>CM077034.1:52501960-53101960 GCA_039090855.1 Macrothele yani | reverse complement strand
TTTCTATGTCGCATAGTGTGTTTGGAAAACAGAAGCTTTCCAAAAGTTTTCCTAAATTGTGAACAATTTTCCTAATGTTGACAATTTATCTCTTTTTCGCAACTTGTATTCCAAATCTTCAGCGATATCATTACAAAATAGTGATTTAAATTTTGACCCTTTAAGTGGTGTATACAGCTGAAGGAATTAGCAACAAGATTGTATACTTTCTCTAAACAGAAATATTTACGTAACGTCATGATTTTACGAAATCTACGGTATAATAATTCATTTCTCCTTCACATTTCAGCAGAACCCAATTTATCCCAAGTGATAAGAGCTTTCTTCTGTTTCTTTGTACTGTGCTCCGTGACGAAAAACACGGCAGCCAAGGTCTGGTCTCCAGTAACATTAACATCGTTGCCTTGAGTAGAAACAAGTTATACAATTATCTTTTCCCTCTTTTCTTTGATTGGTCGCCAATGTTAGAAAATATTTAGCAGGGAACCAGACAGAAATTTTGGATATCACTGATCTCTCTAATGGATCCGTTTGAATACCGAAGCTAAGGGAACCACTACGTTTTCTGAGTCGCAGGTTCATTCTTTCCACCAGCATTCAGCACACTTCTTAGAGAACGAAAATATTTGTTGTATTTTGGTAACCTCAAGTTAATTCCGTCTAGCCTGTTAAAAGGTTACAAATCCAATATTCCTGCGAAAAATAGCAAACCAAATTAAACATAACGAAGTCGCACTCATTTACTCCGTTTACATCCTAAAAAAATTAAGACAAGATGTAGTAGCAGACCAAACTTCAGAAAAAAAGCAAGCTGGGATTGCACTAGGCAAACCAGTGCTTTGTATTCTGATCATATTTTTCATCACCGCGGTGATACAATCATCATTGCGTTGAAAACTCGAAGTTTATAAGGTCAAATTATGTTCCAAGTTTTACAATCAACAAGGAGCAAAACGTGGTTCTTATTTTGGTTTCATTTTCGATTGATCTTTTATACACAATCATTGATACAGCTTTCTACTAGTTTGAATTTCAGTTCGTTACATCAGTATGGCTTATAACAGTGTATAATATGCAAAATGCCATATGAATGTTTAACAAAAACATCCCATAGTGTGGCAAATAATTCCACGGAAAGTTTTAAAGGAGTCACAGATTCTTTTAATAAACTTTAATTTTCTTGGTGAACAAAAGCATGTTAATTCAAACCTGCCTTTTGTACAGTGGTTTTAAGTAATTTACTGGTAAAAGAAACCATGAATAAAAAATGTTATGGTGGAACATTTTGTGTTATCGTTGATCATGTCAAATTATTCTACCCGAAATAATCTCATCTTTAGGGATTAGAGGTTGCGGGTTTTAAAACGTGGTCTAACAAGAGTGTAGAGTGTAAAAATATTTAATATTTGTAGAGTTGATGTTGTCACAAAGTCGCAACACGAATAAACACCAAATTGCAGTTGCCATGCTCTTTTAAATATCCGCTGTGAAATCTTTCCAAATAGTGATAGATAGTATTCCATATTGGACAGGTATAGGATTAATTAATTTCCTGACTGAATATGTACTTACGTATATGCGCATGTAACCGGAAGCAGATATGTTCAAGCTCCGTATTATATTTGGGGTAACACATATCGGTATGTAATGAGGTACATATAACATGGAGATCGAGTATGAAGTCGAAATACAAACAGAATGCATTTGATGCCTCCCAATTGAAACAATGCTATGGGCCAAAAGGTTTCTTTTGAACATTAGGCTCGTAATCAGAATGGGTGAATTTGAATTCTTTTTTTTTTTTTGTCCTCAAACGAAATTAGGTCTATCTGAGATGGAAATTTTTAGCTTTAGTGTAAGTTATATACATATAAGTAGTAGTTGTTTAAAGTGTAGGAAAGAACTAACCAAACGTCCACCGCAGAAACATGACATTGGACATAGAAGTAAAGAATCTTATTTAATGCGATGAAAAAAATTGTAATATTACGTTTCATGAGAATTCGTGATATTTTTCTGCAAATTAGATGAGAAAAGGAAATAGATATATATTTTACGAAATGTCGAAAGAGGCAGATGCAACTGACAGTTGTATTTTATCTTGAAGCCTTTTTTCAAGGGAGCTTGAACAGATAAACTTATTCACTAATTAATTTGAACATTGTTTTTAATCGCTGCAATAAATGTTGGCCTCCCCGGTGACTCAGTGGTCTAAGTGCTAGTTTGTGACCATTCGTCTGAGAAGGGCTCGGATTCGAATCCCGGTGAGGCATGGATGTTGTGTTTGCCTTACGGTACTGGCTCTTTCCCTTTTCTGGAACCAGTCACCCTAAATTAGGGACGAGCGACTGTTATATCCCATTGGGTTGCTCAAGGTGGTTGTTAAAACTTCAATAAAAAATAACAATAAATGTTGATTAGAATTATTTGAAGAGCATTTTAACTAGACACATTTATTTATAAACATCTAATCATATTTGGAAACAAATTTCATGTTGTTTGTTATTAAAAAGAAAGAATAGCAAGCTTTTATAATCAGGGGTTTAGTATTTGCCTTCTCACTGAGATTTGAAAGTCAAGTCATCAGTTATGTGGAAAAATCAAAACACATCATAAAACTGTTGATACACCAAGTATATAAAACCGAAAATATGTGACTTTACTAGCGCCAGGAATTATACAGGTACGGATGACGCTTTTAAACTTTTACTGCTTCCAAGGATAAATTTATAAGCAGATATCCGATATGTTCGTCGTTTTCTCCTATTACCACCGAAGCCGTACACTCCGCAAAAACATGTCTTTATCAGCAATAAGCCGAGATCTTCCGCCTAACTGAAATATGCGGGATATGTTTTCCTTGTTTGGGCTCATGGAAAAGAGGCTGTTCTGTTCTTTAGACGAAAACCACTCAGTACTTTCTTCTAAAGTTTTACCATGTCGATTGAAACAAACAGCTCTTCAGCATAATTAGATATAATGTTAACATATTACATGGCAATTGTCTGCGCTCCCAAGTACATTATATATGCACGGCAATCCTTAAACCGAAGCACCGCAGTTCTCCTACGCAGTTGAATATGACGCAGCGTCTTCAGATCACGAGTTCGAAGAGTCTTTGCTCTCTAATTCGATGTTATTTATAGGCAATCCGAACTGGATAAAATGATAAATCTAGCCATTGAAGGAGTATAAACTTGCAAACATATATACTCAGCGTCGTCAACAAGCAGCGCCATAAAAAGTACACGGTGTAGACGTAAGGTCTCCTGCATCTTACACGATATTCTTACATGTCCACACAAATCTCTGATTACGAATGAGTTTGGATTTTATGCATACCATTAGCACACGGTGATGGTGCTCAACGATATTGCATCGGAACGACAGCACGCTCCTTCGGTACCAGAATTCGCGAACCTAAAAAAGACGCTAAGGAATGTTCATAATCCACAGCTCTCTCAAGAGAGATTAGTTTCCAGTCGTCGTTAGCTATGGAGGATAGGCACTACGTATTATAAAAGTTAGTTCCCTACTCTATCCCAAAAGAAACAGCCTTCCTACAGATCCTGGAAATCATCGGTGTGTAAGATAAGTGCAAACACAGCATCCTCCTAGGGTTGCCCCAAAAAATGAATCCAATGCCGTAATGATGATTTCTCCCCTCCAAAATGTCACATGACCAAACCAACACACACTGGACTTTAAATCCAAACACGCTCGGTATTTAACAATTCTTTATTTATTTGGTAAAACAATCTGACATTAAATTGCAACATTGAAGTTCGTATTAAGTTTGTTCTACCGTGTTAGTCTTGGAAAAGATATCCGTCGACAAGCAATAGCTCAGCAAAATGTTTATTCAGATCCTTCTGATATTAAACATATAGTTATTTTTTTATTATAACATCGGTTTCGCATAAATGATCAACTGTATTGTTTCATGTTTTTCTCAACAAACTTTGGAGTACTGACCAGAGTTCGAGAAATAAACAGAGTTTAGTTAAAATAAGAGTGTAATAACTTATTTTAAGGTCTTTTCACTGCCAACTACAATTGTTATTGTTTTCTTTACAAACGTTTTTTGAGACTACCGAACATTTTATGCAAAACGCCTACCATTCTGAAGTCAGCTGCATTCAGTTCTTAATTATCCTGGAATATTTCTCACATTAGGTATCTGTGTCACAGAGATAATGTTGAGATCCGTTACAGATTTTTGCACAGTAGGTTTCAGGTTTTTTGTTTTCTGCATTACCAAGCTTCTGCAGAGGAAATCCATCATACTAAAGGGAAATAATATTCACTATACAACGTCTTCAACTCTTTTCATTTTAGTTTTCGCACGTCAACAGTTCAATTTGAGCTAACGTTTTCAGCGTAAATGAAGTTCATCAACGAAACCCGAAAATGAAGTGAAAGAAATTTATCAAATTTGTAAACAGATAATTCAAATTCAGGTTATGAGATGCAAATGTTGTTAATATGTAAAGGTTATAGATACGGTGTGAGATAGACTCTATTTAGAACCGGGAGGTATATTTTTTGAATGAGGCACTACACTTACTCATCAAACTGATTTTTAGACATTTTTTTAAATTGTGCTACACGAGGTTGTTAATTGTGCTACACGAGGTTGCTACGCGAGGTTGTTAATTGTGCTACGCGAGGTTGCTACGCGAGGTTGTTGTTAAATCATTTGGAATACGAGTTGTTATTTTGCAAGAAATGAGGTCACCGAAGAGAAAACTGAGACGAAGCTAGAGACATTGCTCGTATTGTTTGCAGGTTAAATAAGATATGTAAAATACGAATACTACGCGAAATGTCTTGAAATTTTCTGATTTTTGCAGTTTCTTTTATTTCTGCCTAATTGTGAGAGTTCGCTTACTTCTGGTTTATGAACGCATAATACATTTCAAAATCAACAAATTATTGGTTGAGTGTTAATGAAGAAAGCTATGCTAATTGCTATCTATTGAGTTCCAACGGCATAATAGTTTCACAAATGCAGCCTAAAAAAAGTGATAAGAATACAAATCCAGCTGTTTAAAAACTCAGGAGAAAAGAACAGTAATTTTGAATTTCTGTACAGCATGTTAATAAACACTTATTATCAACAAAAATGAGCTTCAGAATTATTCAGAACATCATATCCAATAGCTAACGACATGAAAGAAAGTGTATTTTGTAAGTACATTTTAAGTATTCCATTGTTAAAAGTTGCTCAAGGTAACATTAATTGAGGTTTTAAGTAAATGTTCGTTTTTCTACAGAATTTTGTTGGAAGCATTAAAACAGTTAAAACGCGAAAAATCTAAAACTGCATTAATCTTATCTAATGGCAGACACAATCTGTGAGTGAGAAAAATTCTAAACCTACTGCCAAGTCCTGCAACACTTGATTCCAAATATTATTTCACCTCGACCTGTTTTTCTACAGAATTTTGTTGGAAGCGTTAAAACAGTTAAAACGCGAAAAATCTAAAACTGCATTAATCTTATCTAATGGCAGACACAATCTGTGAGTGAGAAAAATTCTAAACCTACTGCCAAGTCCTGCAACACTTGATTCCAAATATTATTTCACCTCGACCCTTCTTGCTTTCCCTTTGTTGCGGATCTGCTGCCTTTTCAAACACATCTTCATTTCGTCCCCCAACGTTGGGGCTTTACTGCGTTCTTAAAATTACACTGCGTGTTCAGGAACAGCGTGTGTATGAATGTTGAACATACGCACATGCATATCATCAAGCTCTTCCCTGAGATTCAAAGGTTAGCTCCACAAAGAAATACAAACTACTGGATAAATTTTTAACTGATTATACAACACAACACCATTTTTGATTACTTGCAGCTGAGTCTTCGTTCTAACGTATTTGTATGTGCTGAAACCAAAAATCCCATAAGATTTTGCCTATCACGTCAAGGTTTTGCCCTAAAGAATTTGAATGTCCAAAAATTGGCAAAAAGAGCCCATTTTGGGCTAATGGTTTATGAGGTAAACAAATGTATTGATTAAGAATGGTATTATAATATGTTTCGAAGTATAATCCGCTAGCAGAAAAATATGGCAGCATAATCTTCACTGAGTAAAATACTCTCCTTATCACGGAAGAAATTTTCGCTTGGAAGATTTTCTTCAGTGCTCCATACTCTGACAGTTCCTTTTAATAAACAAACAGTAATCAGCCATCATATAAGGGTCATACCTTCCTTGATATCGCTCTTTCAATATTTTTAAATATTGGTGAAACCTTTCACTTTGTTCAACACTCACATATCACTTTGATTTTAAGGAAATCCATCAAGATGACTGCAGAGAAAATGAAGTTTTATGCTCATGTGGCGGCAATGCTCAGTTTTATGCTCATGTGTTCGGGAATGCTTATGCTCATGTTTTATGCCCAAGGCCGTAAAAACATTTCAGCAATGTTTCGACAAGTTCTTTGTAGTTTTCGGCTTTTTTGTTCCCCAGAAAATTATTCACAACAGTAACAAATGAATTTCACGCCTCTTTTCTCAATATCATTCACAGAGGTAATGAAATGCGGTTCTTTCATGAGAGTTCTAATTTTAAGCCTATTAGAAACATCATCATTTATTTTTTCATAACTTTCTAACGGTAATTTTTCACAAACGTACTGAAACCAAAAGTGATAAGAATCTAAAGCTTTTATATACTGCTTCATGATACCAAATTTATTGAGAAGGAAAAATGTTTTTTATCTCTGTCTACTAAATTTTTTTGATATTTATTTCTTCAACTTTTAAAGATGTTCTTACTGGCCAATTTTTCTGAGTCCAATATTTGTCCCTGGCTCGTCTAACCGAGAGACAAAACAAAATGGATTTTTATTGTACCCTTCTTGTTTATCAAGTAGAAAATTAATCACTTTCAGATCTACACAGATGATCGATTTACGGTCACCATATTTGAGTGACTTTAAAACTTTTTTCAGTATCTCTATATTTTATAGGTAGAAGGATTGAATGACTAATATGAATTGACCGATACAAATTCCCATTGTGGAGCAGTACACACTTAAGAGTACTTTTAGAACTTCCAAAAACAGGCACCATTCATTTGAACCGTAACATGTCACGCCCATTGCGTTTAACAAACCTGACAGACCATGAAAATAACCTAACCCACTTTAAACTCTGAAGTACTGTAAAAGTTGATATTTCCTTTTACGATAAAATGTTATTTTTGTACCGTGCTCAAGTAATTTGTTTTCATATTATCTTGAAGCTATGAGTTCAGACAACTCTTTAGAAAGACCCAAATGTCGTACTATGCCGTTCAGGTCTTGCTGATTAAAACATTGCCGCCCTGACGTAGAACATGGACCAGTATTATCATCATCTTCAAAAACCACATCATGTTCAACAACTTATGCCATTAACTCCTCTTCCTCAAGAGAGGGAGGTACGTTACAAATAGACACAGATATTTTATCTGAATGTTAAACTGGGTGGATTGTTAATTCTATACTTGGGTACATAATTTTAGTTTTGGTTTTTTTATTGTAACTCGAAGTCTGGACTAAGCAAAAATTATAATCACCAACATGTTTTTTGGCTCTCGACGTATCATTGGAATAACAAATGCTAGTTTATTTCGCTTAACTTTTGTCCATTATCGCAACTTTTCCACACAGAACTTGCATACTGTGTGCGGAGGCCACGACTTCTCTTAATCACAAATGTTTACTTAAAATTTGGATAAACGAGCTTTCTTCACAGCGTCACTAATACTTCTACTTTGACTGGGTACAGTGAAGCTCCCACATACATAGCAAAAGAAATCTGGACTGTTCAAACAATTTCGTCGGCCAGACATGATGCCGAGTTCTACAAACCGAAGGCTATGTGTTTCTCTAATAGAGCCATGCCGGGTCGTAATCCAATATAATATAGTCATAATCCACAATTACTCTTGAAATGAAGAGTTAATACTTGAGTGACATCCTTTAAAGAGCCAGTTCAATGACATGACATGCACTCCTTTAACAGAGGTAAGCGTGCGTGCTAAGTGGAGCTGTAAACAAACAATGACATGGGCGTGGCGCTGGGAGAGTTAACGGAAAGGAGGCACGCCCTCTTTTGGCGGACATCTAGCCGTGTGTCGGGCCACTGGTCACATAATAACAATCATGAAACTACTCTAACTGTTAAACAATTTTTTACTGCTTTCATGGCAGCCACAGATGTTTCAATCCGATAGAAAGCGTGTTATAACCCTTGATTTAAGAAATAATTTTTAGCGATAACAATGAAATCAGTTAATTCACTCGTTAAGCAAATTATTTGAATGAGAACAGTTTTCCTAACATAAGGATCAAGTGATGCACTACTTATAATTTTTTCAGAATTTATCAGCAAATCTCACGTAATTTGTTTGATCAAAAGTTTGAGTAATGCAAGATCGTAGCGATAAACACAGAATGCGATAATTCAAAAACTGGACGTGATACAAACAAATAAGTGTAATATTTGAAATCAGTGTACCCAAATTAGTTAAAAACAAGTGTCAGATCTTAGTCAGCAGAGAAAAAATTTTTATTTTGTGGGGCAGTGTTATCGATCAAATTTTCCTTTTATTCCGCAGTAGTGCTTCTCACCTAAAGAACAAAAAAATAAATAAAATAAAAACCTTATAAGAGCTGTTATATTATGTTACCAATCATTTTATTTTAACTTACATATATTTTTTATATACATATTCATAATAGTTTCACCACAAAATGGGTAATTATTTGGAATTATGAACTAAACCTACTTTTTCTCACTGTCAGAAATATCAGTGTATATTACGTAGCTGAATATTTCTGATTCACGTAAGTTCAACATTTCCTGAAGCGTCTTTGAAATGATTTGGTGACCTATATAATAAAAGCTGTTTTCAAGCATTATAGCTGATTTATGTGATATCAAGGTATTTACAGAGGGATGTCGAGAGACAAAATACTTCTCATATGCACATATTTCTCTATCTGAGCGTGACAATATAGTTTGCTTCCATACAAAAGGTGTACCGAAACATTCAAGTGTGCAGTATATAGAGAAAAGCGAAAACGAAAATAATGCGCATTTCACTTCATCAAGAGGTTACCTGTGAAACATATATCATCTGCTACTGGAGCTTTTTAAAGCTCGTACAAGAATTCCAAATAAATTATAAGCAACAAAAGCTATACTTTTAAAGAAATTTAAATATAATATTTTCCAGTTACTTTACTGCAAGTTATTTGGGTTTGAATTTAGATTCATTTTTGACAGAAAATTTCTAAACGGTCTCTGTCAGTGTAAGATATCTTATCACAGACACCCACCAAGTTAAACTTTCAGCTGTATTGAATTTCTAATATGCCTAGGCTTTGTTTTCTCTCGCATAGAACGCTAGCTGATGATCATCCGTCCTCTTTAGTTCCCGGTTCGAATTTCAATAAGACATAATTGGTGTATTTGCCTTACGGGACTGCTGTCTCCCTTCACAGAAACCAGAGTCCCAAAATTAGAGAAAATGTGCCTTCTTATAACCCACTGAGTTTTTCACTGTGACTGTTAACATCCAAAAATATAACTGTTGAGCCCGTTTGTAACGAAGTCGTTAATAACGGACCAAACACGCACTGTGTATGGCAACTTGAGGAGATGCAAAGTTACAGTGGGGTAATAAACGAGTTTCGCGTTATTGACTGATTAGATGAAAACAACGAAGTCAAATTTTATGTCTTCCTATGCCTGCTGCCGAGTCATTCATATCCGACTCTATAATAGCGTGTAGATGGAAACTAATGCAATCAGTCTTCAGGACTAGAAAGAAAATACTTTTCTCACGTGGGAAATGAATATACAGATAGTGAAACTCCTTTTAAGTGACGAAATAAAGAGTTGGTTACTGAGGGGACAAAAAACTTAAATACATTGACGCAGTACGTTGGCAGCTTATTCTGTTTTTAAACTGCTGTAGAATCGTAAACTTTGTGTCATAAATTTATGAGTGGTTTGAAAATACATGTAGGAATACACAGCTCCAATCGTAGAAATGATAACATCAATAGAAAAGAAACCTTGTGCTGGTTACTTTTAAAGAAGTGATGAAAGTGTAATGCAAAAACATTAGGACATTGTGACAGCATGAAGGTGTTTAATGTACTAAGATACACGCCATTTGGAAATCAATATGAACAATGATGATTTTCTATAGTATTGTCTAACAAAGACCTAATTAAAGAGATTTGTTTTCGGTTTATAATTTGATAAGTAAGTTACCTAAGTATCAAAAATCCTACTGGAATCATTCCTCGTATTTCGTCGGTTGTTTAATCCTGATGCTTTTGAATAGGTATTTATCCCTCAGATTAGAAATCTATGTTCGGGACACATTGTATTCTTTCTAAGAACCTCGCCTTCTAAGGTTTTATAAATATGCAATTTTGCAGCAAATTTCCAAGTTGAACTTCGCTTATGAAGTTTAAAGCATGGTTGTTATTTTCCTTTCATAATATATCTCCACCGTTTAGTAGATGAAAAATAAGGATAAAATCCACCATGACTTTCTTATCCGTAACTGTCATAGGGGATTTAAAATTAAGATACAAGGTCGAAAATAGGAGTGGTGAGTAATTATGCGCAGAGAAAGGAAAAAAAACTGCTTCACTTCCCTACGTCTAATATCATGATCCTGTTATTAAACCTATTATTCATTTTTTGTTTCTTTTGCTTGTTCCATTGAAAGCGGAGACAGGAACGTTTCGAGTACATAAGAGTGAAGAACTATGAAAATGTTTTGCATACTCCTCACAAAAAAACAATGTTATCAAAGGGGAATGCTACGAATATCATATTCAGTTTACATTTCTAAATAAAAGAAATTTATTTTTATGCAACGTTAACATGAAATGTCATATATCCTGCTCTAGTGAAAATGTTTCCGAACGAGGAGGTTGTAACACTATCTCTCTAAGGTAAGCAAATATATCGCAGTTCCAGTCACCCGGTATTGCCACCAGACACCACTCTCCGCGGTATTTCTTGCGCCACTTTCAGTTTCGCTCAATGTGTTGCAAATACGTAAGAAAAAAGCTAAAAATGTGCTAGTTTTTTGACATGCAGTCGCTCCTTAGGAATGCTTCAACACAGTAGTTCATTAAAAATACCGCCAAACATGAGAGTAAAAAAATTCCTCCCAAACTTAAGGCCGTAAGAGTAACAAAATTTAATGGAAGCCCAAGTGAAAAATATCACAGTACATTGTCTTAGTTCCTATAAAATTTCAATTTTATAGCTTTTGGCTTTATAAAATTTTGACAGTTCTAAAAAAGGGTGAATTAAGTTTTTATTCTAAGTGTTCGTCAGGATTGCTTTGGGCTGGAATTCCGAATTAAGCATGAGTGGCGAGCCTGCACTACAACACTGGTCCTACTTCTGCGACCATAAGGTGCCCCAAATTATGATGCAACACAGCTCATAGTTGTTAGAGTTGCTCAAAGCTGTTGTTAAACCCCAAAATGTAGGAAAACATTATTTTCTGTGAGAACAGTTTTCACATTCAAATTAGACATATCTCCCTAAGTCGATAATGATTGTGCTGAACTTCACGTAATGGGTATATTTAAAATTGAAAGAATATTCTTACTTTTAAAGTTGGGTATTTCAGCAATTTGTTGTAAAGCTTTATTTTTATTGAGCTCAGAGATACAAATACAAAGAATTTAAACTTACCAGAATTTAAAATCCAGTTACATATATTAGCATATTTGCAGAGCAGAAACACTCAGTATTTTTAAAACCGCGATAAAAATATTCTTCCTTAAAACTGTTAAAGTTCCGGGAAACTCCCCTCGATAATAAATGATATCCAATAGCCTTCCAGTCTAATTAAAGACCAAACAGATAGCAATAATTTCCCCCTTTAACCGATTCAAAATTAAGGCAGTTTCAAACAGCATTTGAAATATCTCTTCATCTGTTTTTAATAGACGTTTCATTTCGTAAATTATAACTGACTGCGAAATTTATATTTTCATTTACATTTTTTTTTATTTTTCCAGCATTAAATTAATTTCAAACGCTTTTATTCCATACAATTTTAAAATAATCGCTCGTTTTTCTGCTTTCGGTTTCGTACAACACACTACAAAGCAGAAAAATATAATAACATACAAACTTCATTTGTATCTGAACTGTAACGCAACATGTTACAATACACGGTCGAGTAACAATATTCTGACCACTAGCTAATATCCAGTGTAAACGCTGTGTGCCGCGCGGACAGCAGCTAGACGGGCTGGGAGTGACTTAATAAGGTGTTCAGATATGTGGAAATACGCTGACAGCAGTGCACTTAATATTTCCTGGAGGGTCCATGGTGGAGTATCCATTGAGCGAACAACACGATAAAGGTGGTCCCACAGAAACTGAATTGGGTTTAATTCTTTGAAATTAGGGGACCAAGGAAGTACTTTGAAGTCTTTATCGTGTTCTTCCAACCACGTGCGGACATTTCCAGCTGTGTGACACATTGCATTGTCGTGCTGCAAGGTATAATTCACCCCAGAGATGGCAATCAGCATGTATATGTGCACGTGGTCTGCAAGGAGGAATTCATAGCCAATTCTGTCAATAGTGCCTTCCACAGGAATGACTGGACCCAGAGAATTCCACGAAAACATTCCCCTGATCATAGCGCTGCCCCCGCCAGCTTGTGTTCTTCCAGCAATGGTTGAAGAGTTTTTGTTCTCCGATGTTAATTGCTTTATACGCCAAACATCCGTTCGATGAAGTAGAAAACGTGACTCATCGGAGAAGGCAATCGTTTGCCCATCAGCTGAGGTCAAACTCTAATACTTCCGTGCAAATGTCTGCCTTTTCTGCCGTTGCTCCTTCGTTCGCATAGATGCAGTGACCATCCCCAGCCTAGATCAATGAGTGCTCCTGGGGACCGAATGGTGTCGCAGGTTACGTCCACAGAGCAGTGCTTATACATCCCGACGACCGCATTTCGGTAAGTAAAATGTTCGGAGACATAATGGAAAAGCTGCCGATTTATCGGAAATTGGTGAAGAAGAAATTGAGATGGCAAGGCGCCTCGGAACTAAGATCCCGGGAACGTCAATGCTTGTGGATTGCTCACGTGCAGCTCTAGTGAGTACGTACCAAACGTGGTGCACATATTGCCAAACCACGAACCGTCGTCCGGCCGTGTATCGTGCGCAGCTCATTGATTCCAGAGGAGAACATAGATTGTCGCGCATTGTTCACAGCAACCGCAGAACCACAGTGCGTCTAATCACCCGCAGCTACAACAGTGGTGATCAGAGCAATTTGTCACAGCACACAGTTCATCGCAGCCTTATGAGCATGGACTTGCGTAAGAAGACCAAGTCGGGTCTTCATGCTCACTGCACAGCATCGCCAACAACGCATCGTAGCATGTTGGATTTTAATGCGAGACCGGATGGACTGATATACATTGAACTGTTGACATTTTGAGCACCGAGCTAGAGGCGACCTCTAGTCCCGCCTCGGATTGCGATGCGACTGGGCGCGCGGGAGTGTAGGAAGAGAAAAGACCTGTGGTGACTGGTTGTTGTTATGCGACAGAGATTGTGAAGGGTTTTGCGATAGTGAATGTAAGAAAATGTAAACAAAATTACTTAGTTGTTTACCAGATGTGTCTGTGATGTTACAGACTAAACAAATGACGGACCCGGTGAGTCACAGTCCACAAAAACGTCCTTGGAGATGTTGACCTTTGTATGAAAGTGTCAACTTGGCGACTTTCGTTTTCGATAGTGGCCGAAGAAGCCGAATGGAACGGAGCGTACGTCTTTTAGTAGTGGTAAAAGTGGATCATCAGCATCCTGTGGAATAGTTCATAACAAAGGCAATGATGTAATATTCTAAATGTTAACATTTTTTGATGAATTACACTAAAGTGTCGAAACGCTAGGATATACAGCTTCCTCTGTAGAACACAGGAGGGATTCATGACTACGGAGGTAATTCTTACACTACAGGAAGTACTGATTTGTAATCATTCTTAAATATAAAATATTTGAGTTCACGAATGAGAACATGCGTAGTACATAGGAGAACTTAAAATTACTTCAGTGTTCTAATGTATACTTCTGTAGTGGGATTCATAGTGAAATGAAATTATTTGAAATAACATTCAATGGGTTTCAAAAATCTTCAAAGTGAATTTTCGGAATCTTTTTCACTTTTATCGGAAGTCTACGAAGAAATGGTTTTCTGTAAAAAACTGTTTTAGTTATTTTCATGTGACGGGCAGGGATTACTCCTAGAACATTGAAATCTTACATTAACTGACCTTCAGACTGCAACTGAAGAAAGTATACTAACCCGATGCTCATTATTTCTCAGACCAAAAATATGCGCAATATGATTTACGATGTTGATCATTATCTCTTTCGACGTTCATCGGATATATGAGAATTGATATTGATACATTTAGATTGTAGGATTCTATTTAAATATATTTATTTCTTTTAGTCGCAAATATTCAAGCCCCTCGCACTACAGCTGACGTGATTAAATTAAAAATGTGTAATCAGACACTAGGAATCACAACAAGTCTACACACGATATCAGGTTTAAGTTAAAATTGTGTACTATGTCTATAAATGGAATATTTCTGTAGTATGTTACTCTGTCTATTAAAACTATCATTTAAAATTTATTTGAAACAAATGAAGTGATTTTGTATGCAGGCAACAGTACCCGGAAGTCGAATTAGTTGCGTTCCGATTACTATTGTAAAGTCGAACTTGTCCGTAAGTCGGAACAGATAGGAGAGGTTCGTATCTAACGTCAGTTAAGCAAATGTCTGTCTTAATATCTAATAGATTTTGCAGCTTTCTATGCAAAATAACCTTAAGGAAACTCTTTAAGAAGCAATGAAGTATCTTTAACATACGCGTAATAGCACAATAATAATGCTTTAAAGTTGTCCCGATCATTGACCCGTTGTAGCTTACTGGTTGCCCTAGGTTCGTCGGCACTTCAGCTTTTCTGATCGTTTTATTATTTCCACTTTAGTTTTACTCGTGATTGTCATTCCTTTCTTTGATGAATCACCAATACTTCCATCACATTTATGCTATGGTTCCATAGTTACGACAATTAAAAAAATTACATCCAAATACAATAACAGACACGAGACACTGTTAACAGCACCGTGGTCCGAATGAAAGAAAGGAAGTCTCTGTCCTACCTCGGGTGCACGAGCCGACGAGCCGCTGTATATGCACATTGTTTTGATACGCTTCCTACTCACTGCGGTTTTTTATTACGAACCCTTATATGTAACTCGAATTTTTTATATAATAGGTTTTACAGGGATTGGTTTGTAACTACGTGTTCTACGTAAGTTGGACCTTTGTAACTCCGAGACTGCTTCTATAGTGAAATTCTGACTTTATAGTTTCATAAATTTCTGTCTTAATTATCACAACTTGTTAAGGAATTTAATATAATGCGTATAGCTTACAAGTCAGGTGTTTCGGTTGTAAAGAATTGACAAAAACAAATAATACAAGGGAAATCATACATTAAATTAGGACATCAATCCGTTCAATAATAAATGCAATACGTAAACGTCCGAACTGAAATAGTATGACTACACAAAAAGAAAATATGTCTCACTAGTTTCTTTTTCTGTATTCAGAATGTCGCAGTTGGCATATATTATCGAAAGGATTTATAAGTTTTAAAGTTACTTCCTCCAATTATTAAGAAAAATATATAAATGTAAATATCCACACTTTTGCAGTTCTGTAATTAACTGTATTTTGTAACGTATTCTTGATTTTTCTCTCCCTTCTGAAAATGAATAACTGCAACTGAAATTCTCGAGGAGTTATATCTCAGAATTTTACTTATTGCGAATTCTTAGACATTACACGTTCTTTTCCTTCAAATTTAAAGATTTTTCAGTCATAGAGAAGTTTTGGACTTTTGTCACATACTGAATGATATATGCTGATCTACTGAATTAAGGTTTAATTTCTTAGTGCAGATAAGTTTTCCAATATATTGTCTAATATATATTGACAAAACCAGTTGTGTTCTTTTTGTTTCGTTTTTACTTTGAAACTGTTGGGTTAATTATTTTAACAGCGGAGTATAAACCAGAGAGTGTTCACTTTATAAACCACCCATTAATAATGGAAAACCGAAAAAAAACCCTAAGTTAGACGGAACAACCGATGAACCAAAATATTGGGAAAACCGTTTTAGGAAAAACACAACGTCCATGCCTCACCTGAATTCGAACCCAGATGTATCACGGCCGAAAGATAACAAACCACTGCTTAGAAAACTACGCCACCGCTGGGAGACCTCACAAATTAAAACAAAACATTCTTCTTAAGGAATAATTTGGTACCCTTAATTGAAGTCAATGGGCTACACATTTTTCTACGACCTAGAAGACAAGTGAGCGGATAATTGAGTATGATTCAATGAAATCGCATGATTACCGTCTTATGTGTTATAGAGACGTTAACTCTTCCGCTGATTTCATGCGTAGGTATCACTTCTGCGGTTATTTTATTGTACGATAAAATTTATTTAAATCTTAACGAAAGAGCTCCTTCTAGCTACGGAAAATTCGACACATTTTTTAACATGGAAATGTAATTTGAATGGATAAACTATAATGAATAATAAAGTGTTGTTAGTTCTTTAAATACTAAAATAAGAAGCAGGAATATAATAAATAAAGAGGGACAGCACACCAACTAAATTAAAAGCAGTAAAAGTGCAAAAACAATCGGAATTTATTGGCGTCCAATATACATTTTAATAAAGAAATTCGGATTCGAAGTACATTCTTATTATTTTAAGCAGAATTGCACATTTTAAAAGCATTTGAAATTCTTAGGATTATGCTATTTATGAAAACGTCTGTGAAATTAATATTTAAAACTTGAAAATGCCAGAATTCTAAAAATTAATCTAGCAAGAAGAAGAATAGTGATTTTATTAAAGATTTTTATCCCGTTAAGTAAAATTCAGAATAAATATAATAAGTGTTAAACCAACTCTGAAATGCGGGAAATACTTCATTGAGGATTCGTGCTTTGATTTGAGAATACTAAGTTCGTCCATTCGTTGGTGGAAAAGTGGGTTTCAAATACGTATACTGTTTCATCGTTACACCAAATATTTGCAGTTGTTATATTCATGCTTGCTAATAATGTTTTACATTAGCCAAAGTTTATTTTGATTTCAAAAACATTTGAGCTACACAATGTCAACTTTACTGAACGTTCCCGTTGTTGTTATACATCCGATGACCTTCTGCACTTTGTATGCTTCAAAATCCATACATTGTATGAACGTAAATGCCAACCAAAACGAAAAAAAAAAAAACTGTTGGGAAAACTTAGTGCCAGAAACAATATATAAATCCTATAAAAACAGTGGAATTTATTCATCCCATGGTAGTCCAAGAATTAATGCCTCTTTTCTATTGACTGAAGATTTTCTTAGATGGTGACTGCTCTACGAAATATATTTAAAATTTCGTGTGCCGAAATAGAAAACTTTTCTAAAAGGTAAACGCAATGCTTCTTTTATTTTTACTTAGGAAACGTGAACTCATATTATAAATGAACCAATTAATTCGCAACACTGTATATAATTGAAATATGATGCGCATGTTACGTTACGCTTTAACGGCATTGGTGAAAATTTCACAGCAAATAAAATCAATACCAAAATTTAAAACAAATATTGATTTCCTCAGCAAATCCTAATGTACATGTTAAAGTCAACTTTTAAACGTAATTAAAACATAAGTAATGGTACGTCATCCATTCTGGGAGGATGACAGAGGGGAAAGCAGAAAAGGTGATTTTAGTTCCAATGAATTGTTCGTAGAGAACATAGCCTTACGAAACAGGGTAACTAATAATAATAAAAAATGAGTCTTTTAGCTGCATAAAACTTTTAGAATCGTACGTACATCTTTTGTCTATATTCAACTTTACGTCTAGCAGTATTATATTCTAAAATATAAGTTCATATAATAATAAAATTATTAATGTTATTTTTCTTATAAAGTTTTTCTTTAGGTGTTCGTAAAGTTCTCACCAACACTCAAGAATGATAGTGCTTAGGAACTTCAATTTCAAAGGGCTACACTGTACTGATTTTTGCATTTGTTGAACATGTCTCTATTTGTAGACCTTGAAGAGGGCATCCTTCAATTTGCAGAACCTGATAATCTCCCTTGAACTGAACGGAGTAGTCTTTGTCTTTTCAGTATCAAATTGAGTGAGGATGATCGATTAACTTATGATTCTATTTATTTTATCTGACTGGTTGATGGTTTTGGAGGATATGTTGTTTTTCTTTTCCTGGCTTCAGATGTCTGCCGCATTGAGAGTTAACGCTGGATGAGATAAAATTGCGTCTTCGAGTGTTTTTCTCTTAGATTGGCAGATTTCGGTGTTTGTGTTATGCTTGATATCGAATTGTGGAATGTGTATCGGAGCATGATTGTTTTACCTGCCGAATTTGCCTCACCATATCAAGATGCCTACGTGTATACAGAATACAATGTACTGATATTTTGCGCAACAATTACAGAAGGTGCACTTTCGTGATCACTGTATTCCTTCGCCTATTCTGGTTTGGTGTTTCTCAATTCCATTTTAAAAGTTTATTTATATACGAAGAGACGAGATGTTTTAGGAACGTGTGAACTGCTTTTTAACCAAGCGGTAAAATTTAATAATAAAAAAAATTCTCTTGAAAATAAAATGCTTGGTCTTCCATTTAATACAATAAACCTAAGCTGGCAATAATGGCATCAACCGAACGCGCAAACCCTTACCTCGCGTCGTCAAAATATATGAAATTCTGAATGTCATTGCACGAATACACGTGAAATGGGGCACCCGACTTTAGTCTCATATCTTCATCCGTAAACACAGTGAACATGGAATTTTCGGCCCAAGAGAAAGTTGTCAGCTATGATCTGTACATATTACATGGATGGATTTTGTATTTCCCACTTGCAGTTTAAATGATATGAAGTTGCATTACCCCAATAGCACAGTCACTGACATGTGTCAGGTATCTGAACATCGTTGGGGAACAAGTTCACCCCCGAGGCAACTGTGTCAATGCTGATGATGGCGTTTACCAACAGGGTAATGCGCCATGCCACACTGCCAGAATCGTCAAGAAGTGGTTCGAGGGAAATGCTGGTTACTCGGATGGCCTCCAAATTCACCTGACGTGTACCCAATGAAACATTTGTGGTTCGACTTGGAAAAGCAGGTTTGCGATAAATAACCACCACCAGGAAAGGTATATGAATTGGAAGCACTGCCGTTGACATTATGGTACCAGATACCCAGGATACCTGTCAACACCTCATCGAGTGGATTCAATGAGGTTTATTAAGTAGGTGGTTATGATGTAAAGGCTCATCGGTGTATAGTAATAATGCATGTGAAAAAATTAATTTGCAGTGCTGTATAAAAACAAATTACCCCCCCTCCCCCAAAATGAGAATAAGGTAGATATTTTTTTCATCATTTCTGGTTTCATCTTTCTTTATCATTTCTTCGATTTCAAGAAACATATCGTATCACATCTAAGCTCAAAATGTTTCATGGAGCATAACAAAATTCATTGACTAAAAAATGTACATGCTTACAGTTGACGTAAGATGCAGAGGTAACAAAAACAACTGAAGTTTTTTTCTGAAAAGTGTTTCCCTTTGTTAAAATGACTGTTTGGAATTCATTGTCTTGCGGTGCCAGTTTGATTTTTCTTTTTTTGATTGGAGGTTTAACGACCACCGTGATCAACTCAATGGGCTATAAGCATATGCAATTGAAATATTAAGTCTAAGGAAAAGTTACATTGTTAAATTCTGTTAATTATAATCAGTGTTATTTTATTTTCATATGTAAGATGATTTTAAGAAGGGAGTGTCTGACCCCCTTGTCTTAAAGAGCCGTTAGAAATAGGAAGCTAAGAGATTTAGGCTTGAGTGCCTGATAGGAAAGTGACACGGAAGCGAGGTAGAAAGACGCCCTTATTTATTACCGCGGGCCAGTACCCGGAGTCCGACGGCTTAATGTGCCAATCCAACGCACAGAGGATATTTCGCGTATCGAGCGTTCGTACCTGCCTGGGATCGAAACTGAGGTCTTCTCAATGGCAGTCACGAACGTTGCACACTACGCAACCCGCTGCCCCTGTGAATCAGTGCAATTTCTTATTTATAAAGACTATGAACTTTTTTTTTATTTTACTGTACCATAATTCCGTAAATTTCTTTTTATTTGTCATTGATTTAAATTGTAGTCAATTTTACCACGTTTCTCCAATAAAAAAATTTAAATTCCAGAGACGTTGATTTCATATTACAGATAATTCAAATCCTTGCACTCGACAATAATATGTTATTGATTTCAGCTTCTTCTGCATATGGGCAAATGGTTTCTATATGAAATTATTCTTGTGACTGATCTTTGTATAAAAAAAGACTGAACATGCTATGCTTCGACTTTTTTATTCAATTCACATTGAAACTCGCTTTAAAATCTGGATTAAATCTTTCTGTAATTATCTGATGACTAATATTCATTTCGGGGCCTTGAGGGTTACATATACGTATGATTGATTCCTCAATTATACATACAGTGCAGTAGTATGTCTCAGAGTTATTGGTGTTAGCAATGCTATACATTTATCTCCTTTTTTGCCCCGTCATGAAGTAGGAACTCACAAATTTGCGTGAAATCTAATGGTACAATTTTTATATAGTTCATAAGGGGATTTACATTGTTAAGTGTTTCTACACCACTATATCTATCTACCATTTTTTTTTTTGCTTCACTGATAACTGAAGTTACATTATCAATGCTGCAACTTCCTACCCGCGTCACGTTGTTTTTATTTGCAGCAATTTTATAATGTGGGCAATAAAAATGGCTCTTACACAAACCGTTCTTGAAAATAAAATGAATCAACTTAAACATTAGAAAAATAATTTCAGATTCCATTTGGAAAATCTTTTGTGATGTACTTTACTGATTTTTTTATTTATTTTTAATGTATATTTGTAAAGACTTTAACCTTCCATGACATGTGTAGTAAAACTCGCGCATCAATACTCCACTGACAACAGAAATTTCTGTCTTCACTCTATTTCTCATAACGAGCTCAAGAGATAATTTTTCTCTCGAAAAATATGGCAAAATGAGATTCCCAGAGATAGTGTAAGAACCTGCAAAGCGGTATATTAAAACATTGCATTGAGCATTTTTATTTGTCATATGAAACTGTGCTTTGTACGTTAACCTTTCAACTTATACCAAAATTTGATTCAGTATGATAAAATATCTGATAACAAATCACTCTGCCAGAAGCAATGAGCAAGTGAAAATCTCTCGTACTGAAATGTATGTTTTTTACAGGTTTGAAAAGAAGCGTGCATGGACACCTTTTTTCCAATACTATAAGTTTAATGCTAGACACGAGGTAACATATAAGAAATACATATGCAGTGCTAAAGATAAAAATACTTCTGTGCACAGCTGTAGTCCTTTCTAACTGTCTTCCAACACATTTGGTGAGGAGTAGTTTCCTGAATGCGTAAATTGTGTGTTCAACAGAGCACGTGAAAAATATTATATTTTCCCGATTGAAAAATAATCACAATCTTATCCACGTTAATATTTGACCTGTCCGGGTGTACAACATTTAAAGCAATATATGATCTTACTCTTAGTTCCAAATGAAAATAAGTTTCACAATATATTCCAGGGTTCCCCGATATCCAGAAATGTACGCTTACGTGCTGCCATCTTTCGGTCGATATATGAGATGCCAACATATGAGGTGTGTATCGATCACAAAGACGTTGGTGCTGTCCATAAAGTACGTCCGTGTTTACAGTGGGAGGGGAGGGTTCCTGGCAACCGGACCTAATGTGACATGGGGCAGGATGGAGGTTTAGTAATTCGGGCGTCCAACGGCAATCATATAATTAATGATATTTGTTTGTTTTGTTTTGTCTTTTTAACACGTCTTTTATAAAACAAATCGTGCTTACGTTATCGTTTGTTCCGTCCGTCTGTAGACGGGGTATCTCTGCAACTAATAGTCCGATTTGAAATGTTTTTTTTTTTGCATTAGGAAGCTTATACTGTGCGAATGATGAACCTTTATTTTGTTTTGTTTTTTTTTATGCGAAATGTCGCCGCTACAGGGCGTAAAACAGATGATATCGAATTCAAATCACATTCCAATACATATATTTCCTTCTAAACACAGAATTAAAAAAATTATTTTATTTTCGATCTCAATCGTGTCGAAGATATTTTTAAGATTAGTCGCATATTCAAGAATTGTTTTGGCTTCCTCGGACATAGCGCGTGATGAGAAATATTTTACATATAATTTCTAACTTTTGGTATAAAATGGTTTGACAACGAGCTGGCGCAAGCTTGATTTCTGCTTCTGATATATTTGCAGCAAAATCTGAGCTTCTAAAATCTAGATTGAAGAAATTATTTCGTGGACTGATTATACTCACGTAGGCAAAACGTTTCGGAATGTTTTCTTCTTAAAATAATGTATATCTTTTCCGCCAGGGGCATAGATATACAAGGTGTCCGAGAAATATTGGACACATTACAAAATTATGTACAAAAGAAGCTATGAGCATTGTTAGTTTTTCTATGTCACGTATTACTGACACGGTTTCTATATTTTTTGTTTAGCAGAATTGTTTTTCCCAGAATCCGAGACATGGCGCTAGGTGTGCCCGGATGAGGAATGTATGAGAAATGCGCAAGCAGTAACCATGTCATCCGTACAGCACAAGGCGATTTGTGTGTTATGGTTTGCGGAATTAAAGTCGCTCATTAAAGTTAAAATACGGTACCGTTTAGAGTATGGTTGTAATCCTCCGTCAACGAGATCAATTAAGCGGTGGATAAAACAGTTTAAAGAAGCTGACAATGTGGAACATCGTAAAGGAGCCGGTAGGCCTAGCGTCAGCGGTGAGACGGTTAAACAAGTAAATGAAAGTTTCCGGCGAAGCCCTGGGAGATCCGTTCGTAAAGCAAGTCGAGTACTGTGCATTCCGAAATCGACAGTTAGTGATATGTTGCACATGAAATTAAAGTTCCATGCTTATAAAATTCAAATAATGCAAAAGATGCAAGTAAATGATCACACTCTGCGATACTATTTCGCTGTGGATATGGTAAATCGGGATGTAAGGTCAGGTGATGCGTAACATCACAGCCTCTCCTTGACAAATGTCAACCCCGCCTTCTCGTGGTACATCCTGTTCCCACTAAAGGGGCTCTGACGACCGCCAATAGCGGTATAACTATACCATCGGGATTAGAGGAAATGCTATCCCACACTCACCAACCCGCTTGGCCAGCGTGGTGAGTTATGGCCAAACCCCTCCAAAATGACTCCACAACTTAAATCTTGGCCCTCAGTCTCCGGCAGCTGGAATGTACCTGGCCAAAGCAGCGGCCAGTGCGACATGAAGGCAGAGGGTGCTAAGAATCCCCGGAGGACCGGACTAGGCTGCCATCTGATGCTGACCTTGGCTACGTACAACGGACGCTCCCTATCTTCTGATTCAAGGCTTCTTGAATTGGAAGAGGAACTACAAAGGATCAAGTGGGACATCGTCGGGCTAAGTGAGGTAAGGAGAAAAGGAGAAGATCTCATTGAACTGAAAAGTGGACATCTCTTCTACTATCGTGGGACAGATACTGGCAGAACTAGTGGTGTTGGATTTATAATAAACAAGAAACTGAAGGATAAAGTGGTAGAAGTTGAAAGTTCCTCTGACAGAGCTGCACGACTCGTTATCCAACTCTCGAGAAGATACCAGGCTCAGATTATTCAAACTTATGCACCCACCACAAGTCATGCTGAAGAAGAAATTGAAGAATTTTATGAGGAAATTCGTGATCTAAATAATAAAGGTAAGCAGCACTTGAAGATAATTATGGGAGATTTCAATGCAAAAATAGGGCAACGGCAACAGAATGAAACTTCAGTAGGTAAATTCGGTCATGGCAACAGAAACCAGCGTGGAAATACTCTCGTAGAGTTTGCAGAGGCAGAAGGGTTTTTCATCTTGAACTCCTTTTTCAAGAAAAAGCCACACAGGAAATGGACATGGAGACATCCAAATGGGACGACAAGTGAAATTGATTTTATTATGTGTAACAAAAAATTCGTCATCGAAGACTGCAGTGTGCTTAACAAGTTCAACACAGGCAGTGACCATAGATTGGTGAGATGTAAGATGCACCTCAACACTAAACTCGAACGTAGCAAGCTCATAAGACAAACAAAATGTATTGACATAACCAACCTTAAAAAACACCATAATACCTTTAAATTGGAACTGAAGAACAGATTCTCTGCTTTAGAAGGCCTAACATCGGAAGAAGTGGATATTTCTGAAGTTAACAGAAAAGTAACCAAAGCTCTTATGGAAACAGCAACAAAATTAGCTGGGTCTAAGAACAAATTGCATGTGAACAAATTATCAGGAAAAACCAAAATGTTGATGCAAAAAAGAAGAGAGATGAGGACAACTAAAGAAGATGTGACTTCCAAAGTGGAATATATAGAGCTATGCAAGACAGTACGAAAAAGTATCACTGAAGACGTAAGGAAATTCAACTGTGAACTAGTAAGGAAAGCAATTGAAAACAACCAAAGCCTAAAGATAGCAAAGGGACATCTCAGTAAGGGGAAAAAACAGATTATGGCACTGAGAAAAGAAGCTGGTTCTGTAACAAGAAATAGAGGCGAAATTTTGACAAGAGTTAAAGATTTCTACTCCAAATTATATGAAAGGGATGATACATGTACTCCAGACATCATGAAAGGTACCAGTACCAGAGTTCTTCCAGTCCTTCCAGCAGAAGTTGCACATGCAATCAAGAACATGAAGCGGGGAAAAGCTCCAGGAGAAGATGGAATTACTGTAGACATCATACAAGAAGCAAGTGGAGAAATCGAAACAGTACTCGCCCAAATTTTCACTCGATGCCTTAATGAAGGGAAAATTCCTGAGGATTGGAACAACGCTACAATGATCTTGCTACATGAAAAAGGTGACATTGAGGATCTCAGGAACTACAGACCTATCAGCCTCCTATCAGTGGTTTATAAAATCTTCACTAAAGTTCTTTCACACCGCTTGAAGGGGACACTGGACATGGCTCAACCGAGAGAACAAGCTGGATTCAGGAGTGGCTACAGCACAATAGATCATATCCACGTACTGAGAGAACTAATTGAAAGAGCGAGGGAATATGAGCTTCCATTGTGCATGGCTTTTATCGATTATGAAAAAGCCTTTGATTCGGTGAAACCATCAGCAGTTGCAATGGCTCTGAAATCCTGCGGTATTGAAGATGCATACATTAATATTATTAATAACATCTATGAAAATGCAAGTGCAAAGATTCGGCTGTTTGAAAATACAACACACATAAAAATTGGAAAAGGAGTGAGACAAGGTGACACCATATCTCCAAAGCTCTTTAATGCCACATTGGAAAATGTCTTTCAATCACTGAACTGGGAAAACAAAGGGATAAAGATTAATGGAGATTATCTAACCCACCTTCGTTTTGCTGATGACATAGTCATTTTTGCAACTACCCCATCAGAGCTACAGAGTATGATCCAGGAACTTGCTGACAAGAGTAAAGAAGTGGGATTAAAAATGAACTTTCAGAAGACAAAAGTGATGTACAATGCTTTTACAAGAAATGAAGATTTATCGATTGATGGAGAAAAGCTGGAGATAACAGATACGTACGTTTATCTTGGACAGCAGATATCAAGTGAGGGTCACATTGGTGAAGAAATTAATCGGCGTACAAAACTTGCCTGGAGAGCATTTATAAGAAACAGCATAATTTTCAAGAGCAATATGCCATTATGTCTTAAAAGAAAAGTGTCTGATCAATGCATCCTTCCAGTGCTTACGTATGGTGCAGAGACGTGGACCTTAGCTAAAATAGACATACAAAGACTGCAGACAACTCAAAGAAGCATGGAGAGGTGCATGCTTGGTGTAACCAGGAGAGATAAGAAGAGGAACACGTGGATCCGAAAAATGACAAGAGTGGAAGACATCATGATCAGAGTTAAATCCCTGAAATGGCAATGGGCTGGACATACTGCCAGAAGAACAGACCATCGATGGACAGCCGAAATTTTAGATTGGATTCCAAGGGACAGGAAAAGACCCAGAAGAAGACCACATGGAAGATGGGTGGATGAAATTCGAAAGTATGCGGGAGTGACATGGAGGAGACTGGCACAAGACAGACCGTTGTGGAGGAAACTTGGGGAGACCTTCGTCCAGCAGTGGATTGATAATGGTTGACAATGATGATGATGATGATGGTAAATCGAGTGGAAAACGACGAAAACTTTCTCAGTACTGGAATTTTTAGTGATGAATGCACATTTCATATATCAGGTATTGTGAATCATCACAACTGTAGGATATGGGGAAGTGAACAGCCTCATGCTGCTAGTGAACTGGAACGTGATTCTCTAAAAGTTAATGTGTGGTGCGCCCTGTCAAAAGGAAAAGTGATTGGCCCTTTCTTTTTCTGAGAAAAACATAAATGGTGACCTATACTTAGATTTGCTAGAACATTTCGCTATACCCCAGATCAAAAGATATGACAACGTCGTTTTCCAACAAGACGGCGCGCCTCCGCATTGGTTAACGTGTGTACGTAAGTGCCTAAATTGTCATTTCCTCACCAGATGGAGTGGACGTGGTGGCCCCATTCCGTGGTCTCCGTGCTCTCCAGATCTAACTCCATTGGAATATTTCATGTTGAGTGATGTGAAGGATCGTGTCTATCAGACGACTTGTACTGATTTGCAGGAACTGAAGCAGCGTATGACAGCTGCTCTTAATTCCATAACTGCTGAGATGCTTGCCAATACATGGCATGGAATCTAGTAACGCCGGTACGTACTACGGGCAACCAAAGGACCTCACATCGAAATTTATTCACTTGTGTAGTTACATTGTAAGTTAGCACAGTCCGTTATTTTTGTATCTGTTTAATGTTTTATTTTATATAATTTTGTAATGTGTTCAATAATTCTGGGACACCCTGTATATCCTGCTTTTGTCAATATCGCTGTTTCTAACTGTCTGAATTGGAAAATTTCTTTTTGTTGAACAGATTTTCAGGGTTCAACACGCTTCTAATATAATTTTAAAATTTCAAGTAATTGATTGACTTTCCGCCAGGGGGTAAAGGTAAGTGGCGCTTTCATCGATATCTCTGTTTCTAAAACAACGATTTGAAAAATTCTTCCAGCACCGGATGCAGCTGCTGCCGAATTTTTTTGTTGCTGTGATTTCTATTTTTTTTTATAAAATATGGTTTGGCCACCAGTGGGCGTAAGAATTAAATTTCTGCTTCGTTGGTATTTGCAGCAAAATCTCAGATTCTAAAACCCCGATTAAAAAAATTATTTCGTGAACCGATACCGCTTATGCCGATAAACATTTAAGATGATTTTCTTCTTAAAATAATGCATTGTTTCTCCAGCAGAGGCCGTAGATATCTCTCTTATTTCTGTCAATATTTCTGGCTCTAGAAGTCGGACTTGAAAAAAAATGTTCTTTTTCAGACAGCGTTTCCAGTGTAAAATGTTGATCATATAATTTCAAAAGTTTCAAGTAATGCATAGACATCCCGCAAAGGGGAGTAAAGACAAATTGCGTTTTCCTCGACACCTCTGCTTCTAAAACTATGATTTAAAATTTTTTTTTTCACCGGCTACAGCTCCTGAGAAAAAGTGTTTTGCATGTAATATGTAATATTTCATAAAGAACGGTTTGGCCTCCAGGTGACGTAGGAGTTAATTTCTGCGTCTGATGTATGTGCAGTAAAATCTCAGATCCTGAAAACTCAATTGAAAAAATTATTTCGTAGACAGATACAACTAACATAAAAAAAACCTTTTGAAAATACTTTCTTCTTAAAATAATGCATGGTTTTCCGCCTGGGGCCGTAGATGCATATTCTATATTTGCAGATATATCTGCTTCTAAAAACCCGATTTGAAAAATTATTTCTTTGTAGGAGAGCGTTTCCGTTGCGAAATGTTTCGTATATAATTTCAATTTTTTTTAACGCCCAAGTCTGTAACCAGAAGGCGTCTCCTGACGTTTCCGTTTAGAGCGATATCTGCGAGATAAAAACCCGTATGAAAAATTCTTTCCTCGGTCAGATACTACTGTTTTCCATATCAGTTCCATTGATTTTGAATAACTTTGGGAAATTTAATCCGCGTCAGAACGGATTTAAAAGACTTGCTCATGATACCCGAAAATCAGGTGTCATCTTTCTTGTTTCTTCTTTTGATAGTTAAAAAAAAGGTATAAATTACTTCAGATTTCTTATGATATTTAGCTAAATCACAAAATTAATTTCTCGTATTTGTACTACCAAATCTATCGTGTTTTGTAGATAGTATGATCGGGAGTGTTGCAACTTTGACTGCATGCGTTCATTTATAGATCTTTATTTCAGAACGATAAAGTTCGTTTAGCATTTGTGAATAAATGAGTGGTGAGATAATTAATATTTTCGGAAGGAAATGTGTAAAAATGTGGAAGATCCCTTTAAATAATTACGTTTTCTTTCTGTTTCTCAACGGACTACTAGAAGCAATCGTTAAAAAAGGGGGCTTTGCGAGAATTAGGATGTACTTTTTAGGGGGGTCGAGTGTCTAAAATCGGACAAAATGTGACATGCAGGAGGGTGGTCCAAAATATTAAAAAATTACGGACGGCTAAACGATAACACTTTTTTAAATGCAAGCCAACTAAATGGCTTTCAGAAAAGCTGAGCAAATAGTCTGCTCCCCACGACTTGGGTAAATATACGTTATTAATGAATTCTTTTTTTATGATATTTAACTGAAAAATATGTTCCTCTTTATGAGAAATGTAATTCAGTTGCACCAAAATGCATTACTCGTGATATTCTTGAATACTTGAATAAGCAAATTGTAGGTAGGTTACCAAAAAGTAAAAGCAATTTGAAAATCACGCGATACCCGCCACGGATTTAAGATGACGCCGTACAACACGTTCGCAATGGCTTATGCGTAATTCTAACACGAACAGCGCAGAATTCTGCATTGAGTAGTTAGAGCATTAAAGCCAAGATCAAGTTAAATGCACATGATCGAATAAACATGGACGCTCAGCTAGAGGGCTGTGGCGGTTTGAGGCACACAACTCGCCGTTGAGAAATTTCTTTAGTCCTAGGAAGTGAAACTTCCTGAAATTTGCAAAATATGTTTGCTCAGTATGGAAGTGAAACCAGAATCACTCAATAAAAATATTATGAATGGGTTGAAAAGGTTAAAGCGGGAAGAACATGTCTAAATAACGCGAGCGCGCGAAGCTCGATTTCATCGGCCAACAACACTCCCCTATAGACAAGACGAATGGCTTGATCAGAGACAACCGACGGAATGTGTTTTTCACTGTTGCCGCACATTTAGATATCCGCTATGGATTCGGCGATGCCATAGCGCAGGTTGAGTTGTGGTACCCTTAACTGTGCGCAAGATGTGCACCGAAACAGCTTAGTGATCTGCACAAAAAGTAACGCTTGTAGATTGCGACTCAATTGCTGAAAATTTATGAAGAAGATGCGAGTGTTTTGGAGTGGATTGTAACGGACGACGAGGCAGCAAAATCTCAGATTCTAAAACCAGTTCATAACTGTGAACTGGAAAACAAGAGACAAAGCATATAGTGGAAACACCTGTTCTCTCCAGTAAAAAACAAATGTCAACGTCAGCTCTACACCGAGAAAATCATGCTGAACTCATTTGGAACATGCACGCTCCTGTTCCGGTGCATTTGCTATAAATTTTACATTGTTGAAATAAACGTTGGGCTAACAGCAAAAAAGTTATTTAATGTTTTAACCATGACAAGAGGTTCGACATAAATCCACGTAGTGAAGAATAGGGCAATTTTTGAACTTAAAATTTGTGTTATATATTTACAACACTAAGATCGAAGCTAAGAATACGTAGCACGCAGACAAATACTAGTTCGAGAATTAGGGATCAATTAATAATTTGCATTAGATCAATGTAACTACTTTGCATAAATAAACGGAATTGTACAGTTTAGGATAGGTATAATCGGAGCATTTCACTTTGGTCCACAGTGGAAGTGAAGACAGAGAATACAAATCGTATGTAAGTCAACAGCTCTTGCATCTAGTAAAGGGTACAATAGAAACACACCAAACCGAAATAAAACCAGGAAGGAATGGCCAAAAGATACCCAACCAATCACAAGTAAGAAAATCATGTGCTGTAAATAGTTCAACTTGTTAATATGATGAATAAAAAGTGCATAGTCATAGCATATGGACGAACGAAGTCATCGCATTATAATGGACTGTGGATGACCCTTTGTCTATGTATTAAGTCAGTTTTGAATTTGTATACGTTGATTTTCCACACTTAAGATAATTAACACGTTCTTCAGAGCAACTCACTACCCAGAAACACTTAGTGTTTCCTGCAACAGGTGAGAAATGATCCTAAGCTCAGTTTCCATAACGCTGTATTTCAAAACTTCTCGACAGCAACAAGTCATCTACAAGTTGTTTTAAATTGCCTGAATAGATACTGAACAAGTACCAATAATGTAAATTTGTAGTTATGTATAATAATTATATTATGATTTACATTACATTAAACGTTTTTCAATCTGCAAATGTAACAAAATAATGCCGACGATTTTCGCTTTTGTGGTAAAACGATTTTTTAATATGTGTTTGTATTTGGATTTCTACGATTTACAATTTAACACCGTAGATGATGTACTTCTTGGAACCCGAATGCGACACTAGAATAAAGCGGATAGAAGAGGGTGTTTTTACAATATGGTTTCCTGTTTCTCCCTAGCTTAATTTAATACATTTTTTATTTCGTGAATTTATATCTCTAAAGTGAAACGATCACCTTACTTTATGTAAATAATCAGTGTCTTATTCCTAAGGAATTACAAAAAGACAGAACTAACTTTGGTATCCCTGGCGCTCGATTCGACTTCATATAAGGACGCCCCATAATGCTCTATTTTTTCTGTAAAAGTTTTTATGAATTGCTTATAAGAAATATTTACAACGTAAATACTACATAAACAATCGGCTTGAAGAAAACACCATGAAGAACGCTCATTTTTGCACTTAATTGAAGCAATACTGCGTTATGGTGGTTTGGATCGAACAGTGTGCGCCACACTTTTCATCTTTTTCAATCATCATTCCAATTTTAGCAAGGTATTTTATCTTTCTTTTTTCATACCTTTTTTATTTAAAAAAACTGTGTACATCTGGGCGGGCCTTTGCAATGAGTGCCTGGTGGGAATGCACCTCTCGCAGCAGTCAAAGTCCGTCCCGCTGTTATCGGTTGTTATTTTTTCTTTTCGTATTTTGTATACGGTATTAATTTAATCTTCTCGTTTGGATAACTAATTAGGTACAATAATTAATTTGTAAATGAAGTGACGTCAATGTTTTGCGGTGGAAAGAATCGTAACGCCGTTTTCTAACTGTGGCTGCCATTTTTTAACAAACGGTTCAAATGATACAATTCAGTTTACTGTTTTTCGTTGTGTCATCATTTTACGAGCGTGGATCAAAAGAAAAGCACACTATTATTTTTTGCCACAGTTTAAAAAATAGGCAAAACAATGCATATGTATAGGAAACTACAATTCTCAGCTATTTTTTAATATAACAGCCGAGAAGCTCGCGACATTTATCAAAGCGTGGCACCAGTTTTATAATACCTTGCTCACAAATGTCCGTTTACTGGTGTGAACAAAGATCACCTCAGACAACTGTGAACAACCGATTTGACTTCATCAGTTGAACCAAAACGTTGGCCTACCAGGTATTTTTTCAAGGAACCAAAAAGGTAAAAGTCTGAAGGAACCAGTTCCGTACTCTACGGTCTGTGCACCTCCCAGCCAAACTGAAAAATTTTGTCACGAACGTGTTGTGCAACATGTGGGCGGGCTTTTTTATGAAGTCCGACATTTGCATCGTCTGAATTGGATCTTTGGTAACGAAGGGCGTGACACAACTTTGTCAATGTGTTAGAGTAAATTTTTGCATTCACGGTGGTCCCTGTTGGAGGAAATTCCACCAGAAGAACGTCATGCATATCGCAGAATACCGTCATGAGGACTTTCTGTGCAGAATAGGTTGCTCTTAATGTTTTGGTGTCGGGGATTCAGAAAGTTTCCACACCATATTAGCTTTCTTTGTATGGGGTGTGTAGTGGCACGCCCAGGACTCATTGCCCGTCTCTACACCTGCGAAATATTCATGTCATGCTGCGCAACGGATCACGTGCTCCAAGGACGATATCATTCTCTGTCCCTTCTGGTCGTCTGTCAAGCTCTTGTGCACCCACCACGGACTGAACTTGAGAATAACAATTTGTCATGTACAATACCGTACGCTATACCATACGAAATGTTGAACTTTTTTCCCAATGTGCGCAGATGGATCAGACGGTCACTCAGAATTGCCTTCTCCGTGCCTCTCCTAGTAGCAGGTGATGACGCGGTTACAGGTTGACCGGAGCGTGGTGAATCGTTGAGTTAGCAATGGCCCTCTGAAGGCAATCACCACATCACACTGAATATTTATTTGCTAATTTCCATTGGAGTTTTACCCATAGCCCACAACAATCGGTCTACACCACGTTGTTCTTTATTCGTAGACGACACAAACAAACGCGACATCTTTGTGCCCTCGTTCACACTGTCTTCTATCACGGTGACACCTGATCCAGCTGAACGGGTCTGTAGAGATATATTTAATCTCCTTGGCTGCCAAGTTGCAAATTGCAACAAGAAAAAAGTTTCGATCGTTAATTTTCGATCTTTGATTCTTCAAGAGCATTTAATATTCTTTTAGGACTCCAACGCTATTTTCAGAGTGAGCACATATTTTATATATCGACATAAACTGGTGTGCAAAACTTAAGGACGAGTTAGGATTAGTAATCTGGATTTGCACAGGAGTGGCCTGGGCATGATAAATTCAAACCATAAGAGCTTCATGAATTACCGAAATGATGGCAGAAACAACACCGATACAACTGCAGATTCGAAAGGATAGAGTGAAACTGTTTTCAGAATTAGCTACATAGAATTGGTTGCCATGATAAAGATGCATAACTGACAAAGACGGTACAAATGAAACAGGAGGTACCCAGTAGAGGATATGTTTACCCGTCACTTTGATGAATGAATTTCACTGGGCTTTTGATGAGGTATTAAGGTAACATCGTCTATCCTTCCGTCAGCGTCGTCTTCATATGTTGGAATGTTTCCGGCGTGTGTTGACGTGCTTTAGCGCGTCATCACAGAACGTCTCGCACGTGTCCTATGGGATTTAGGTAGGGAATACGTGCTGGCCAATCCGTCCGCTGAATGTCTTCATTTTACAACATCAAATCAACATCCACCATACGACGGGATTTGGCGTTATCGTCCATTTACACTAACTGAGGACCAATATCACCTAGGAAGAGAATAACATGGGGAAGAATTATTTCTTTAGAGTATCACGCACCTGTTAGATTATATCCTTCCGTTATCTGAGCTCCGTACATCCATCGATAAGAATGCCTTCCCATACGAGAACACCGCGGCCGCCATATCTATTTATTCAATTGATGTTCTGGGGTGAAACATAGTGCCTACATCACGCCAGATTTGCTGACGTACAGAATCGTCAGAGAGACTAATTCTACTCTGATCAGTAAAGATCACTGTTCTGCTGTCCAGCCCGTATGTTATCTGGACAATTTAAACGTTGTCTCCGGTTAGCAGTTTTAATGGATCACAGCGTACTGATCATCAGGCGAACAGTCTACCCTTGTGTGTCATCTGGCCACTGTAAACCGCAAAGCTGTGCTTCTTGTGCTCACATTCAGTTATTTTGCGAAGTTACTTGCCGTATGATGTCGATCCTTCCTGTCCTGTAAAAGCACATAGAGATCCTTCGTAAGGTATTTTTTTAGGTCAACCCGCCGGTCTTTCGCACAGCTGTATCTGTAATCCTGAACGTCGACCACACACACTATATGAAACAATGGGAGAAGCCGTACTATTTGTCAACACTCAGCACAATTCACTCCTCCTGGAGCACCCCAATTTTTTCATATCGAGTAAAATCATCAAGATGTTCTCGACAGGCCATTTCGTCGTCTCTAGCACTCAATAAACACAATCGAATGCCTGTAAAACTTATGTACAGCGTCTGGTGACGGACGGTGTGACGCATGTCGCATGTCACGCATGTCCAGCAAACCACAAAGCGTTCTCGGTTATTATGTATGGGTTCTTGTCCTATTCCTAGACACGGTCCTGAGTTAATTTGCGCGTGAACAGCCTTCCTGTTTTCGGCGTGATCTTACATTTCAGGTCCGTTCTTAAGTTTTGCACAGCACCGTACATGGTATGGAATTTTCGTTTACGGGACGTTATCATTGTGCTTTACATTTCATGTGGAATTCCTCGGTAACCCTATCAAAGTCTTCTTGGTTTTGCCCTGGACGCACAAATGACCAAGGTACTTTCGCCGCAAAACACATGCTTGTTGCATAAACAAAGCCGGTGAAATAATCATGCGCTTCTATTGCAGATCGTATGATATCAGGGTACGAAAAACTGCTCTTCATGTGGTTTGATAGGTGAAAATTCCGTAGACGTAACGGGCACAGCGAACGCAAAATTCATGTCATAAGAGTTTGCTCTATGACTGGGAGAATATATAATCTTATATTTCTAATGAAGTAACTAGAAAAGAGATAAGCAGAAGCATAAGAGAAGGATTTAATTGTACAAATAACGGCATCTGTAGCTTTTTAGATGAATAAAAAAATCAGTTGGCCCTGAAAGAAAGTGATTAGGGTGCATGGCATATTATCATGCAACGGCCAAATCAAGGAATGTATTTTAATTGATAAAACAATATGTTCAAAAACTCACAGAGAGTTCCATTCATCCGTGCATGTGAAAAAATTTCCTTACTTGTGGTGAATCAAATAGTAACGAAGGATTTGATACTATGGAAGTTATGACATTTGACGAATTCGTTGGTTTCAAGTGCAGAATGATTTGCTTTCTTAATTCCTATGAATTTCTTTTCCGTTCGAACCACATGGATGGAATTTTTTTGTGTGCCAGAATATCAATATATTCTATTTTCACTGTTATCAGATCGTTACACAGCTGTGGGGTGCCTGAAAATTGATGGCAAAATTAACCGACAAAATTTATCTTTTGGATGAGGCGCGCAACGGGATACTCAAAATTCATAAAGTAAATTTGGCATACCTAACTGGTAGGCAAGGCACACGACTGCTTGGCAGATGAGAAGTTCTGTTAAAAGCCTAGTCAAAGGCTAATTTAACAGTTCCTTTATCAAAATGTTCTGAAAAACAAGGAAAAAATTATGGTTTCTATAATATTTTGTTCATATAAAACTGAATGCATTGAATATTCGGTGTTTTATCCTGTAAAGTATAAAGTTACCTGGAAACAACTCAGTAAAATATAATGGAATGACGATTCTGTAATAATAATTTAATGGGTAGGAAGAACATTATTAGTAGATAATATTCAGTTATGAACAAAACACTTGTCTTAAACTTAAGAATTGTTTAAATTTATGAAATTTCGAATGAGTAGATTCGGAAGTAGTTAACCACATAATATTTGCTAACAGATGAGTTTCAAAAACATTGTATATTATTAAAATGTTTTCGTTTGATTTTCTATAACGACGTACGAAAAAGCGAACTGCATAGCAGAAGACGACAGAAGGATGCTAAAAATTTCCTGTCTCTTTACTATTAAAATAAATGCACTTCGTGCAGTCGACGCCAATCCAGGTGGTTGAGTTCCCTCAATTTTGGAATTACTCTGCGGAGATCTTGGAACTTGGAGTAATATCGGCATAAACATTTCCTTTTCAGACTTCAGTTATTGTAGTTTACCGAACGTAGTAATACATGGAGGGAAATTGTGGGAAAAAAGGATTATAGGGAAAAGTATTTAAGAAATTTTCCCCTAAAGTTGCGGTTTAGAAATTCTATAAAACGTAAATTAATCGTTTATTTACCCTTTCGAGAGAATCCCAGACAAGACCCACTTGATCGGGTTTATGTTCAGTGATGTTGTTGACCACATCATCCTGTGAACCGTCACGCTTCAGGTATTCATCGACTATCCGACACCTTTGGGAACATGCGTTATGGGTGCATAAAAGGGAACTGGGAGCCAACAGCATGCTGCAAACCGTACAACGGTTTATAGGGTGTCATCCCTATGGGTGCAGCAGTCTTGGTGCCTCTTAGAAACACATGAAAAAACGTGCATCCATTTAACATAACCCTAGACCAAACCAGAAATACACCGGTGTAGTGGTCAATTTCCGAAGCGCTTGAGGAAATGTTTCGGCTTCATGTCTCTTGTAAAATGGGCACACCTCGAGTATCCGTGTTTTTGATGCACCATGAATCGTCACTGAACTCCCGAACATTGACTAGTTTTTCAGTCATGCTGTTGTCGGCCCCAATTAATTTGCAACCCCTCTGAAGAATACGGCGAGTCGGATATATTCCATTGGACTTTATACACATAGAACCTTGTCGTTTAGTCTTTTGTGAACTCTTGGCCTCGATATCGCATTTCCCGTAGCATAGGGTATTTGTACAGTTACTGACAACCTACGGCGGTAAGTTATTAGAAACGACATACTGGTCGTCTTGTCTTACTGGTGACATTAAAATCTCAGGAACATCTGGTACGAGACAACAGAATAGGTACTGTGCAACAACTCTTTGGTAAATTGAATACAGGTAACGAAAGTAATATGTCACAACATTCACTGCCTTGAAACCTACAAAAATGATGGTTTCTAGGCTCAGACCTCTCCGAGTGCCCATGCTAACTTAAGAAACCGTTAAACTCAGATTTTCTGCAAAAGTAGCGGCTTTCCCAGCTTTTCCTGTTTGGTAGCTTACCAAGTATGATGCTTTAAACGTTTTTCACCATTTTGTTTATGAAGTGAAGCCTGCGAATAAATATTAGATATTTTGAGTTCTTTGGATTTCTGGTTGAAAATAATAACTGTATTGTTCGTAAGATTCTTTTTGTTTCTAAATGACGAGACAAGAGTGGAGGTTTTAAGCTGCCGTTGGCGTGTACTTCTCCTCAAATGACACATTGTGGGCGTGTATAATCCTCTCCTTCTGTAAATATGAAGATGAATTTAATATAATTTTTGGTGTATTCCTTTTTTAGTGCTAGATGTAATTCCAATATCTTGAATATCTTTAGGCAATGTTTCGAAATTTGTTTCAGTGCAATGCGTTTTAAGGGATTTTAAATCATCCTGCTGCACATTTGTAGAAGTAATTTCATGTTCCCCTCTTTACAAAGCTTTACCATGGCCCCAGTCTTCAAGCAGTGATCCATGATTTCCCACTAAACAAGCACTAATGGAAGGTATTTCAGCCTTGCCGTTCAAAGCTTTCACAAGCTCCTACAACCCAAATGCTGCCTTAACGATGCACGGAATTTCAAAGATCGGAGACTTTCGTTGAACGGCAGCAGGTAAGCACTCTGCAAGATTATACCACAAGACTAAAACTATCCGGTTCTTTCTACGTCTGAATCATGTAGAACAAACTATTCCGTGCCTTCTTCGCATGTTAGGTAGTAATATCTCCCTTACTGCGGATGTCCGTCTCACACGGATGTTTTCGAACGTACTGTAATATAACACGAATCACTATCATACATGATGGCTATGTAGGAATGAAAGTTCCAAACCCTGCAAAAACAATTAAATTACGCATTTCAACTTACTTGCGGAATAAAAAACTATATATATTTTAATTTTATTGATACCCATTATATAATATTTACCACATATATTAAAGGGGAGTTTGCGAACCACGAAATCATAACCGCTGATTTGCTGGATGCTATTTCTCAACAAGTGACCCTTATTTGTCTATGGTCTAGCACATTTTACTGTATATATACATATATGCAGCAACTCATTCTGCTCCCCACCAATCCCGGTTTTTAAACAGTCAGTACTCACTACCTAGCAGCTAAGCGCAATATACTGTAATTAACAGAGCTATGGTCACTTGTTGATAACTACCTCTAGGAGCCAAAAATTCCCTTTCTCGACGCTTCGGCACGTAATCTTTTCACGTCTGACTACTCTTCCTCCCTGAAACATTTGGTTGAATAGCAAAGAGTGCCTTTCGTCAATTTCTGTTGGTAGCCGGTATCGATGCATAGTCTAGTTTTTTTTTGCAAAAGTGCATTATTTTGCTCTTTTTGCATATTTTCCGTAGTATTCTGGACAGTGTTTAATCTCACCTCTCTGGATGATGAAAAAAAGTTCTAAATTGTCCACTTTATAAGATGATCAGAATGAGAAAAACACTTTCCAAAAAATCTCATTCACTTTAGCAACCTGGTTTTATTTCTTAGCTAAACTACCAAAATTCAGAAAGAAATTAATATTCCATTGCACATAAAAATCGAAAAATTTGAAGGTTTGCACAATCGAATAATAACAATCAGCAAACCTGAAATATTATTTTCAGTCTTTTCTTCATTAAATAAGAATATACACGTTTATTAATTTGAGAAATTCATTGCTATCTTCTTCGTATCCATCATAAACATTTGTTGAACGTTAAGACAATATATTTATAATTTTCTGTTAAAATAATTGTCTCAATAAGTTTTACAATTTGCACTTTCTTTAAGGTTTGAAGCTTCAGGTTTGTATGAAAGTGGGAGAGAGATCCTATGTGGCAAGAAAGTTGTTTGATTTGCAGTGCAAAAGGTGCGTTCAAGGTAGTGTGGATTTCCTTATAGTTTAGACTTCCGAGACCGTTCTTTCTGTTGGATGGCTAATAGAGTTTTTACATGAGTTCTGAGTAATAATCCCTGTAGCCCACTCGCCACCTGGGGAGAGCTTCTGAAATACTCACCTAAATTTATTCCTGGATGGATTTCATGAAGTACCTTGACATACAGCTTGTAAAATAAGGAAGACACTGAATGGAAGGAGCGATAGAAACCCATTGAAACTCATCCCATTGGTCGAACACCAAAGCGAGAAATCACGTGAGCCGTGACGTTGGAATAGTTGCAACGGTAATCCAATGTTTTCCCTTCTGAGAAATTCGTAGGATATTTCATTCACAGAATTTAATTGCAGAACATTGTGAAAATATTTGGCCAGTGTAGAGGAGAGTTTTTCAGTTTCTATGATAAAGAGGAAAGCTAGCAGGAAAGTACTCGGGAGTAACAGCCAAATTACGAAATGAAGACGGAAGACAACTTTTCACAAATATATCTGCCACTTAGGAACAGAAAGACAATACCACAGAAACGCTCAGTACAAAAAGAAAGAACTAGAACCTACTGAAAATGATAACATAAATATCCAAACAGATAACAAAGGAATAGAAAGTAGAATTGAAAGTGGAGAGTTGCGAGTAGCTGCTAGATATAAAAATGGAAAATATTACTGAAGAAAACAAAGACAAAATACCCGCAAATAAATTTGAAAACTGAGATTTGTAAACCTAGGTGATGGAATTTAAAAGAAAATATAAACGATATTGTAAAGAATAAGCTAGAATGATTTCACTTACTAGGATGTCAAAAGAAAACAATAACTTAAAATAAATACGACTGTAAATATTCGTCTTTTGTCTAGGTGTTTCAAAATGGGATTAGAACAATGGTCACGAATGGAAGAAATCGCGATCATATGACAATTTGAAGTTTTCTGCAAATCCCATCTGTAAACCAAAGTCTAGTTGGATTTCTAGCCTATGGTATGCTGCAGTCGATTTTATTACGTCATAATTTCACCTTATGCCCACTCTGTATCTTCCATACTTTATAATTCCGTTTGCTCAATTAAATTTCATTCCCCTGAAGTCGTTGTTCTTGGTAGACAAATAAAATATAGGGGAAAAACGTGTGTTTCGTTTTGATGCTCAGAATGGTGTTGCATATTTATCTTTTCTTTGCCTCACATTTCATATTGTACAGTATTGTTCAGTCAGATCTTAGGATGTATGCGCTCATTTACTAATAGATAATATCATAAAGATATTAATTGTTAAATTAACCATCGTAAAGTCCATGGACTTATGAGTTTTATTTTTTGTTTTATCATGTAATTTGGAATTACATAGACTGTAATTCTTAAAAGTACGCATTTTACTGAAGATCGTATATTTATGGCTTTCTTACATTTTCCTTTACTTTCGTAACCTATTTTCTTTATTTTTTCATCCAGTCTTTCAAGAGAAATTGTCGGCAAAAAAACTCCCAAGAAATAACAAAAAAAAAAAAAAAAGAAATAGCGTCGGCAAAAAAACAAAACAAAAAAAAAGAGTAGAAACGAATCTTCGAGACTTGTTTTGATATTAGGTAAGAACTGCTGCTGCATATATTTCCGTTTGGGCATTGTTAAAGTAAACGTGTCAATATTTTTTGCTGAATTTGGCGTAATTTGCTATTGTTAGGTTTCCAGCGTTTCAGCTGCTGTGACCAATTTACATATTTAGAAAAACCGAAGAATTATTAGGATTGGATAAATATCGCAAACCATATGGAGGAAACCGTCTCTATGAGAAGTATACCAGTTATTATCATAACGCACGAACTACAAAACAGAAAATTTCATTGTTATTAACAGTTCGTAAATGATCAGGTTTCTTTTGAAACGTGCAAAAATTATTTTCTTAGGCAAAGTCTACAAATATTAATCGGAAATGTAGCACTTTGCTACGATTACGGATACAAGTTCAGATAATCGTTGGGAGTGGGAAACATGTAATTACCATAATTTACTGATACGAAATCCATTTCCGAAAAAAGTTTTACAGATTTTTATATATAATAAATATTTTCAAAATAACACTGCAAATTACGCGAAAGTTGAAACTATGTTGGATAAAAATTCAGAAATTATACGCAGAGCAAGTTCATTAAATAAAATGTGAGATCTACAAATAACCTTTAAGTCGAAGTTTAGGCTGCAAATATTCCAAGAAAAAACAGAACGAAACATGAAGCCTCTATAGAGAAATTGTGTGTCGTTGAGGGAAACATGTGCATTTCATATTTAAAAGTGTATGACCGAAAAATGTATCTCTTCAATCCAATCGGTATAAGTGGAAATTTTATTCTTCTGCAAAGACAAATTTGTACCACACAGGAGAGCATCTATCTGCATCATATTTTTCCTTAGGATACAAAGAAACGGAAACTTATCTTTAAGATAGTACTGCTGGAAGAAGATTAGGGATAGATAACAAAATATGACCATAACCTCCTCCTTGGATTTTGTAGCATTATTTTATATTGTGTTTGCGAGCTGTCTTCGAAAACGTCAATGTCTACAGCTAATAGATATTTCTTCAGAATTTTCTTAGAGGGCATACCTAGAAATACAATAGATTAATCCAGCGGGAGTTTTGTATTCCTCTGAATATATTAAATTATCCTTCTCCTTAGGGATGCAATTGCATGTCGTTGTCAAATTCCTGTTTTGTTTTGTTTTTTAACTACGCATCATGTTACTTGACTCGCTGCGAAAAAAGAAATGAATGGAAAAGAGTTTTGTGCAAGTATGTCCATTAAATTTTGATTGCAATTGAGAGAGACAAGCAGTTCAACTGATTGAGGAAAATACGCAGAAAATGTATGCATATTTACCTGAAAGAAGGTGAACAGTCAGAAATTGTAAAGATGATTTGCAAGTGGGGGAGGAAACCTAAATTTGTCTTCCTGAAAACATTTCTTTATTCTGTTCTAAGTTAACAGAAATCCTTTCTTTGTAATTCTTAAAATAGTTTCTCATAAGATTAACAGAAACTCAATTAAAAAACAGCCAATAAAAGTGGGATCTCCATATTCAACATTTTTTTCAGAACTCTCATTTATGTCACATGAAGATTAATGTTGGTAATCTGGATTTTTCGATTGGCTATTAATGTAACATTAATGCTAAGAGAAAACACTGAGATATAAACATTTTCGTACGATTTTCAACTTTACGATTATCCCGTATTTTTACAGATCCTTTTATCATTATTACACTAAAAATTTCACATTAAACTAGTACATCTTATTTTTGCGTTGAAGAAGGTTCTCAAGACATCAGTACCTCAAGTTTCAGAATTTTTTGGGAAAAAACGTGAACCTTTCATTTTCTATTTCTTTTCCCCATAACAAACAAAAGTTCTATGGATCGTTTTGTGTGCATATTATTTTCACAAAAATTGTACTGAACTTTCCTGCATACTGTGCTTAAATAAAAAAAATAACTTTGAAAGATTTTTATGTACATCCTTTAAATTTCTGTAACAGCAGACAAAATTTCAACGCAGCATTTTTATCTGTAAGTTATTTTGATAACCATTCCCGAAATATCTGGTCTGCTTTTTCAGAGTCAGCTTCATGTAACTATTTGCATGCAAGTTTGAATATTTTTGTCTGAAATTTGGTATTTTCCGAACTTTGTTAACTACAGGGTAGTTGTTTATGGCATACATAGCTCAGATTAAATGGAAGTTGAATTCTAAATTGTGATCCAATGAATTATTTCATTCAGTTTCAAAAAATCATAGTAGGGATCATAATAATGATTTCTCGGTCGAATAACTCTTTAGAATTCGCTAATTAAAATTAAAATCATTGCAATTAATTCATGACACACGTACCGTAGAATTATATACATATTACAGAAATTATCAGCGAAATATTACAATCCCAGCAATATTAACTCTCATCATAGCAACATGCAAGAAGTGAATGAGGAGTTTTCCGTTTCTTTTAGATTTGTGTATGCATACTTTGTAATTTCTTTTTAATTCCCATGTATCACTAAAATACCACTTCATTGCAATTCGGAAATACTGCCTACCCAAAAACTCAGTGCCCCGATTTGAAACAAATTATTGCCATAAGACGCCTACAACATCAATACAGTATTTTAAACTTTCGGTCCTCTTTCGTATTAAGAGTTATATTAAGTATCACATAAAAACTTTATACTGAATTTTGAAATCAGCCTTTCGAAAAAGAAGAGAAGAATGCAAATGGCATTATAATTTCAATTAAAATACGTAACTGGTAGAAATATTCTCAAATAACGAAACTTTTGAGAACAATGAAAGTATTACCTTTATTTTGAGGTTTGTACGTTCCATTAATTCCAAAATTCTTTTTAAAAGAATATACTTTTGCTCTCAGTATGTTATCAGAAATATCTAGTAAAAATATTAAATGCCATTTTTGGTTTTATTGAAACTTTTTTATGTAACCAAACGATTACTCTTAACACGTGTGAAGAAGAAACTCGTTTTATTGAAAAATTGTAAAAATCTTTCAAAACAAATATTTAGCATATCAACATATTCATTACTGGGGAATCAAAATAAGTGTTCTAAGTATATTTTTTCATCTGGAACTAGTGGATCTAACTTAAATAGCCCATCGAGGTACCCTGTAAACCGCTGCCATATCATCCCGAAACAATTTGGTTTATTTTAAACCGTTGATACATGCTTTGAAGGAAGCATTACGCACATTCATTGTATTAGGAAATTGAGAAGTACGCGGACATTTCCAGTGTATTTCCGTTGTCGAAAATAACAGTGTCAGGATGCATTTTTCACGGAAAATGTCGCGGAGGCTTGTACTCTGAGAAGAACTGGTCTAGAGGTGCTACCGAGGTGACTTCTGGCTGCCAATTGAAATTACGGGGCGAGTCAGAATATGTCAGTGTATTAAAGAACACACGACTCCAATCTGATACTATACATCGGTCCCATCCCGCTTCGTCGTTTAGCGCCTTTCGGAATCAGATATTTAGGAATTAAGAATTTCTACACTTTCGTTCTTCCTCAGTTGGACACATTCGCAATTTGGTTAGAGATGTAAAAGGATTACCTTCCATAATATATATATATATATATACATATTAGTGCCCTAGACAGGAGTTTAATAATACAATATAATCATCCGAAAATAGTTATAAAGTAAGTTTAGGTGCACTAATTTTTAACTAAAAATTAAAGCTCCTCTGCGTCAACTGCGATTCCTTTATAGAATAACTTTTCACGCTTTGGTAACGCACTTTGGAAATCACCCCTAAAAATCATTACGAATTGAGTCAAGTCCATAAATAGAAGGTTTCTCATAAGTGTGACTTTTGTTTACAGGTCTCGCAGCCAATAGCTCATTACATTTTACTTCAGGCTGTTAGCAATTTATTCTTGTCAAAGCACTACTAACTTATTTGCTGAAGCCTCAACGTATCACAGTGCATACAACTAAGGCACGATTTGATTTATTGACAGTTTCTTTTCACGTCACGTTCTCTTACAGAACTTTAAAAATTTTCATTCGCTGGACAGACGAAGGTTTTGAAAAAACAGGATTTAGTGACATGAGGCAGTATTTCTTGTTGCATATTAAAAAATATGCATTTCACGCATTTCAAAAGTAATGAATATAATATATTACTATTGGACCTACGAAGAGGAGACACAAGTGAGGAAAAGTGACATAAGATTTTAAAATAAACTGAACTTACCTTCAGAAATTTTTCAATAAAACATCGAATTGCGTTTCCTTGAGTAAAAGAATACATTCGTTTGCAAAAGCAACCTAGAAATTCTTAAAACACTGACTGGGAAAATTTGAAGAAATTAAAGCAACCACAGAGATTTTCGAAAACTAACGAACCACACACCATTAATGTTAGTGGTGTTTTTAATGGACATATTTGAAAATAACATTACTTCTAGCGAAATTCCCCATTAAATATTATATTTATATATTACTTTTTCTCAAATAAAGAAATGATCATGATTGATGTAAGTTGTTTATTTCAATTGGTTCTGGTTTGTGTCATAAATTAACTTACAAAACTAATATTTTAAAATTTTCTTCTTACAGGAGATTTTCTAACATGGTTGCGCAAAAGAAAGTGAGGTATGAAAGAACGTAAGATTTAAATAACAATACTCTGCCACTCATTAATAAAAAAGGATACAGTTCCCGTGGCAGTGATACCTAAGCTCTGGCTTCTGACCATTTATCCGAAATGACGTCGGGTTCGAATCAAGTTGAGCCATAGATTTTGTTTTTGTTTTGCTGTACTGCCTCTCTCCTATTTCTGGAATCAGTGGATCTAATTATTGACGGGGTCTGCTTATAAACGACAGATATCTTCATAGTTTTTGTCAAACTCCCCAAAAAAATGAAAGGCTGTATGTTAATAATGAAGAATTATGAATAATTAAAAAAGTAAAAAATATTATATTTTTTATTTTATGAGAAATATTTCCTTAACTATATGGCCCCTATTGATGGAGTTTGCACTGTGGAAGTGTTTGGTAATGAGAACAACTCCCATTTCTCTTGAGTAGTCTGATCGCTGAAACAGATGATCGCCAAAGAATTAAAGAGAATGCGCATACTGAAAGAGTTAGAAATCTCAATTTCATTCGATTTTGATATGACACTCAAGAAGGGATCCTTAGCGTCGCGTATTTCACACTACGGTGCAGGCTTACGGACGGTACTAGACGCTAAAGGTTTCGCATACATCTGCAAAAAAAATCAAAATTGGATTACTAAAAACTGCAGCAAAAGAGCTGCCTTCATTTATATGATAAGATTTATCCGCTTTTCATGAAAGTAAATGATGTTGTCACAGTTCTACAAATGAACCGTTAGGGTCCAGCGATCTTACGAGAGCATTCAGTGTTGTACTACCAGATACAATGAAGCTGAAATGTTCTATTCTGTGTTAAAATAAGACAATATGATTTTTTTCCATCCCATACAGATTTATGTAAGAAGTGCTTGAACTATCAGTATGTATGTCACTTCGTGTATCGCAGCACAGTACGTATATCAGTCCGCCTGTTTCTGAGTAGGATGTCGTGTTAGAGTATTATGATTTCGGATGTTTTCATGATGTAATTTTACTTCATCACATGGATCTGAGTTATATCACTACATGTGTTGTCCGTGATAAATATTGGTCATTAGGCGGTTAGGACGTCCTGAGTTTTCACTCTCATTCTGACAAGACCCACAATTCAATGTCTATCTTAGTCACACAATCTGTGTGACTAATATAGATATTGAAGATAAGATAGATATCATATAAGATTTTCTTATGACGTTAGACTATATCTTCAGATCTGCATCCTGTCTGAGATCTCAGTCAATATATAAAAATACTCTCTGCTATACACTTGGAAGCACGGTTTTTTCTCCGTAAGTTATTAATCGTCAGGCGGTAAAGTTGTAGAATAGCTTTCTAAATCATTTGGCTAAAAGTTTGGAGAAAATGTTTTACACACTTTTCAAAGTATGTAATTTGATAAAAATTTTAAGAAGATCTCAACTTTACAACGCATTTTAGAGATTTTTACTCTAAAATGGAACGAACGCTGCAGCGAAGCACATCCACTTAATAACAAAACGTAGTTGATGCAGCGCAAACGTACTACATGTGTTGTCCGTGATAATGATAATATTGTCCGTTAAGATTGCAAAACCTTAAATTTCACATACGTGCACACGTTACAGGCTTTAAAATGCTTAATTATTATGATATCTCTGCATTCATAGATTGCGACGTGTTTCAGCGTCTTTGAAATCAATAATTGCCCTGCGGATGGTACTAAAACCTGTCTGTGCAGTGGGTAAAAGTAATGTGTCGGATATTTGAAAGAATGCTTTACGCGCTATGCACAATAATAACTCTCAAATGCTCAGTTACACTAAGGAATTTTAGCTAAAGAAAAATTCATAGGACAAGAATGAACGACGGGATTTTAACAAAATGTCACATGAAAATTCATGCGACATTCTGTGTAGTTTTCGGATTATTATAAAATTTCCAGGTAGTGTGGTCCTACACTTCTTTTACCCAAGGCATGCAGATATTCGCCATCACGTGGTACCGGACCTACTGTCATTACTTTTTATGAGAATGTGCTGCTTATCAGTACCACTGAGATTCACTCTTCTCTTATCCTAGCTATCAATTTACTTTGCAAAATTCAATACGTCCGCGAGCTATTTTTCGTCGAATGCTTACACCGATACGTCATTATACATTTTCACCAAAGCTCTATAAAGAGATAAATTTTAGAACACGTTAATTTAATAGTATTAACGAGTTTTGGTGTCCTGGTTAGAAACTTTTGTTCTTTGAAATTCTGGGCTGCAATGACATACCCAAATAAATTTCTCGTTCTTAAATACCCCAAAAGAAATTTCATTATGTTATTCGCCTTTCATATTGTACTTGAAACTGCAGTTTCCATGGATTGTCTGTCGCCACTTAAATATCTTCAAAAGTTATTAAATAATTTATTAAAATAAGTTCCTAGAATTACGAGACAAGTAGAAGCTAGAAAGTTCTGTAGACGTATATACTCTCAAATCATTGGTTCATTGCTGAGACAAGAACCGGACAAAACGTTAACCAAACCGATCACTTCAAAATAATCAATAAATAAATCTGTTTTTCTGTCTGACTTCTAAAGTAAACATCAAGACAGAAAAGTTATTTTGTGAGCATTGTGGCTGATACCTTTTTAAAGAGTGATTTCAAAAGACGAATTAAAATATATTAAAAAAGAACATTAAGTAAAAGAAAATAACCCCATGTAAAGCATAACTTATCCACCTCGTAAACGGGAGCAACGGTCCCAGCTAGTGAGGAATAACCTAGGTTGGATTACTGCCTATTACAGATCTCCTTTTCTTCTAATTCTGTTCTTCTTTGGGGAAGATTCTGGGATTTCACACTTTTCGATTTTATTTCCAGACAGGTGATATTGGTAAGCTGGTTTCTCATGTGTTTCTCCCGGCTGTCAGACAATCGACTGATAAAGCAAACAATTAGAAACTAAAAATCCAGTGAAAAATAACCCAGACTGTCTTGTTACCTGTTATAGAACTTCTTTTATTCTCGTTCTGATATTGCTTGATGAACATTCTGGGTTATCGCACTCTTCGCTTCTATTTCTGAACAGTAGATGTAGTGAAGCCGACTAGGCATGTCGTACTCCTTCCTAAGAGGGAATTTCCTTTTGAAAAAATAAAGCACTGTGAAACGAAATATTGGGAGAGCAAAGGGAACCGACCCAGACTCCTCAGCAAATTAAACTCAACACAAAAAAAAACTAAAAGAAACAGAATTCCTAAAATCTTGCATTTTAAAAATATAAACGAATTAAGACACTACAAAAAACTTTGTTTTGCTAGATAAATGTAAAACAGATGACGGATACACAAATATGAAGCACAAATTTAACTAATGAGCACTTGCAAGCTTTCCTAGAAAAAAAAACACGCAATAAAAAAAAACGGCAAAAAAAAAAAAGAAAAAGAAAACCGCACCATTAAGAAGCAATTGAAGAAACGTTGACATTTAATTTAATTTATTTCCTGAATTTTTTTAACAAAAGATTCGGGAAACAAATTACTCGCTAAACTGAATAACCAACTTATATTAGAACGCCAGATGACTATTAATTCCACACGTTGAGGCTATCACATTATTAGAAGGAATACATATTAAGGAAGAAATCCTTCAAGCGTCTCAATGGAACAATGCTCTTTAGAAAGCAACGGGTATCACCAAAGGCGCTCATAAGGGGGAAGAAGGTGGGGGGCTCAAGGCCCCTAGTCGTTGGTATAGCCAAATGTTTGATTACTTTAAAACATTAACATAGACGAAACCTTTTTTTAAAGCATTTTTAAAAATAATAAGATATTAATGATTGATTGTATAAATTATCATCACAGGCCTGCAAAATTTGAGTCATTAAAAAGTGTTTGCAATGTAATGACTAATTTTTATATTGTTTGGTGCGCTGATTTTATATATGCCATTCATTGTTCTAAATCACGTAATAATTTTTCATTAAATGGGCTTAAATATATGGGAAAGAAAGCCTATTTTACATATTCTGGCAAAAAATAGGTCTTTTAAAAATATTTTTAAATGTTTTATTTACAAATTTATTATTTATCAAACTATTGGAAATGATTTGCTGAATTATATTAATAAGGGCAGTTACCATTGTTAATACATCCTGGTATTCATAGGTCCTTATGCTGTCTTTTCCTTTTCCCTTGAAAGCTCCGTTTGGCACTTTGTCTCTTGTAGGCAGTATGCGGGTCTTCTCTGTGCAGCATCCAACAGTAGTCCCCCATCATATTGACATTCCACCTACCTTGGTATCTACACTCCATCTCCTTGATATCTTGGTGAAATCTTTCTCTCTGTTCTTCACTAGCAGCACCAAGATTTTCGGGAAAGTAGTCCAAATGCGATTTTAAAATGCACTTTCAAACTCATCGAACAACCCAAGTCTTTGAATTTCGTTTACATGTTTTCCACGATACACAAAAAGTTGGGGTCCTTAAAGTTCCCGAGGAATTTTTGGACGACTTCCTTAAAAGCTCCCCAGGCCTTTTTTTCACTCAAAACAATTTTACTTTCAAACACTTCATCTGTAAAAAGTTTCCGAATATCTGGAATTACGAAAACACTTTCCTTTAGTTTTGCTTCCGACAGTCCTGGAAACTTGTTGCCAAGATATTTAAAGCACTCTCCTTCTTTTGATAGAGCCTTAACAAATTGTTTCATCAAGCCAAGCTTGATGTGAAGTGGAGGCAAGGGGACTTTACTGGGATCAAACAAACTTTCCTTTACTACATTTTTGTTTCCAGGTTTTAATGCTTTCCTATGTGGCCACTCCTTTTTGATCCAGAGATTGCCCTTATCCCGACTGTTCCATTCACACAAGAACCAAGGGTACGTGGTGTATCTTGCTTTTTGTCCAAGAAGAATGGAAATCACTTTTAGATCACCGCATATCGTCCATCCAATATCTTTATATTTCAATTTGGTGAGAATCAAGGCTAAATTCTCGTAACAGTCCTTCAGGTACACAGAATGCCTTAATGGCACTGAAGCATACTTGCTGCCATTATGCAGAAGCACTGCTTTGCGGCTTCCTTTTGACGAGTCAATAAAGAGCCTCCACTTGTTCACGTCATACTGTATATTAAACATCTCCATCAATCCAGGGACATTGCTACAGTAAACCAAGCCCCTATCTTGAGAAAAGTAGGGAACGAAATCTGTTTCTCTCTTTCTGAACCATGAGAAAGAGGTACCAGGTGCAAATAAATTCTTTTCCTTTAGCCTAGAGCCTAAGAGTTCTGCAGATTCATTAGAAAGGTCCAAATCGCTGACTAAATCATTCAATTCCAGCTGGGGAAAAGGTTGGGTCTCGCTACAATCTGAAACACCGTGAAAGTCCTCGTCATAAGCCTGACCTTCGTCTTCAGGAATGTCTTCTAGTTTCTCAGTAGGTTTAGGTACAGGTATTTCTGAGCTATGAGGAACAGGGCGTATTGCCGATGGGAGGTTTGGATAAAATATTTCTCTCTTATCAATTAAATTGTACCCCTGCACGTTATATGAACAGAAGTAGCAGTCATCACTATGATTTTTAGGTTCCCTCCAGATCATAGGGATTCCAAAACGGAAAGACCTTTTCGTGCCTTTTGACCACTTTCGCAAATCTTCTACACAAGGGTAACACACTTTATGTGGGGCCCATGACTTATTCTGGTCAACAAGTTATACACCGAAATATGCATAATATACTTTCTTCACAAAATCTGTTATATTTCTTTGATGTTTCTGCACTACAAATTCCCCACAAATATAACAAAAGGAATCAGATGAATTAAGACAAGCCTTTGCTGCCAGCAGCATTTAGTACATTTTATAGGTTAGTACTTTAAATATGAGAACTATAAAATTGAGTATACTCATCCGCTGTGGGAAAAAAATTTAACCTCTACAGATATAACACCTTGAGAAAAATTGCACTGCTCAGCACGCAACCGTTTCACTCAAAGATCAAGGTACAACTGAGCAGACAGCGGAAAGCGTGGAATAGGGGAGAGAAACGAAAGGGAGTGAGTCATCAACTAACTCATTTCCGGTCACACTTGATGTTCCTGGAATTCTCCTCATGATAACGACTGGTGAATCATGGTGATTTTTAACGTAGGCTCTCGACGAATAAGAGCCATTTTGAAGTAAAATCTGTCCAAACAAAACTTTTTTTGGACATATTATTACATGAAAATTGTTTTTTTTTCTTTCGCACCAGAGACTGCCCTAAAAATCTCCAGTTTTTGCCGGTAATGACGACGCATGACACTAAATGCTCATCCCCTTCCTTAGTAGATTATAACACAATGGTTTCGTGGCTACGAAAATCAAAATTTTCAATTTGTGAAAAATTCGTACTTGATGGAATTTTTTTACTATTTTTCCTAAAACCAGCATCCAAAAATCTATCAGAATCAGCTATTGGTTTCTAAACACTTTTTTGGTTGTAGGCCTGTGTTATTTTTGTTGTATTGTAGTATTTTGTACATTGACTAAAACGTTTGACAGCCTGCAATAAGGTAAGGATTTTTGTTAGCCCCCCCCCCCCCACCTAAAAGTACTCATATGGGCGCTACCGAGTGGTACTGAACTTTTTTTGTAAGCGGAAGGTAGAAAATCATAAAGAACTAGTTACGGAGCTTCTAGAAAACTGTAAGGCCATGGGATGCAATATGTCCCGTAAAATACATTTCTTTTCACTCGCATATGGACTTTTTCCCACAAAACTTTTGTAAGCGATAGGCATGGAGAACGTTTTCTTTACGACGTACACTATATGGACTGTTCAAAAGCAAACGAACGGATCCGCTGCGTTGTTAAGATGCGCCGTAAGCTGCAAACGGTATAAAAACAAGCCTGAAGCTTACTGCGATCATATCGTACTGTGAGGTTGAATGAAATGTCGTGGCGGAAGTGAACTGAATTTGAGAAAGGAGAGAATATTGGGTGTTATATTAGTGGGTTGGCCATAAGAGAAACCTAGAGGAGTTTAAACATACCCAAGTCAACTGTAACATTTTAGTAAATTTACAAAATACTAAACTACAACAAAAATAATTGATACCATCAATCAGTAATATCTTATTATTTTAAAAAAATGCTTTAAAAAAAGGTTTCATCTGCTGTAGTGTTTTAAATTTATCAAAATGTGGCTATACCAATGGCAAGGGGGTCTCGTGCCGCCACCCCCACCTGCGCGCCCTTATGGGGGCACTTGTTACCAAATTTTCAAAGAACTTCCATGCAGCAGTTTCAGTCTCATTCAAAGTACCTTCAATTGCAAGATCACGCATCAGTTTCCTTATTTGTGGACCAATGAAAGTGCCTGGTTTAATTTTGGCTTCAGATATTTGGGGAACTTTTCCTTTGGAAAACGTATTGCTTCTCTGTTTTTATTCGTTGCCTTTAAAAACCATTTTGTCAATCCCAGTTGGTAGTAAGTAAACTTTCTGAGGGCGTACTAAATGCTTAGCAGCAACACTTTTATTACCCGGAATGAGTTAAAGATTATCTTTTAGGTCAGGTCTTTTTAATGTAATGAGAATATCTGTCCCTACTGTTCCATTCACAGAGGAAGCAGCAGAATTTTGTGTATCAAGTTGTGGACCAAGGAGTAAAGTTATCGCTTTAAGATTGCCACAAATATTCCATGAGTGTGTTTTGTATATTTTACTTTGAAGCAGAAGTTTCATATTTGCATATGTTTCTTTCACAATTGCAGCATATGCAACAGCTACTGATGGATACGAGTTTCCGTCATGAAGAAGTACAACTGTTAAGTTTATGTTTGAGGAATCTATAAAAAGTCTCCATTCTTCAGGTTTGTGTTGCTGCAGTGGTACACAAGATCATCACTCTTCGAAAATCGCCTTTGAAACTTTGAAGTAAATTGTCAACAAATGTAGCAGAAACTGTTTAAACTCTTGCTGTCGTCGACAAAAACTACATACTTTCGTACTTGGTTGTAAAAGATTTCACCACTTTAATCTTGAAGCCAATATTTCGCCCGGCCTTTTTGCTAAATGGTCACGAACCAGGTCATGTAATTCTTCCTGACGTATAAGGTGAGGCACATAATCTTCCGAGAATGAGGGTCTTGTTATACTTCACTATCTTTCTCACTGTGAGGGTTTACTTCATAAATATCGCTATCATCTATACTCCCTGACCGTGGAGAAACAGTAACAGGAAATTTTGGATCATGACGGATAGGTCTTAGAGCCGAAGGATTATTGGGGTACTGAATCGTGTCTTTGCTCTTAGCTGTAATTCCGGACATCTCAGTGGTATAGAAGTAACAGTCTCTTGAGTGCTTCTTCGGTTCTCTCCAAACCATTTGTACCGCAAATGGCATTTGACGTGATCCCGTCAACCATCCAGTCAACAGAGTTACTCATAAATTACAACAAATGCGAGGGGCCCAAGATTTATTTTCATCACCCTTTTTGCACCGGAAATAAAGTTCATACGATTTTCTAATCAACAACGGTGTAAAATATCGCCTTTGAAACTTTTAAGTAAATTGTCGACAAATGTAGCAGAAAGTCTTTTGATGGTTCACACAAGTACGCGGCATTAGTTAACGTACTATTTGCACAATCTACAGTACTTTTTAGAACCACGAGAAAATGCACGTCCTTCATAACCGATTAAATTCGTTCGAATATCTAAATTTCCGCATTATTCCAACTTCCCTCCCCTGTGGCTCAGTGGTCTAAACTTTAAGTGATAGCTTCTGATCATTCGTCTGAGATGGGTCAAGGTTCGAATTCAGTGAGGCATAGATGTTGTGGTCGTCTTACAGCGCCTGCTTTCTCCCTTCCCCGGAGCCAGTGGCCCTAAATTAGGAACGGGAGACTGCTTATAGCCCAATGAGTTGCTAACGGTTATCATTAAACCTCAAAAAAAAATGGCGCCAGTATGTCCACTCACAGAGACACAACTATTCTGACTGCAGAGAGGTGTCTCCGTTAGAAAGCATGGGAAAATTCATTTGCCGCACCAGTGGCGCAATGGTCTAAGCGATGGCCTTTGATCATTCGCAATAAAGGGGTCAGGAGGTTCGAATGCCTGTGAGGTATGGATGTTGCGTTCGTTTTTTTGCGCTGGCTTTCTCCTTCCCTGGAATCAGTAACCCTAAGTTAAGGACGATTTACTGCTTATAGCCCAGTGAGAGGCCCACAGTGATAATTAGACCTCCAAAAAAATGGCGTCAGTATGTCTACCTCAGGCACACAGTTATCTGACTGTAGACAATTGTCTCCGTTGGGAAACATAGGCAAATTCCTTTGCATCCGCGGTTGCGAAGTGGTCTAAGAGATGTCGTCTGATCATTCTTCCGACAGGGGCCCGGGTTCGAATATTAGTGTGGCATGTATGTTGTGTTTGTTTAACGGCACTAGTTGTCTCCCTTCCCTGTAAGCAATGTCCCTAAATTAGGAACGGGTTACTGCTTATAGCCCATTGAGTTGCTCCTGGTGGTCGTTAAACCTTTAATCAAAAAATATATATATATATATATATATATGGGATGTAAGGTCAGGTGATGCGTAACATCACCGCCTCTCCTTGACAAATGTCAACCCCGCCTTCTCGTGGTGCATCCTGTTCCCACTAAAGGGGCTCTGACGACCGCCAATAGCGGTATAACTATACCATCGGGATTAGAGGAAATTCTATCCCACACTCACCAACCCGCTTGGCCAGCGTGGTGAGTTATGGCCATACCCCTCCAAAATGATTCCACAACTTAAATCTTGGCCCTCAGTCTCCGGCAGCTGGAATGTACCTGGCCAAGGCAGCGGCCAGTGCGACATGAAGGCAGAGGGTGCTAAGAATCCCCGGAGGACCGGACTAGGCTGCCATCTGATGCTGACCTTGGCTACTTACAATGGACGCTCCCTATCTTCTGATTCAAGGCTTCTTGAATTAGAAGAGGAACTACAAAGGATCAAGTGGGACCTCGTGGGGCTAAGTGAGGTAAGGAGAAAAGGAGAAGATCTCATCGAACTGAAAAGTGGACATCTCTTCTACTATCGTGGGACAGATACTGGCAGAACTAGTGGTGTTGGATTTATAATAAACAAGAAACTGAAGGATAAAGTTGTAGAAGTTGAAAGTTCCTCTGACAGAGCTGCACGACTCGTTATCCAACTCTCGAGAAGATACCAGGCTCAGATTATTCAAACTTATGCACCCACCACAAGTCATCCTGAAGAAGAAATTGAAGAATTTTATGAGGAAATTTGTCATCTAAATAATAAAGGTAAGCAGCACTTGAAAATAATTATGGGAGATTTCAATGCAAAAATAGGGCAACGGCAACAGAATGAAATTTCAGTAGGTAAATTGGGTCACGGCAACAGAAAGCAGCGTGGAAATACTCTCGTTGAGTTTGCAGAGGCAGAAGGGTTTTTCATCTTGAACTCCTTCTTCAAGAAAAAGCCACACAGGAAATGGACATGGAGACATCCAAATGGGACGACAAGTGAAATTGATTTTATTATGTGTAACAAAAAATTCGTCATAAAAGACTGCAGTGTGCTGAACAAGTTCAACACAGGTAGTGACCATAGATTGGTGAGATGTAAGATGCACCTCAACACTAAACTTGAACGTGGCAAGCTCATAAGACAAACAAAATCTATTGACATAACCAACCTTAAAAAACACCATAATACCTTCAAGTTAGAACTAAAGAACAGGTTCTCTGCTTTAGAAGGCCTAACATCGGAAGAAGTGGACATCTCTGAAGTTAACAGAAAAGTAACCAAAGCTCTAATGGAAACAGCAACAAAATTAGCTGGGTCTAAGAACAAGTTGCATGTGAACAAATTATCAGGAAAAACCAAAATGTTGATGCAAAAAGAAGAGAGATGAGGACAACTAAAGAAGATGTGACTTCCAAAGTGGAATATATAGAGCTATGCAAGACAGTAAGAAAAAGTATCACTCAAGACGTAAGAAAATTCAACTGTGAACTAGTGAGGGAAAGCAATTGAAAACAACCACAGCCTAAAGATAGCAAAGGGACATCTCAGTAAGGGAAGAAAACATATTATGGCACTGAGAAAAGAAGATGGTTCTGTAACAAGAAATAGAGGCGAAATTTTGACCAGAGTGAAAGATTTCTACTCCAAATTATATGAAAGGGATGATATATGCACTACAGACATCATGAAAGATACCAGTACCAGAGTTCCTCCAGTCCTTCCAGCAGAAGTTGCACATGCAATCAAGAACATGAAGCGAGGAAAAGCTCCAGGAGAAGATGGAATTACTGTAGACATCATACAAGAAGCAAGTGGAGAAATCGAAACAGTACTCGCCCAAATTTTCACTCGATGCCTTAATGAAGGAAAGATTCTGAGGATTGGAACACCGCTACAATGATCCTGCTACATAAGAAAGGTGACATTGAGGATCTCGGAAACTACAGACCTATCAGACTCCTATCAGTGGTTTATAAAATCTTCACTAAAGTTCTTTCACACCGCTTTAAGGTGACACTGGACATGGCTCAACCGAGAGAACAAGCTGGATTCAGGAGTGGCTACAGCACAATAGATCATATCCACGTGCTGAGAGAACTAATTGAAAGAGCGAGGGAATATGAACTTCCATTGTGCATGGCTTTTATCGATTATGAAAAAGCCTTTGATTCGGTGAAACCATCAGCAGTTACAATGGCTCTGAAAACCTGCGGTATTGAAGATGCATACATTAATATTATTAATAACATCTATGAAAATGCAAGTGCAAAGATTAGGCTGTTTGAAAGTACAACACACGTAAAAATTGGAAAGGGAGTGAGACAAGGTGACACCATATCTCCGAAGCTCTTTAATGCTACATTGGAGGGTGTCTTTCAGTCGCTCAGCTGGGAAAACAAGGGGATAAAGATTAATGGAGATTATCTAACCCACCTTCGTTTTGCTGATGACGTAGTCATTTTTACAACTACCCCATCAGAGCTGCAGAGTATGATCCAGGAACTTGCTGACAAGAGTAAAGAAGTGGGATTAAAAATGAACTTTCAAAAGACAAAAGTGATGTTCAATTCTTTTACAAGAAATGAAGATTTATCGATTGATGGAGAAAAGCTGGAGATAACAGACACGTACGTTTATCTTGGACAGCAGATATCAAGTGAGGGTCACATTGATGAAGAAATTAATCGGCGTACAAAACTTGCCTGGAGAGCTTTTGGAAGAAACAGCATAATTTTCAAGAGCAATATGCCATTATGTCTTAAAAGAAAAGTGTTTAATCAATGCATCCTTCCAGTGCTTACGTATGGTGCAGAGACGTGGACCTTAACTAAAAGAGACACACGAAGGCTGCAGACAACTCAAAGAAGCATGGAGAGGTGCATGCTTGGTGTAACCAGGAGAGATAAGAAGAGGGACTCGTGGATCCGAAAAATGACAAGAGTGGAAGACATCATGATCAGAGTTAAATCCCTGAAATGGCAATGGGCTGGACATACTGCCAGAAGGACAGATCATCGATGGACAGCCGAAATTTTAGATTGGATTCCAAGGGACAGGAAATGACCCAGAAGAAGACCACATGGGAGATGGGTGGATGAAATTGCCATGGAATTGGATATCACTAAATATTCTTTTGGACGAAAGATTCACGAACATGTCAACTATAGAAATATATGTGCTAGATGGGTAACCCGACTGCTTACAGCTGTGCATAAACGCCAAAAGCTAGACATTTGAAATGAACTGGTACAACGCTACGATGAGGAGGTTGACGCATTTCTTGGATGCATAGTCACAAGCGATGAAACGTGGATTCATCAGTTCAAACTGGAGACATAACGGTTAAGTATGCAATGGTGCCACCTGTATTTGTCCCTGTCAAAGAAGCTCAGAGTTGGTTAGTTGGCGTTCATGGTCATGGCTACTGTCTTCTGTGACAAACACGGCATCCTTCTGGTTGAGTACTTCGCAAAAAATGAAAAAAATAAATGCGAAGGTCTACGTGAAGACACTGAGGAAACTTACGCTGCGTATCCGGATCAAGCGGCCGACATTGAAAAATAATCAAGTATTGCTTCAGCATGATAACGCACACCCGAATACTGCTAAACCAGTGCAAGCAGTAATCGCAAAATATAGATGGACCGTTCTTCGGTACCATGCGTAAAGTCCGGACTTGGCACCTTCCGATTTACATGTTTCCCGTCCTTTGAAGGATAGTCTTCGTGGCTACCACTATGAGAGCATCGAAGATCTGCGAGCGGCCGTCCGTCAATGGATTCCCAATACTCCTGCTGAATTCTTCGCTACCGGAATTAATCGACTTGTTGATCGGTGGTGGAAATACATTATGCTGAACGGAGAATACGTGGAAAAGTGACTATGACTGTTTGTACCTCTGTATTACATAAGTGAGCAGCATATATATGCATGCTGTACTTTTATTTCTCTCCTGTAATTGATAGGAATAAAAGTTTGCATATTTATCGGAAACTCCCTATAGTAATGTACTGTATTTTGGATTACTGAATAAAGCACCAGGTCGGTCGCGCTCTGTGCGAGCGAATCTTCTGTGGTCGGTGAATTGTCTTAGGGGGTTGTGAATCTGGGGGAGGGATTGGGGGGCTGTGTGTTGAATGTCCGACTGGGAGAGGAGGGGGGTGATGGTGTAATTGATTTCGCAACTTCCTTGAAATGTTCCATCATTCCCTGTTGTTCCTTTAATGAGGCTGCACAGGATCAATTATATCAGTGTTGTTACCTAGCCTTAAACTGTTAAAAATTTGGGGATAAGTTGTACCAATAATTGGTGCTACACCAGCAGCACCAATTTCTTAGAAAAAGATGCACCATTATGTGGTGCAAACAAAACCCAACGATATGGTGCAACCTTACATCACTTTATGGGGTAGGGTTGCACCACAATATGGGGTATGGCTACACCATAAAATTGTGCAACCATCAAATGTAAGGATGCACCATTTTGTAGTGCAACCTTACTCCATAATATGGTGCAAAGTAACACTATTTGTTGGTGTAGCTTTCCCAAAATGTGGTGCAGCTAGTGTAGTTTCAATTATTGGTGATGAAAAGACTACACGAAAAATCTAAAACGACTACACCAAAATTAAGTATAGTCTTTTTACATCACTACGTTATGGATATTATATTTTGAAAACCTTATGATTATCAGAGCATCAGGTAGTTTCGTTAACGGGCTGAACAAACCAGAAGTATGTAATATTTAATTTATTATTCAACGTCTCATTTCTACAAAACAAATCTTATTACAAGTGGAATGTAATTGAGCGGAGCGAGGCCGAAGACAGAGCTGAGATCTCTTTACGAGACTCGAGACAGTTAGTTGTTCGGGCATAGGTACGGGATGACACATACGATCACTGATTTTTTGCATGCGATTGGGCATCGTCCATGGCCAGGTTTTGCCGCTTTCCGATTCCCAAACTTCCGCGTCTTTGAAGAATAATCGTCCAAGAACTTGCATTTTTAGGGTTTTTTCTGAGTTTTGAGAAGGGAGTTTGTTACCTATCTCCTCCAAAGTTCTTTAGCCGATCACGGTGACACTTGCTACAGGGAAAGGGAAGGACATGTTGAGTGACATGGGACTAGTATCATGGTGGTTGGTCATGTCGTATAAAAATAATGACCATTAAAAAACTGAAAAATATTAATAATATATTGAAAAGATCCGCTCCCTAAATGAGACTCGGGACAATAATGTGTTCGTGCATAGCTACGGCATGACATATCCGATCCCCGTGATTTTTGGCATGCGATTGGACATACATAGTCCATGGTCAGATTTTACGCCTTCCGATTCCCAAAATTCCGCATCTTTGAGGAATTTCAAATAAAACTGAATTGCCTTTTACTTGAACCGTTTCACGAAAGTCGGCTCACTAACATTAATTTAAAAAATCGTTTGAATTGGAAAACGAGGAAATGGAAAAACTCCATTCGTCTGTTAGTTCAACACTTACTTAATCTGTTTAAAAAAAAGTTAGTTTGTGTACGTGTGTGTGTTTCTGCGCTTCATCGCAACTAAAGTGAAGGCGAGAAGGAAAATAGTTAATGATAAATTTTAGGCATTTTTCTTTTAGAATGTTTCTTACTTTTGTTCTGGAAGTCATTATATTTTACGAGTTCGTTCTTTAGATTTGTTTTCCTAGATGCTTTAATGAGCTCACGTTTTGAAATAGTTTCCCTCAAAATTTGCCAACTGTACCCGAGTTATCGGTTACCGTTGGGGGCGTGTCTTAGGTATAAGTAGTAGAACCCTAATAAGCAGAATTCTTTAGATAATTCTGCTTATTAGAGTTCTAATTCAAACAAAAATTCGGCCAAAATGTACATAAATTCTTGATGCGCTGACAATCAGAATGTTAGGCTATTGAATGCGATACGTTTCCAAAGCTCGTATTCTCACTTCACGTTCATGTAATCTGTTTGCTGCAGGACTAACATTTACAACACTAGGAATAAACGGTTACGATTTATGAGGATTAGCAGTTGTAATATGCTTACGGCTAATGTGACCTGGAAGGTTGAGTGTGTAAGTACAGCATCTGTTTCAAATTTTTTTGCCAGGTAATGCATTTATATTATTTTAAGTCAGGGATAATAACTATGAACAGTAAAATGTTTTGAACAAATTCGCGTTTTTTACTTTAAAATAATCATGTCGTTTACATTTCAGTACCCAGATTTTTTCCAAATCAGGATCTGCAGAAAAATAATGATAAACAATATCAGAACTCTTAGTCATCCGGTTGTAGGATACCCAGCCTGAACTAAAATGACATAAGAAAATAATAAATTATGAAGAAAAGTAACGATTTATGAAAACACAGTAATTGCGAAATATCCACACAGTCCTATTCACAGAAACGAAATACTTTTCTAAGCACGTGAACGAGTTTGCAGCTTTGTGTTTGTATCCACAAAATTTCTGTGTCGGCATAGTGTTTACTTCCTGTGTGACGTCATCCGCATTCCTTGAAAACGGAGATTCTAACTGCGCATGGGAATATAGACCACACCCCACTCGGAACAACTTATTAAATTCCATCACTTTTTTATGTTATGTTTTCACGATAAAATTCTACATTGTGTAATCATTAACAAAAAATCGATTAAATGCTACATTGTTAAAATTAAAATTTCCTAAACCAAAGACAATATTTTATGTTAAAATACATAGTATTTTATCACATTCTTTAATACAATATATGTTAACTATTATTAAATAAAATATTTTTATGTTAAAATACAGGGTATTTTTATCACGTGTTAAGTGCGCTGTACTTCTATTGCGTTTTTCTAAAAATAGAATAAACGAAGTTTAGGTCAGCAAAACTAAGTAATGGGTTCGCTCGTTAAGATAGTCTGATTGAAAAAATTACTATTTAATTGTTTCCAAATTCATTGAGCAAATACTTAATTAAATTTCGAGATTTGCTGGCATATAAATATGTTCCATCTGACAATATTAATTGGGCTTTTAATTCAAATACATTTTTAAATAAAAGTACAGATAAAAGTAAAAGTCAGTCTCAATTTTATATTATATATACCGCATTATTAAATACAATACTTACTGTATATATGCTACTATCAAATACAATATTTTCCTGTTAAAATGCAGTGTACTTTTATCACACGTTTTTTTTTAAGTAACGCACAAATTTAGTGAAACACGATTATTTGTCAACAATGGGATGAAGACTGAAATGGGTTCTGAAATCAGGTGTTCCATTTTCTTCTTTGGACAAAATTCTGATGTGTGGAATTAGATTTTCATAGTCAAAGCAGTTATTTCTGCAAACCAAATTCCAGTGGAAACGTGCCCGCATGTGCCAAGATTCGGGGGCCACGCGAACGTGTACATTTACGATTTGTATAAGTTGGTACGTTCCATAATCGAATGTAACTGAGAAACGAGGAAATTCGCGTATGAAAATAGTATACATTGATGTCCAAGAAATGGAGAAAGGGGTTTTTTTTCTTTTTATCATCAAATAGGGTTAGTTGGTAAATTGGTTAAAGAGCGTTATCCCGTCCAAGTTTAAAGTGTTCTATTTTCTTCTTCGGGCACCATGCTGATGTGTGGAAGTGGATTTCCATAGCCAAAGCAGTTATTTCTGCAAACCAAATTGCAGTGGATATGTGCCTGCATGTGCCAAATTTCGGTGACCACGCCAACGTGGGCATTCAGGATTTGCATGTGTTGGTATGTTCCATAATCGAATGTAACTGAGCGACGAGGATAGTCGCGTATGAAAATACTATACATTGATGTCCAAGAAATGGGGAAAGGTTTTTTTGCTTCTGTCTTCAAATAGGGTTAGTTGGTAAATTGGTAAAAGAGCGTATCCCGTCCCACTTTAAAGTGTTCTATTTTATTCTTCGGGCACCATGCTGATGTGTGGAAGTGGATTTTCATAGCCAAAGCAGCTATTTCTGCAAACCAAATTGCAGTGGATATGTGCCTGCGTGTGCCAAATTTCGGTGACCACGCCAACGTGGGCATTCAGGATTTGCATGTGTTGGTATGTTCCATATTCGAATGTAACTGAGCGACGAGGATAGTCGCGTATGAAAATACTATACATTGATGTCCAAGAAATGGGGAAAGGTTTTTCTTTCTTCTGTCTTCAAATAGGGTTAGCTGGTAAATTGGTAAAAGTGCGTATCCCGTCCGACTTTAAAGTGTTCTATTTTCTTCTTCGGGCACCATGCTGATGTGTGGAAGTGGATTTCCATAGCCAAAGCAGTTATTTCTGCAAACCATGCAGTGGATATGTGCCTGCATGTGCCAAATTTCGGTGACCACGCCAACGTGGGCATTCAGGATTTGCATGTGTTGGTAGGTTCCATAATCGAATGTAACTGAGCGACGAGGATAGTCGCGTATGAAAATACTATACATTGATGTCCAAGAAATGGGGAAAGGTTTTTTGCTTCTGTCTTCAAATAGGGTTAGTTGGTAAATTGGTAAAAGAGCGTATCCCGTCCCACTTTAAAGTGTTCTATTTTATTCTTCGGGCACCATGCTGATGTGTGGAAGTGGATTTTCATAGCCAAAGCAGTTATTTCTGCAAACCAAATTGCAGTGGATATGTGCCTGCATATGCCAAATTTCGGTGACCACGCCAACGTGGGCATTCAGGATTTGCATGTGTTGGTATGTTCCATTATCGAATGTAACTGAGCGACGAGGATAGTCGCCTATGAAAATACTATACATTGATGTCCAAGAAATGGGAAAAGTTTTTTTTCTTCTGTCTTCAAATAGGGTTATTTGGTAAATTGTTAAAAAAGCGTATCCCGTCCCACTTTAAAGTGTTCTATTTTATTCTTCGGGCACCATGCTGATGTGTGGAAGTGGATTTTTATAGCCAAAGCAGCTATTTCTGCAAACCAAATTGCAGTGGATATGTGCCTGCGTGTGCCAAATGTCGGTGACCACGCCAACGTGGGCATTCAAGATTTGCATGTGTTGGTATGTTCTATAATCGAATGTAACTGAGCGACGAGGATAGTCGCGTATGAAAATACTATACATTGATGTCCAAGAAATGGGGAAAGGTTTTTCTTTCTTCTGTCTTCAAATAGGGTTAGCTGGTAAATTGGTAAAAGAGCGTATCCCGTCCCATTTAAAAGTATTCCATATTCTTGTTCGGGCACCATACTGATGTGTGGAAGTGGATTTTTTTAGCCAAAGCAGTTATTTCTGCAAACCAAATTGCAGTGGATATGCGCCCGCGTGTGCCAAATTTCGATGACCACGCCAACGTGGGCATTCAGGATTTGCATGTGTTGGTATGTTTCATAATCGAATGTAACTGAGCGACGAGGATATCGCGTATGAAAATATTATACGTTGATGTCGAAGGAAAGGAGAAAGTATTTTTTCTTTTTATCGTCAAATATGGTTAGTTGGGAAATTGATTACAGATATTCGTAGTACGTAACCTTCGATGAAGGAATGTAAAACTCTCGACGCTCCTTTCAACCTTGGTAATGAATGTATTGACAAGAAACCAAAAATTGAGAGGCATTCAGCTTATGAGAAGATATTATCGGTTGAAAATTTAAATTTTAAAATTGCAGCTGCATACTTTCAAAACTTTTCTTGCATACTTGCAAAAATGACAACTGTCATTTTTAGAAGCTCTTCAGGAATTCTTATACCATTTGTAGAACTAAAATCGAGTTGCATAAAAACGTATTTCATCGCACGAAAGGAAAGTATATGTTCTAATTTAGCTAGAACATACCTTAATAAAAATGTTCACGAAAACGGAGAAACACAGGTTCCCTTCTTGTGTAAAGAAATAAACCAGAAAAACGCACCGACATTCTTTGTATTATTTCCTTTAATACTAAGGTAATTCAATTGAGAAGTGTCATTTTGGTGTTTTGTGTAGGGAGTCTTCATCTCTTTCTGATGCTACGAGAAAATAAAGAAATACAATAAGGCTGGAGGGCTACTTTAAAGAGAGCTTAAAAAATGATGCGTTTATTTTGAACATAATAAACACTTGCTTTTGAATGACTTCTCAAGACCTTTAAATCATAAAACTTACGTTTGTGGAAGAGAAACAATGCAGTTCACAAGCTACCTGCTGGGGTTGCAGAGAATAATGTGAACATTCAGTTAAAGAAGATTTTACGTACCTAATAGGGTATCGGAGCACCTTTCGCATTTAAAACCACCTGAGTCGTCCTTGCAATGGGCGCAAACTGATCCTGTGTAGTGGTTTGTGGGATGCTGCACCGTTCGTCATGCAGAAACTGCTGCTCGTCTTTAAGTGATGCAGGAGGAGGATAATGGGATCGTACACTGTTTTCCAACACAGACCAGAATGTCTCGATGGTGTTTAAGTCTGGTGATTGGGGAGGCCAAAGAAGGTGTGAAAGTATTTCCTCATCAAACCATGATTGGACATTCCGAGCTCCGTGAATTGCGGCGTTATCAGCTTGATAGATGACATTCCCTGCAGCAAACAATATGTGCGCCATTGGAAGGACTTGGTCGACCAAAAGGATTTCATACGCCCTGCCAGTCATTCCTCCTTTCCAGGTGATCAGCAGATCTGCTGAAAACAACAGTGTGATCTCCCAGAGCATGGCCGAACCACCACCATGCTGCACTGTTGGAAAAATACAGTCTGGTTTGTACGCTTCTTACGGTGTTCTCCACACGTAAAACACGTCTTGCAGTGGAGAATATTGTGAATGTGGATTCATTCGACTACATTACACGCTTCCTTGCATCGGCCACCACGTTGTATGCCCCTGGCAACAGTGCTGTCACCGTCGTTCATACACCAGGTCACCAGATATTTTGCAAGAGAAGCTTTGCAATAAAGCTCTTGTTTGTGCAGATCCTTCTGCACTGTTTTCGTTTACACTGGGGTGTATTGATGCAATTTGACCTCCGCACGAATTTTCTACGCCGTGGTCTTCTTATTACGGGTAATAATTCGTTTTAATGATTTCTTTTGTCTATCAGTCAGGATCATTTTTGGCCACTCTTGTGTTTCGTAGACGAGTTTTATCCACGAACACAGTATGCTGTCATGATGCTAGACACAGTAGCTCTTCTTACCCCCACTCTTCTGGACAGTGTTGTCACGAAGGCACCAACTAGCTGGTTACCAACAATTATCCATCTTTCGAAGTCCGTTAGGTCACTTATTTCGTCTTTACCCTGAAAGAAATTTCACATGACAGTTCAAATGAATTTGAACACGACCTTGAGGTTCTAAACAAAGCAATTAAAACGAAAAAGTGTTGGATACCTTTGCGTATTGCGACGTACGCTGCTGCACTAAAAGTCACACCTCTGAGAGTGGTGTTCACATTATTCTGCCCAACCTCTGTTAGTTACAAGGAAATTCAAAGTAGGCATCTGATTTCCTATATTTTTATTAAATTTTAAAATCCTCAATTATATAACTTATTGCCGCATAGCTCATACAATGTTAACATATTCAAGAATCGTGTGCTCAAGGGAACTGGGAATCCATCCTTCCATTTCGAAAACCTATTTCGGGTATGTAATAGTTTTTACCGCCTCCGCTAGCTGGAGCTGTAGGGTTTCTAACGGGCCGGCTACCCATGCTGTCAGTCCGTATATGAACCCAAGCATGGCTGACGATAAAGTGCATTTGCGGCGCTGTTTCTTATCTATATATAATTTAGGTAAAAGTACTAGTGAAGCACACGGATCAACATGTCAGGCCTATGGCGAAAAGGTTCTGGGTGAGCGGACGTGTCACGAATGGTTTGCCAGGTTTAAGAAAGGTGATCTAAGCTTGCAAGACAGGAGATATGCAGGGAAACCGCAGGAAATCGCAGACGAGGATCTGGAATCACTGCTGCACGAGGATTCCACACAATCGACCACGCAACTGGCAAAACATTTGAAAGTGGCTCAATGGACGGTTGTACTGCGTGTACAGGCATCGGGAAAGATTCACAAGATTAGTAAGTAGGTTTAACATATTTTAACGAAGCGTAATATTGGTCAAAGCTTATCCATCTGTATGTCGTTGCTGAATAGGTTTCAAGGGAAGAATTTCTTGTGGAAGGTTGTCACTGGGGATGAAAACGGGTCTATTGCGAAACCCAGTATGCAAACGATCCTGTGTCGACCCAGAACGGACATCAACATCCACTGAATAACTGGATATCCACGGTTGAAAAGCGTTGTTGTGTGTGTGGTGGGATAAACACGGAGTGCTGTACTTCCAATTGTTGAAACCGGGCAACACAATCACTGCACAATGATATAGCGATCAGTTGGTGAAACTGAACGCCGCAAGCGAGCAAAAACACCCATGGACAGGTAAAAGACGCCTCCCAGTCATCCTATTACACGATAATGCCAGACAACATGTCGGTGCCACCACGAAATCAACCTTTGAACAGTTATACTGGTAGGTTTCACAGCAGCCGTCTTACTCCCCGGACATTGCACCCTCAGACTTTCATCTGTTTCGAACATGCCCTAGCGCAACAGAAATTCACCACAGTTTCAGAGGTGGAAAATTTCGTCACTGTGTTCCTTTGCACAAAACCTGAGTCCTTCTACACCGAGGCCTTCATTTGTTGCCTGAAAACTGGCAAAAGGTATTTGATGCTATCGGCCAGTATTTGCTTGAATAAACGTGTATTGGTTCCCTGATTGTCCCTGTCTCCTTTCTCCTTAAAACGGCGGAAACTTTTGCATAACCCTAATGTTTTCTCTTCCATAAGTTCTGTTCTGGACACCGTCTCGTCTAGTAATAAAAATTGGTCCACGGAAAACGTGTAGATCTGCTTTGTAAAGAAAGCTTAGCATTATTCACTATAATTGACGAAGAACACTTGCTGAAAGCTTTTAAGGGATCTGAACTTACCATCTCTAATCTGGGACAGACTTTTCAAAATAAATCCAATGCAGAGTTCTTATTCCACTCTAATCTTCCAGTATGTAGCATTATACGAGACTAAAGAACTACTCCTAACGTTTCAGTCAGTCTCATTATTTCCGAGTAAAGAACTGACACAGTTTTTGTGTTGCGATCAAGGAACATCAGTGTGTGGAGAAAAAATTTTGGGGATGCAAATTTTCATTTGGTCACAGCGATGTATACACAGTCGTTTCAGAATATTATGACCATCCTAGGGATCACAGTGTGCCCACCCAGGCGCGTCACAGAGTGCACGTGACAAGGACAGTTGAGCCATAGTTAATTCAAATCACAACCTCTTCCTATTGAGCCCAATGGTCAGTGGTTGTGATTTGATGGACATTCAAAAGGCAATGATCATCGGCTACCGCGTAAAAGGTGGAAGCATCTCAGAAACAGCAGACATCGTGGGCTGTTCTCGAGGCGCCGTAGTAATGGTGTAACAAGGATGAACCGTTGACACACTGAGTACCTCCTACCGTCATAACTGTAGTTCTCCAAAGGCCTTCGAACCCAGAGGAGAACGTCGCTCTCGTCGACTGGTGAAAGGCAATCGACGCGCAACACTGCAGCAATTGACCACTCAAATGAACGCTGGGACACCTAGGTACGTGTCCCCGATAACAGCAGTGAGAAACCTGTTGCAACTCGTTGTCTGGAGTCGACGCTGCGTCAAGGCGCCCATGTTAACCCAGGTCCATCAGCACGCCTGCAGTTCGCATGGAACTACCGTCATTGTACAGTGGAAGAGTGGAAAAAGGTTGTCTCCTCCGACGAATCGAAGTATCTACTCCACAAAAGTGAAAGGCCGCGTCGGATACGGCGGTAGAAGTGACAGGCGTTGGCGTATACGCCGTCAGACACATGAGAAAAACAACCAGACACCGTCTGTCAAGTACAGCCCTGAATTTTCCGGGTACATGTCTGGGGAATGTTTTTCTCATATGACTTGGAGTCGCTGGTACCACTGAATGTGTCCTTAAAACGCCAGTGGTTACACCAACATCCTAGCTGTTCACATGCGTTCCTTCATGTTGGATATTTACCCTGGTTGTGATGGTGCTAACGAACAGCACAACGCTCCGCGCCACGTCGCTAAAGGGTGTGTGACTGGTTCAAGGAGCACGACACGATGTCTCCGTTCTCCCTTGACCGGCGATATCAACCGACCTTAATAAGATCGAGCACTTTGTGGGAATATATGGATCGACATGTTCGGTTTGCCGAACCTCAACCTCCTGATTTCCAGGACATCCGTGCTCTTCTGCAGTCCGAATGGGCACGTGTGCCTAGGGCAACCTTCCAGGGCCTCATTGCATCCATGCCACGCCGTCTCGACACTGTCATCCGGGCCAAAGGCGGTTATTCCCATTATTAGATAAATGTTCATATTATTCTGATAAGGCTGTGTAAAGACAGTTAAGACGCTTTGAGAGGCGAAGGTTTGTTGGTCTTTAAATGGAGTGAATGGTTCACTCGCAGTGCAAAGGAACAATTGGACCTGGTAAGCTTCACAGTCCATTGAAACTTGCAACAGCAGTCACAAACTTTGTTTAACAGTCCATTGAAGTTGGCAATAGTAGTTCCAAAACATTTGACTTGGGTATGTTTAAACGCCTCCCTGTTTCTCTTATGGTCAATCCACTAATATAACACCCAATAATCTTTCCTTTCTCAAATCCAGTTCTCTCGCGCTACAACATTTTCACTCAACCTCACAGTGCGATATGTACGCGGTCAGCTGCAGGCTTGTTTTTATATTGTTTGCAGCTGTACCGCGTACCTTAACAACGCAGCGGATCCGTTCGTTTGCTTTTGAAAGGATGTTCCGTGACTTTTGTTCATATAGTGTATGTCCTGATGAAAATGTTCTCCATGCTCATCGCTTTACAGCTCTTACGTTGTGTTGGAAAAAGTCCATATGCGAGTGAAGGAAATGTATTTTAAGAGACATATTGCATCCCATGGCCTTATAGTTCTCTAGAAGCTCACTAACATGTTCTTTATATTTTTCTGCCTTCCGCTTACCTACAAAGTTCAGTACCACACAGTGGCGCCCATATGAGTACTTTTAGGAGTGTGTGTGTGTGGGGGGGGATCCTTACCTCCTTCAGGGCTGTCAAACATTTTAGTAAATGTACAAAATACTGGAATAGAACAAAAATAATTAATACAATCAATCATTAAGATCTTAATATTTTTAAAAAATGCTTTAAAAGAAGGTTTCGTCTATTTTAGTGTTTTAAATTTATCAAACATTTGGCTGTACCAATGGCTAGGGGGTGCTAGATGCCCCTCCTTATGGGCGCTCTTGGACACAAGCATATTATGATGTTAAAATATCACGGTGAGTACGTAATTTACTGTCTCGTTTACAATAATAAAATGTTCTTTTCATAGCAGTTGAGTAAAGTAAAATGTGTGTGTACAGTACACAGTAATAGAAACATTCATTGATAATACAGAAGAGACAAAATATCGCATTTTCTACTCAGTGAGAAACATGCCAGGGATTTTCTCTTTCGAAACATGTCACAGATTTTGTGCTCCGAAACATTTCAAAACATATCACGGATCTTTTGTGTGCTTTAATGGAGATGCTCGTCGATGGCACATTTTGTCACGCATTCGCTTTACTACCATTGCGTAGTTAACGCACGTGTCTGGCTGTTGCATTTTGTACTGCAGAAAGATTTCCACAGCTTCGGCGCCAACAGTGAGAAATCTTCGTGCCCTCGGCGGTGTCCCCTTCCTCGTGCCTCTCATCTTTTTCTTCTTGCACATTTTTGATAACTTCTTCACACGTTTAAACCTTGTCTTCAGCCACTTAAATGTGTTTCTTATTAACATCTTATTGAATCTTGTGAAACATGTCAACTAACACGGCACCTGGAATTCATGATTCTGAATTGATCGGCTGATAACTGTCATTCGATGCTAACTCAAATTCAGTGTCAATCGATGGTCACACTTTTTCAAACACTTCAGTACGGTAGGGCTCTCCACAGTGTCACCTGCTTCTGCTATTCGGAAAACAACACGCATGTTGACAGGTTTCTACGCCTTCAGCGTTGACTCTGTGGAAACGTTTTCACATTCATCAAACAGGAAAGTAAGAAGCGTATGTTGGTCGCGTCACTTAAATAATTCCAAAACTTCATGATCCATAAGCTGGATCATAGCTTTCACATTGGGTAGAAGAAAGACAGCTCGTATATCACCTGGTCTGAGATAGAAGTCGGGGGATGATTGATAGCGTAATCAGGTAGGAAGATGGCTTTTGACGGAATGTCTTTCTCTTCATTTATTCCCTCACGGCAGGTACGAATCCCTCCTGGAACCACCGAGAGAAAACTTCTGAGTATCCACGTTTTAATTTTAGAAGGATAATCAACAGGTGGTGTACTCATCTCGCTGTTCTGAAAACACCATGGATGTTGGACTTTCCCTATCCCCAGGAGAGGGAGTTTATGACTCCCAAAGGCGTTACAACATGTCATCAATGTGACATATTGTTTATACCCATGAGCATTTTTTCGTTCTCGAAAGTAAGAGTTTTTAAAGGCAGCAATTAGAAAAAAACGACCGGTCTCATCAGGATTAGCAGTTAGTTTTTTGCAGCAGGAGTTAGTTCTTCATTTATCATTTGTTCGAACTTTTTTTTAAACTCTTTTGGCATATTTTCCGTTTGCTGAGTGACCTTCTCCGGTGACTGATAGCGGCCGCACGCCGTGTTGTTTGTTTGATATCCAGTTATCACTTGTTGTTCTTTGTTAAACGCCAGAGATTTTTCTTTGATTATCGCGTCACTGACAGGTAGTTATTTTTTTCATTGCTGTATGAACCATTTTTAAACGGCTGCATCAAGTTGATCGTTCGGACTCTTTTGCATAACATTTCGTTATCCAAAATCAATGCCCATTTGGCTCTTTACTGTCGAAATTGATTCTCTTCCATTTTTATATCATAAACTGCAGCACGTCCAACATTGCACTCAGATTCTATGGCTTTTTGGAAACAACCTAGCTTTATCTTCTCTAAAATTTCCAATTTCTGCGCCGGTTCGAAAGCGACATATTTTAAATTTTAAGCCATAATTGAAGGTCATCGACGAGCCGACCATTTGTCCAGCGCTTTTAAATGCAAACTAAAGCCTTTCACACCTCGCTCGGCGGCGTGCCATCGCAGAGCCGCCTGGGTAGCAACAAATTTTCTATCTATAACACACTCACGGGACTTCACAAGGATGCGTAACCCCGCCTTCTTTACATCACGACCGAAGGTGGAGTGTCAAAAATCAACTATCCTGAGAGATCGCAAGAAATGCTTATGTGTCTGACATTATCCGTAAGGAAGATTTGTAATACATTCATACAGCGCTTGAAGAAACGTTAAAGAATTTAACAATGTGAAAGCACTAAGAGCACTTTTTGGCCAGAATAGATATAAAAATAAAAATATTTTCAGATAAAATACTGAAAGACGCGAATGTCAGGGATAAGATGTATGTTTAATAAATACTGACAAACGAATATCGCCTATGTAAGTTCTAAAATTAATTTTACTGACAATACCTTTCTGATAATGGATAAAAACATAAAAAAATACAATCCAGCACTTTATCATTTGACTTCAAAAGTTTCCTGAAACGCTGGAAGCAGCGAAACTATTTCCAAAGTAACTGGTAAATTACATATTTTGGATAAAATGCGAGTTACTTGAAGACGTTTGCTATTTAATAAAATGTTGACTTTGGTTTATCAAGAAATAAATGTAAGGTTAAAAATAATGTTTTCTCGAATGAAACAACAAATCGATGCGTTTTTTGAATACTTTGCTTTGCCTTTTGAACAAGTGGAAATCATGTGATTTGGTCTTTCTCTTACTAAGAAAATTGACTGCCCTTATAACTGTCTAAACACAGGAAACGTATTTATACATGTTGCTTCATGGTGTACCGCGAAGCTCAGAGGTTTTTTCTTCCAGTTATACTGAATATATCATACATCAACAGAATGGAAAGTTGGAGGATTTAGAATAAAATGATATTGATGGTGCTCTTGTTGTCGTCATATGTCAGTATGAAATAAAAATGTTGAATACAAATATGACTCCTGCGAAAACCGTCGTCGGATCCTCTGAGATCGATTTGCCGAAGAAGGGAGTTTCCATGCTCCCGGCAACCTGGGTGACTTTAGCTTACACTTGCTTTGCTTACAATATGTAGTCACATTGTCGAAACATTGCCCTTTACAATCATATTTGAAGCACTAGTTTTGCTCAAATTCATCACTCTCACTAGTCAAAAGTTTTTTTTTAACATAAATCTGTATTCGACTATATTTATGAAGTGTTATACGTATTTACCCACAACAAAGTCAAATATTATCATCAAAACTTAATTTGCCTAAAATGTATGAAGTAGAGTTTATATGTAATAAAATCGCAAATGTGTATAAGCAAATATTTCAAAAAATTTAGAAAACGCAACATTCAATCAAATTTTCAAAGCAATTAAACAATTATTTAAAATATATTTTGTATTTCTTTTGTAATCAAATTTATACCATACAAAATATATAATATCTATATTTCTGGCCTAGGCTATCCTATATAGTCGAACACAGATTTTCACATACATTTGTATTCGACTACATTTATGAAGTGTTATATGTATTTACCCATGCAAGATCAAATATGATCACCATAAACCTCTGAAAGAACGGTTAGAATTTCAAAATATCTTCAACGAAGCGAACTCGCTAACGACTGCAAATTGTCAGCTAACAACATGGAAGTGAAACTGTCAGTTGTAGCTGTATCTTATTCATAAACAGCAAACAAAAGTACGTTCTCCAACATACATTTGATGTAAAATTTGCACATTACATCAAAAGGTAATTTTCGGAAAACTATGAGACCACGGTACTAATGTTACTGTGATTGAATAAGATTCCCGCCTTTTTTGCGCTAACCGGAATACTGAAGAAGCAGTAACATAAATTTGATGTAAAATTTGCACATTACATCAAAAGGTAATTTTGGAAAACTATGAGACCACGGTACTAATGTTACAGTGATTGAAAAAGATTCCCGCCTTTTTTGCGCAAACCGGAATACTGAAGAAGCAGTAAAGTAGCCATTACTAGTGATTTTGAACTGCCAGTACGCTAGTCCGTGTCATAAGTGTTTGTTGCGATGTTTGATCCTCAGAAGCGGTTGTATCCTGTTCCTTTCACCTTACATTTTAAAAGAATCGTGATTGTCCTTCGATATGCGTTTCAGACGCTACGTGCAACATATATAACGTTATGTGAAGAAATTGTATTATAAATCAAACTTACGAACGAACGGAAATACACACCAACACAAATACACATGCCAAGTGTGATAGCAGTAAAACCAAGCTTATAAAAAGCACACGCGTGTAGTTAGCGATGTGAGTATAGCATAAGTAGAATTAGTTCTAAATTTTATAAGACTATAATCCGGGTCATTACGTAGAAATACATGATAGCATGCAAGATCTGCAGTTTCTTTCACCAAAGGGGAGCTTGTTAAGGCACTAGAACAACATCCAAACTACAACTGTGAAACGTAAATACAACAAGAGTTCAAAATTCAAATGGAATGAAATGAACAATGGTTGCGTGATGTTGCATAAGCATAACATTTCGCGATGCACACACACACATATATCACATCTATCTCTCATCACACGCACATGCAGAAATTAAGAGAAAAATGTGATCCATTTTCCTGAAAATGAAGCAAGCAGCGAATTTTTTCTGATCATAATCTGTAAAAGAGTTTATATATCAATCAGCCAGAAGAGAGTAATTTGGATTGTGGAATCTCCTTGCATAACACAGACACAAGTTCCTATTTTCAATATTGTCACTAATTCTGGACATGTATTTCTCAAGTGGAATAACTGCACTAGTAATCCAAATTTATTGTCATAGAGTAGAAAAGAAAGTTTCCAAACTTTCGCACATAAACCGAATGGTTTTTTCAAGGAAGCAAACTGCACACTGGGTAACAAAATCCTTCGACAAATTTCAACGCTGTAACTTGACTTGACAATAAAAAACAGATTCGAATGTAATTATTCATTGAAGTACACGAGGCATTAAGTTCGTTCAGTTGTCGGGATTATGTGAGGAAAACAAATGGCATTAAATATTTGTAGAATTGGTACCAAATTCCTGGTAACCCTAGCGAGACGCTATCATTGGAGGACTCACTGTGGGTAATGATCTCGAAAGTTTCTCAAATGACAATGGATTTAGGCGTGGAGTAGGAAGCTAATTTCTTTATGTCATACCACATAGCAGGGGACTTATTTAGACTTCTCTGGATACGGCCGTGGTTAATATGCCGTTTTTTGCAACTCTCTTATGCATTTTGACTAAAATTCAAAACGAACGTTCGGTCATTCCCATGCAGTATGGCTTGGAGCCGTCCGAATACCGTAGAAGGATTGCATAAACACCTACTTTGTTGGAAAGTGGGGTCTTGTCAGTCTTTCCGTTGAGCATGGCATGTAAAGATGTCAGTGATCTTATGCCGGCACCAGGTTCAGTTTTTTAGGGCATTCTTGACTAGTTAGGAGACATTTGGCACGTAGGGAATTGAGCCTAGGTAATGTAGCTGCGGCATTGAAAGGCCTTTACATGCGGCAGTTACCCTACCTGGGCTATATTCCCTGCATTTAAAATGTGTCCTATCAAATCGAGAATGCTCTAAAAAAATGTTAATGATTCAAACAAAATTTCAGAATAGTGGAAAAACGTTTCTGCAAATGAACACGAAAAACACGTTTCTGCAAATCCTTCCCATGGTTGGGATGTATTTCGGATGAGAGTAGCTAATGTCACTCTGGGACATATATCATTCGTTTTGCTAATTGAACGTGAGCACAAAACCGAACTTATAATAATTTCTCACCTGACATGTAACTAAACAATACTTTTACTTAGGTTTTGAAAGGAAGTTTTCCAATGCAACTAAGCAAAGCAGAGAATAGATGTCTACATTCGGACGGTCCGATATACAAACAACATAAGAAAGTATCTTTTAAATACATTGCACCTGAAATTGTTGGATTTCTGTATCTAAAGCAAAAATTCATACTGCTAATAGGGCCGACAGAAGCCCTTTTCTTAAACCTGCATGAAGGTCCCATGTCTCAAAAAACTAATACCATTTCTTTTAAAAATATATATTTTCGAGTAATAGAGTGCATGTAAAACAGTTGAAAGTTCCAATTTATGCAACAAAAAGTTTTGCAAATGAAATATCCTTTATTTTGATGTATAATACATCCCTGTATTTTACATACATCAAAAGTTACACATAGTATAGTAGGGCCCGTTAAATTTAGCAAACACATCTTTTGTATCGCCTATTTCTGTCTGTTGTGAACATTCTTTGTCTTTCTCATGCAATGTTACATGGGTACATGCATAGTCTGGCATACAATGTAATTTAAGTACACATAATATGGGTAGCATTTTTATTTATTCACTATTGACATGAACATGACATGAACAAATTGTTCCAAAACTGCAGGAAACACACATACTTGAGAACTGCAAATAAATTCCATCTCTTTCAACATAAGGTTACTGTTGTTTGAAATTTGCAAAGAGGAAGTTCTTTAAAAATCTGCAATTACGCATATATTAGAAAGAATGCACTTATTTACATAAAGCGGACGCGAGAAGTTTTAATATGCTAACGCAATACTGACATACCATTCTCATCATCATCATCACTGCTGTCACTTTTATCCTCCGGCTTCTTGTTTCCGCATGAATTCTTTATGCAGTCCGCACACATTTCGTGCCAAGAGAGTTTTAAATATGCAGAGCACAATACGCATTTAGAAGATCCTATGCTTCTACACGATCCAAAGTGGGGATGATGTAGAGTTGCACACTTTTTCCTGCCATATGAATTCACTTACCATCTGCTGCAGACTCTAACCTGCCGTTGGTGGTGAAACTACAATATCAAACTGAATTGCAATGACTGGGGTCCCAGTAGTTTCCTGTATGTGAAGTATCGACAGGTCGCCAGCGTTTCGTTATGTGCCCCACAGGAGCATAACAGAAAGTGTTCTGCTGCTTTAATAAGCTGGTCAAGGTTTGTAGTAGGACTGTTCAATATATTTACGACCTGTTGCAAGTATCTGTCTATTTCTAGCAGTTTATAACATATTTCCTTTCTTTTTTGATGCTGGGACGACGTGGTGGTAGGTCCTGAAACAGCGTACATAAACAGCACCACATTGCACACTCTTTCCATACTGCTTTGTAAGTGCTGTATGTTGAACACGTTCATTGGTTGATGGAGTTTGCCCTCTTTGCGAAAGAATAAGTTTAGATGATAAGGAGAAATATCGAGCAATATGATCAGGATGTCTGTGTCTTCAGCCATAACTGCAGCATGGTTGTCTGAAGTAGATACCTGGTTCGCTGTTATGATAATCATACGATCAGCATCAGGGTCAGCAAGGATTGTTTCGATCCCACACAAAATTAGGCATTTACTTAATGTTTTGAATGAAATTTCAGTCACGGCAACACAGACACGTTTCTTCAAGAACCGTGTCTGTGTTACAGTAACTGTCATAATTTCCTCAAAGATAATTTCTGTTTGTGATGTTCACATACTTCTACTGTGTTCTCCAGTTTTTGTACTCAGGGATGATGTTTCGTATCCATCAAATACTACTGTCACTCAGGTTTCATAGTGGCTATGAATGTACAGCATGACACGTACACACAATATAGATCACTGTTTGTCATATTTCTAGGACAAACAACCTTTTGAAGAAAGGACCCTGCATCAACCACTGTAACGTCGTAATGAATTTTTTGGTCAAATGGAGACGACATTGTTCAAACATAAAGACCATACCAGACTTGTTAAATTTTCTCATTTAACCATTTTCAAACACAGACGGTGGCTATGGAGCCAGTTAATCAGCAAGGCAGTTTACGACTTTTTTATCAGAACGCATCGCTCACAACATTCTGTTGAACATTTGCATGGAATTTACTGGAACTTTTTCACCACATAAATTAATGGCTTGATTCACAAGAGACAGCGGTTTAACTTTGCAATTTCATGTGAGCTGCACAGTGAAGATATTCTTACCCATTATTGAAGATATGGCTTCAAATCCGCACTCACAGGGAAAATCGCAGTAAACCTTGTAACGTCCTAGAGTTCTTGTGGGGTTAGGTGCAAACGTATCTTCTGTATTTGACAAAGGGGGTTATTGTTGTAACCATACGACAAACTTCTCAATGACTTTAGCCTCATGACGCTCTCGTGACTATTGTATTTCAGTGACCTGCTAGGATGCTGCTGTACGTATTCCAGTGTATTCCTCCAGGACATTTACTTCTTCTGTGCTGCATGCATACAAATGGTTCATTTCGCTAGAGAACATTATTTGACACCTCTGCTATGAGTCAGATCACTAGTTGTTTTCCTGGCTCTCATCAGTCCCTGCTCTACATTGATGTCACTCCAAAAACCTAACCCCAACTTCTACGTCCTATGAATGGCAAAGTCTCTTGATGTGGCAAAACAGTTCTGGATCAGATTTACGCTTATAGTACCACTATGAATTTAAAATGTGAAAGACTGTGCCTTTTAAAGTAACTATACTTCTTTCTGCCGGGAATGTCTGTAATGAGGATTTTGTCGTCCAGATAGGGTTTAAGTTTCATTTTCAGATGATTTCCGAGTACAGGTAATCCTGTCCACATTACCACTTTATTTTTCCAAATCAGATCTACACTACATTGACATTCGTCATTTTAATCACAAAATGCACATACATTTCAAATGCTAAAAGCTTTCACTCATTTACAGGTCTACCAGATTTATGGAACGGTTCCTGCATGCAGTGCAGAGGTGCAAACGAATTTACATTTATAATCCGTTGAAAACTTTCGCTGTAATATTTAATCTTATGCTGCTTATAAGTCAATAGTGTTGTCTTGTCAGGCCTTCACAACTTCTTCCCATTTGCCGGAATATGCTTGAGCATACGAGGATATGGTGCATTTTACTTGCAGAAGGGTTACTACAGTAATGCTGTTTCGGTACGCTGGAGGCATTTCTTTTCAGCCTAAATATCATCTAGCGCACAGCAAAAGACACAGTTCAATTAAAATTTGAAAGGTAATGATTTGATCTTGTTCTTCTACGGACCTAATTATTATATTCTCCAGTTTGTAGGGAACTTTTTTTATAAGATGTTGTGCATAGGGGTGTCTCTTCTGGTGAAAAAAGGTACATTTAAAATAAAGTAGAAGAATGACTCCCGCAGACAGCGAAGAATTGTGTCAAAACGAGCCTTTTTCTAACAATACCAGAGCACTAGGTTAGTCAACCACAAATATGGAAGAGGATGGTGTGTTTTCCTGTGGTTGATATTTGCAGTACAGTTTAGGTGTTTGTAAGGAAAGCGTCAGTTCTTTAAATTAACAAGTGCGGAAGTATGGACAGATAAAGTGAGCTAACGTGTGCCATTATTTCTTTGCATTCTTACAGATGCACTTTCCGTAATGTCAAAGTAAGGTACGTTTCACCCTCTCCGGTTTGTGGGTGATGATATAAATAAAAATCGTTATGAAAAAGTGAAGAATCGGGGAAGAGATTTCTCAAAATTTAGAGATGTCAAATGCAGGAGCGTGTTGCTCAGGGTTCTGTTGTTAGACCAATGCTGTTATTAATATATCTGCACGACTTTCCCGTGTCGTGTACGGGAGGGTAAAGATATGGACCGATGATGGAGCAGTTGTTATTAGGTCAGTGCAGAAAATCAAAGCAGTGCCTCATTTCCAGGTCTTCTTTTCTGCGTTGGGCAGTTACTTCTCGACTGTCAGACCTCAATCAATACCTCAAAGAACAGTGCACTATTTGTCGGTGGATCTTTTGAATGATTACTAGAACTGGTCATAAGACGCAATCCCGCGGGCAACTTTTGCTTAGTTCTTGGTTCTGAAAATATATAGTTCGCATTTGTGAATACCCATCTCCAAATGCCAAACAAAAAGAACAAGGAACAGCACAGGGCAACAAACTCCGTACTCGACAAGCGGCACTTCTTGACAAAGAGACGGGGATCCCTTGCGAATTCGCTTGATGGTTATTAGACATACCTCCAGAGAAATATCATGACATGTTTATTCATGTTATTACAGATTTTGGAGCGGCGTAAGATAATGAAAGATGTCGCGGCAATGGAGGTTTCGAGGAGTTTCGTTCACCAGGCTTTAGTGTTTTGGGATTGTTTTTGTAAATTCCTGAATTTTGTGTTTCCCCAAGTTGGCACTTTGGCATGTTTCTAACTAACCGTGAAGGCGTAATTGCTACAGGAGTCTTGTTTCCTGACTCTGATTCTAACATTTCGGTTTCTGTTGCATATTGATATCATTTTCAGAGATTTTCTAGCTTCCAATTACAGCTAGAACAGTTTTAGACCTAGTGCCAAACACTCCCTTCGTAAAGCTGATGTTATATCGATTTTCAAAGCATCCAGTGGCATTTTATTTTTCTTTAAGTTCCTTATAATTAAAACTACTCCTTACAATAGAAACGGATGCCGGAGACAGTAAAATATGTGATTTTTCGCCCTTATTTATAAAATTAGGGAAAGACGCCGCAAATTAAGATTTGAGCCGCGGATGGCTTAGTGGTTAGTGTTTCAGGCTATCGATGCTGGGTCCCCAGGTTCAAGCCTGGGCTGATCTTTCAGAGATGGCGTGATTTACTAACAATCGCTGAATATCCGCCGTGCATCGGACGAGCACGTAAAGTGACGGCCCCCAGGCTGGACCCACTGGTTAAATGGGTATCCTTTCCTATGTCCTCCCTGAAATTCTCTCACCCATCTATGTGCAATATCGTACTTGTACGGTGGCGCCATCTACTGTACTCTAATCTCACTACAAACTGTTCTGTCAAAGTCGCTAGACTTGCTCTCATTCCTTCCATTTCTGTGTCCTGCCCAAAAGGCGATCTCGCTGTAGGTGGCTGGGACCTAAACTCTACTACCTGTGGACGGAAGTCCTACAAGAAAATGACGCTGACCCCCACCCCCAAAGCTTTCTGCAAATTAAGATTCCATCTGCTATTTGATTTTGCAACTCTAACTGTTTTTGTTGCAAAACAACTGAGCAATATGTGACAAATTTTTCGTACACCACGGAATTGTAACAGTCAAACATTTTATCAAAATCAATTTTTATCGGAAGATTTGGTTAACGGAAAACATTATTATTGCACTACAACACATATAAAAATAACGAATGTTTTTTTTTAAAGTTGGACACACCGTAAAAGTTCCTACTAATAAAATAATAATACAGAAAATGTATTCATAACAAAAAATATGTCGAAAGTTTGCATTTGATACATCGTTCATAGAAGAGAAGTTAATGAAACTGTGAAAATCATTCTTTCGGAGACAGATTCCGTCCTCACCTCCTGTGTCCCAGTTATTTACTAACATATGATTAGCTTATATAGTATCTGATATCCTTTCAATACAGAAAGTTCACCGACGTACTTTCTGCTTGTTGTTGCTTTTTTACTAATAAAAATGAATTTGAAAAACGTCTGTTTATCTATAATTCAGGGATTTTCAGTTACGGATTCGGATGGCATGTACAATTCAGGGATTTTCAGTTATGGATTCGGATGGCATGTTTGTCAAGTAAACATCAAAAACCATTATTATTCTCGTATACTATATCCGACATGTGACGCTTAACACATCAAGCGCAGGAACACACTCGCAAACTAACTCACTGTGCAACAGAAGAAAGCTCAAATTTACCCATTAGTTAGAGAAGATGCATGAGTTAATTTCACAAAATATTTTCAATTATTGATTTTTATTTAAAATATCGCACTCCACATTGTGCGATTACAACGATAGTATGGGTTACATTTGTAAAACAAGCACAACGCAACTTTATTGTGTTATCAAAATACAGAAATGTATAATATCACCAGTTGGCATGGGTTGCTCGAGAATGCTTGTACGAAATTATTAGAATGTAAATACACTACATCATTATATATATCCAATCGTTTCAAATATTGCAAGGAAATATAATACTTCTTATCATCGGAACTTTCGAATATTGTCTTTCAGTAAATAACGTGGAAAAATAAAATGTATATGAGTACTACACTGCCGAACAATTGCTAAGAACGGATGACAGTAGCAACGATGGCAACCATAAAATGGAAATCTGGAAAATGTGGAAATTAGCATTAACGGCGGTTATTGTCAGACGTGTTCTGCGTATGCAAATTTTGGATTGCCGAACTTGTTCGTGACGTCATAGTGATGATAAGAGATATAAAGGATTTGACGCGTATTGACCGTTGTTGTTCAAGCGCAAAGTTGAAAGGGAAAGAATCAATTGACGAACTTGCAATTTTCAGTATGTTTTCCCGACATCACTTAGATGATTTTACGCGTGGCCGTATTATTGTCAAGATTGAAGAAGGGCGAAAAACAACAGATGATGCTAGGGAGTTCGACGTCAGCCACAGTGTTGTTTCAAGGCTTTGGAAATCATGTCAAACAAATGGAGAGTGTAGCAAACCTCACGGGGGAGGTCGTATTCGCAGTACGACACCTGCAGAAGATCGGTACATAGTGCTATCAACAAAAAGACACCAACGCAGCACAGCTAGTGAGGTAGCAAATCAGTTTATGGCTGCTACTGGCAAGCGGATCTCCCGAAAAACTCGCCAGACTGTTGAATTGTCGTTTTAGGCACTCTTCCGTTAGCCGCTTGATTCATTGGGCCAGTGAGTTACTCCAGTGTAGCGCGTCAAACGGCCCTCATGCACCTTCGCACCCCACGTTCACCTCTCACATCAAAGGCACGTGGTGCTCCGCAGTTTCCACATCGATTATAATTAATGGTATCATTTCTCCAATCACCATACACTTTAACAAGAGCAGCACGCGAACAATCCACAAAGTGCGATGTTTCAGATATAGTGCCACCCTTGCTCCGAAAAATGTTATTCATCTATTTTTACAAATCTGATAAATCGCTCCTTTTATTCATGACAGCAACGATTGATATGTTTTCAGAATGCCTTCAGCACACCTTAAATACCTTCTAAGCGTTATCACGACACGTGCCTTTTTTCATTAGCTACTCGCTCTTGGTGTCAAACGTAGGAGGTCGTCACAATAGTCTGACTCGACTGTGTATATATTGTACACTATAAGAAACAAAATTTAAGGAAAACGTTCTATCCTGCATCAATTCATTTGAATTATTTATTGATAAAGAATGTTTGTTTGTGACATCTCAGATACACAAAGTACTAAAGAGTTCGTCTCACTTTCTTTCACTTTCACATTCTCCTTACTATTCAGCTTTACATATTTGTGCAAAATTCCGGTACGAATGAAATTCCATAGACGTCTTGCAGAGAGGCACATCGTTTTCATTGAAATCTAATGACACATATAATACCTTGAAGATGTACCTATATTCCGCTCCTGATTATCATTGCAACTAAACAGGGCACATATTTTCTAGGTTCACATCAGCTATTCACTTTTTCTTAACTATTGGGTTGGTGTTAATCGCATGGCCGCTTTGACAGGTAGAAAAACTTTGAAAACCTCTATCGGAACGCTGTCATCAAGAAACGTCACATGTCTTACATCACACAGTCGAGGTATGTAAGCACTAATATATCCATTTAGTAAACAGACTCAAACACAACTGCACAGCCATTGGTAAAAACAGACCAAGAAGATAAGCCAGTTGTGCGTGAGTTCGAATTCAGATATTCTGCGGATATCACACACAAAGTATAAGTGCGGCGTTTGAACAGGATATGTAAACGAGAGTGCCAAACGCTTATAAGTCTCATAATTCCAGATAGAGTACGAAACCCTTGCAAATGCGCTTCGATGTCGTCCAGGAGTAGATAATATTACAGGTGAGGAGCTAAAGAATATACAGGAATCTCACTCACGTCAAAATATCAGTGAGGTCATCCACAGTTATGTGCGTCTTCGACGGTTTCTTACTTACACGAAGGCCCAGAGGATTGTGAAAACTATTGACGTCTGAATATCCTACGAATCTGAAACGGCCAATAAGATTCACCTTCTGCAGATATGAAATTCCCCCATTGCCGGGCACTGAAGGGAGTTAACTCAAACGAAATGTGGGCCTTCTAAAACAATAAAAGAAATCAGGAAAATGTTTGGATACCACGACTCTATGTAAACGCTGAAAAGATCCGAGCAAATATAACTATCGATTCGGACTGCTGTTGTACAGAAATGCAGCATATTCATAAAAATGTACGCACCAGGCAGCTAGTTTGGATTAAAGAAATTTCGTCCCTCTGGTGCACTAAAAGCTCACCCACATTCACTGTAAAATGACATTCTAACACATACACTAGTTCAATTAAGAAGCTCTTTTCACGTTGCATATTCCACAAACCCCGATTCCAAAGATTTCCGCCTCTTTCAGGGCGTGGACCATTTCCTGCCAAATATATCTTTCCCTAACAACCAGGTTGTGTGTGAGACCATTGCCGATTACTTTGCATACCATACGCCTGAGTACTATAGTCGTAAAACCCTGTTTCCGGTTGGAAATGGTATATTGGTGGAGCCAAGAAATATTTTTGACTAGCTGGCCAGGAATGTCCTATTTTTTTGAGGGTTTGAAAGTGGATCTCTTGTTTTACACATTTCATCTGCATCAAAAATGTAATTTCATTTCCGTTATGCCATCAGCTATGAATTAAACCGGTTTCAACTAAACATTCATTGTGAAAGACGGAGAGCTGTTTGTATTTAGTCATCAGTAAATTGTTCTGAAAACTGGATTTAATAGTTAGATTTGCTGCTCTTATTTCTTTTGAGATTCTTTGGTTGCTGTGAAAATGTAGGAGACGCGTAGTTTCTGCTGAAATAACAGAATTACAAGAAATCAAATGGTCCAAACCTATTACGGTTTTTATCACCTGCAATAATACATAACATTTAGAACAATTGCACTCTTAGAGCATTGCAGTGTGCAAAATAAATGTTCAATTTAATCTCAGGTGCTAACGACAAACACGTAAATCATTCAAAACCCATCGGGGAAAATAATTAAGCACTGTAAATGGCAGGATTTATGTTAAACGCTCTTAGAGCTGAAATATTTGAAGAACGGCGACACCATAAGGATATGAAATTATTACAATTGGCTGTAATTTTGAATCAGTTCTTTAAACCAATCTCCATCTGGCACGAATTTACTGTTAGTTAGCAAAATTGGCTGAAATAATTTCCTTCGAGTATATCTCTGTCCTTTGCTATCTTTAGGCTTTGGTTGTTTTCAATTGCTTTCCTCACTAGTTCACAGTTGAATTTCCTTACGTCTTCAGTGATACTTTTTCTTACTGTCTTGCATAGCTCTATATATTCCACTTTGGAAGTCACATCTTCTTTAGTTGTCCTCATCTCTCTTCTTTTTTGCATCAACATTTTGGTTTTTCCTGATAATTTGTTCACATGCAACTTGTTCTTAGACCCAGCTAATTTTGTTGCTGTTTCCATTAGAGCTTTGGTTACTTTTCTGTTAACTTCCGAAATATCCACTTCTTCCGATGTTAGGCCTTCTAAATCAGAGAATCTGTTCTTCAGTTCCAACTTTAAAGTATTATGGTGTTTTTTAAGGTTGGTTATGTCAATACATTTTGTTTGTCTTATGATCTTGCCACGTTCCAGTTTAGTGTTGAGGTGCATCTTACATCTCACCAATCTATGGTCACTAATTGTGTTGAACTTGTTCAGCACACTGCAGTCTTCGATGACGAATTTTTTGTTACACATAATAAAATCAATTTCACTTGTCGTCCCAATTGGATGTCTCCATGTCCATTTCCTGTGTGGCTTTTTCTTGAAAAAGGAGTTCAAGATGAAAAATCCTTCTGCCTCTGCAAACTCAACGAGAGTATTTCCACGCTGGTTTCTGTTGCCGTGACCGAATTTACCTACTGAAGTTTCATTCTGTTGCCGTTGCCCTATTTTTGCATTGAAATCTCCCATAATTATCTTCAAGTGCTGCTTACCTTTATTATTTAGATAACGAATTTCCTCATAAAATTCTTCAATTTCTTCTTCAGGATGACTTGTGGTGGGTGCATAAGTTTGAATAATCTGAGCCTGGTATCTTCTCGATAGTTGGATAACGAGTCGTGCAGCTCTGTCAGAGGAACTTTCTGACAGAGCTGCACGACTCGTTATCCAACTATCGAGAAGATACCAGGCTCAGATTATTCAAACTTATGATCCCACATCTCAGTAAGGGAAGAAAACAGATTATGGCTCTGAGAAAAGAAGATTATTCTATAACAAGAAATAGAGGCGAAATTTTGACAAGAGTGAAAGATTTCTACTCTAAATTATATGAAAGGGATGATACATGTACTCCAGACATCATGAAAGGTACCAGAGTTCTTCCAGTCCTCCCAGCAGAAGTTGCTCATGCAATCAAGAACATGAAGCGGGGGAAAGCTCCAGGAGAAGATAATTACTATAGACATCATACAAGAAGCAAGTGGAGAAATTGAAACAGTACTCGCCCAAATTTTCACTCGATGCCTTAATGAAGGGAAGATTCCTGAGGATTGGAACAATGCTACAATGATCCTGCTACATAAAAAAGGTGACATTGAGGATCTCAGGAACTACAGACCTATCAGCCTCCTATCAGTGGTTTATAAAATCTTCACTAAAGTTCTTTCACACCGCTTGAAGGTAACACTGGACATGGCTCAACCGAGAGAACAAGCTGGATTCAGGAGTGGCTACAGCACAATAGATCATATCCACGTACTGACAGAACTAATTGAAAGAGCGAGGGAATATGAACTTCCATTGTGCATGGCTTTTATCGATTATGAAAAAGCCTTTGATTCGGTGAAACCATCAGCAGTTACCACGGCTCTGAAATCCTGCGGTATTGAAGATGCATACATTAATATTATTAATAACATCTATGAAAATGCAAGTGCAAAGATTCGGCTGTTTGAAAATACAACACACATAAAAATTGGAAAGGGAGTGAGACAAGGTGACACCATATCTCCGAAGCTCTTTAATGCCACATTGGAAAATATCTTTCAATCACTGAACTGGGAAAACAAAGGGATAAAGATTAATGGAGATTATCTAACCTACCTTCGTTTTGCTGATGATGTAGTCATTTTTGCAACTACCCCATCAGAGCTGCAGAGTATGATCCAGGAACTTGCTGACAAGAGTAAAGAAGTGGGATTAAAAATGAACTTTCAGAAGACAAAAGTGATGTTCAATGCTTTTACAAGAAATGAAGATTTATCGATTGATAGAGAAAAACTGGAGATAACAGATACGTATGTTTATCTTGGACAGCAGATATCAAGTGAGGGTCACATTGATGAAGAAATTAATCGGCGTACAAAACTTGCCTGGAGAGCTTTTGGAAGAAACAGCATAATTTTCAAGAGCAATATGCCATTATGTCTTAAAAGAAAAGTGTTTGATCAATGCATCCTTCCAGTGCTTACGTATGGTGCAGAGACATGGACCTTAACTAAAAGAGACATACAAAGGCTGCAGACAACTCAAAGAAGCATGGAGAGGTGCATGCTTGGTATAACCAGGAGAGATAAGAAGAGGAACTCGTGGATCCGAAAAATGACGAGAGTGGAAGACATCATGATCAGAGTTAAATCCCTGAAATGGCAATGGGCTGGACATACTGCCAGAAGGACAGACCATAGATGGACAGCCGAAATTTTAGATTGGATTCCAAGGGACAGGAAAAGACCCAGAAAAAGACCACAAGGGAGATGGGTGGATGAAATTCGTAAATATGCGGGAGTGACATGGAGGAGACTGGCACAAGACAGACCGTTGTGGAGGAAACTTGGGGAGACCTTCGTCCAGCAGTGGATTCATAATGGTTGACAATGATGATGATGATGATATCTCTGTCTAAGAAGTCGGCCGAATGCCGGAACAACGAGTGAACCTGCTCACCAGAAAGATTTGGCTACCCGTCTTGGTGTATTTTTCTTTATTTTAAAAATTGTGCATTTAGGGAGACAAAGATTATCTATATAATTGTTACGTGGCTGACTCCTAGCTAATATCAGAAAGGAAAGTTATGTTTGCGATACTTCTAACTACCCAGTTGCAGAACATCCGGGTAATTGAAATTGTCACTTCCCAATCAAGCCTTGGAACATGGAGAAGGGCATAAAGAGGCAGAAATCTGCTTTCATCATGAGTAATAGGTCTATCTCTTTTCTCTTATGAGAGGAAAAAAGGAGTTACTTTGTCGTAGATTAGATAAAACCCGGACTCTATATAAACATTTTTGCTTGGTGAGCGCATAACATATTGATCCCCCTTTGGTTCACCTGCATCGTCCGTTTAAAGTGTTAAAAAGAAGCATTTATATTTTAGCTAATATGTTCCCTTCAGAGTACACCATCCATCACAAATGGAATTTTAAAACTCAATAATTAAATTGAATTGCTGAGGAAAAGGAAACATCTACCGTTGTAATTCTTCTTTGAAATGTCGTGCATCGTAGATTGTGAGCGGGTAGCCCTTTGTGAGAAATGAGTCAAAAGAAAAATTTGAAATAACTTTTAAAGGGACAATTTCGTTCGATTAAATTCACGGTTTAGTTAATATAATTAACTCCCCAAAAGTACAGAGTATTTTATCACAATCAGGACGAAATGAATAAATGTTTAATTTTAGTGTTTGAAGAAAAAAATATCAATCTTCCAGACAAAACCGTATGATGAACTCAAGTAAACGCGTGGACGATTGAAGGGATATTTTCTAATCTCACGTTATTTCAAAACTGAAAACTGTGATACATTTCTATCGCTCCGCCTTTACTGAAGTTCTATTTATTTCAGCATTATTTGCTCTCAAAGTTAGAGCACATATAAAACAACATTTAAAATGTTCTGTCATATCATTCATACTACGAAGTACGCATGGGAACGTTTGTGAAAGCGAAAATTTTTGGAGTTGGGAAACAATCCTCTGTGATGCTTGAGGCGTGGAGGAGAATTTACTTCTGAATTCAATATAGCAAAATTCCAATTAAATGAATAGACGCCAAAATTAAATGAAAGTCAAATCAAATGTGATAACGTCAGCTTTTATTTGATGCTAAACTTGACTCACATTTTGAATTTTTGTTTTCAGTTGCAAAGCTGTGAACCACACTAATTACAAAGAAATTCTGAAATTCCTTCCGGAATGTATTAGGGGGAAATTGTGATTAGAATGAGAACTTCATTGTTGCCCGTTGCGTTATGATAATGTATCTGCACGTTGAATAGCAAAGGTCTTTTCTTTTTCTTGCTCAAACACAAACCTCAGGTGCACGACGCCAACATTTTCCGCCTAATTTGTCTCTCTTCGGCTTGTTTTTATTCCCAGTATTGAACAAATCTCTTTAGATAGAAGGATTTAACCTTTCGACAGCGTCATTAAAAATTCATCTTAAGTGCTGAACCTACTTCGAAGTGAAAATTTCCGACCACGCTCCAGGAAGTGGCAAGAATCCAAGAACAGCTGCATTAACCCAGAATGAGAGTATATTGCAAAATATTAACTCAATTAACCGCAAGGGATTTGTTTACGGAATAGCAAGTACTATTCCGGCTAATTAAAACAGTTCGTACAATGTGAAACCGTGCGGTTGATTGCAGGTATCTAAAACAATATATCTCTCTCTCTCACTCTCTCCAAGAGATTATTATAGAAAAAGTTTCATTCGTAACATGAACATTTGTTAATCAGTCAGATTTGGTATTTATATATCAAATCTATAAATTTCCGTGCTCTTTATAAAATTTGAAAAACAGGGAGAGGAAAGAAATCTATAATAACTGCAAATACATTTTCTTAACAGCAGCGATACAACAATTATACAGTATAATCAACCTAAATCAATTGGGAGACATAACCTATTTTATATTACCTATTTTATTTTATATTATGTACAGGGTAAAATCTTAGAGCAATTTTTATCCCGCAATATTTTTACTACATACAATTGTTTATACCGCAATTAAAAAAAATAGAAAAAGACTATTTCAAAAGCAAAATACTTCAAACTCATAATTCTATATGAAAATGGTTTAAAATCTGTACAAACCAAAAGGCGAATGTATAACCTAGAAGATAGTATTTAAACGTCTTCCCGTCGTATTGGTAGAACGATTGTACTGACGAACAGGTATTTGATTGGCAGCGATTCACCAAAACAAAGTACAGTCCGTTGTTACCCAAATCGTGCATTTCGCGGTTTTCTCAAATACCTTTCACAGCATGACTCCCGGCCGCCATGGAGGCCTCAACCTCCACTGGAAATCACCCAAATTGGGTCTCGGAAGACTCTTCTCTATATGTGGACCACTTGATTCAACTAAAAACAGAAAATTTTCCACTAAAGGTGGTGCACAGAATGCCATGGTGAAAAATTACAGCATTCTTATTGAGCAACGATAATACGTAGAAACGATGATGATTAAAATATATTTTCTAAAGGATAATGTATAAGAAATGAAAGCAAAATCTGGTGTTTTTCATAGGTCTACTGACTAAGAAATCGCAGGACACCTATGTAATTTAAAGATGTTCGGCATAAAAGCCAGAGGGCGACATGTGATTGACCATTGTACTGTAACCTAATCATTTGAACAGTAAACCGTGATGCGAAAAATTATAAGCATTTCTAACAACATAGGTGATAATTTAATCAGGTGTGGCAATCTTAATTTAACTTGAAAGAGACTCCATTTTTGAAATGGAATTGCACTATTTTTTTTTTTTTAAATGTAATATTTCCTGTTATGTTAAAGGCATACATGCTGGATTTCATCTTCCCAAATACAAGAAATATTTTTTTCTTGCAAAACAAATTTACTCTGTATATTTAAACCATAGAGATGAAAATAATGAGCAATAAAATTCAAATATTCTTCAAATATTTTTAGCATTGATTTCTGTCAATATTTAATGGAAATTATAAAGATGGTGACTAAGTTTATGTTTAAATTCAAAATGACTCTCCTTGAATTTAATCGTAATTGCCATTTGACATTTTTCCTAATTTTAGAAATTATGAAAAGGCTTATCCCTATCAGAACAACCCTAATATAATTCCATTGTTTGGAAACATTCATAAAACGACAAGACTTGAGCAAGACTAAAAACACTTCAGTAACTTAAATACATATTTTTAGAGGCTTTCAGTGAATTATCCTATTTCAAAAACACTTTGGTACTACAGTTTTGCATTAATAAAGGAAATTATCCGCTGAGTTTTACCCGATTATCAATTATATAGGGTGTCCGAGAATTATTGGACACATTACAAAATTATGTACAAAAAAAACAAACTATGAGCGTTGTCTGTTTTTGTATGTCACGTATTACTAACACGGTTTCTATATTTTTGTTTTGAATAATTGTTATTCCCAGAATCCGATAGATGGCGCTAATGTGTGGCCTGATGAGGAATGTATGAGAAAAGCGCAATCAGTCGTCATGTCATTCATACAGCAGAAAGCGATGTGTGTGTGTTATGGCTTGCGGAATTAAAGTCCCTCATTAAAGTTAAAGGACGGTACCGTTTAGAGTATGGTCGTAATCCTCCGTTAACGAATTCAATTAAGCCGGGGATGAAACAGTTTAAAGAAACGGGCAATGTGGAACATCATGTGGGAGCAGGTAGGCCTAGAGACAGCGGTGAGACGGTTGACCGAGTTAATGAAAATTTCCGACGAAGTCACAGGAAATCCGTTCCTAAAGCAAGCAGAGAATTGTACATTCCGAAATCGACAGTTCACGAAATCTTGCACAAGAAATTAACGTTCAATGCTTATAAAATTCAAATAGTAGTCCAAGAGATGCATATAAATGAACACACTCTGCGATACGATTTCGCTGTGGATATGCTGAATCGAGTGGTAAACGACGAAAACTTTCTCAAAACTGTGATGATTTTTTGTGATGTATCCACATTTTATGTATCAGGTATTGTGAATCGTCACAACTGTAGGATATGGGGCAGTGAACCGCCTCATGCTGCTATTGAACTGGAACGTGATTCTCCAAAAATTAATGTGTGGTTGTACCCTATCAAAAAGAAAAGTGATTGGCCCTTTCTTTTTCTGCGAAAAAAACATAAATCGTGACATTTACTTGGATATCCTTGAAAATTTCGCTAAACCCCAGATCAAAAGATATGACAACGTCGTTTTCCAACAAGACGAGGAACCTCCGCATTGATCAACGAGTGTAAGTAAGTGCTTAAATGAGCATTTCCCCAAAAGATGGATTGGGCGTGGTGGTCACATTCCGTGGCCTCCTTGCTCTCCAGATATAACTCCATTGAATTATTTAATGTGGAGTTATGTGAAGGATCGTATCTAACAGACGCCTTGTACTGATTCGCAGGAACTGAACCAGCGTATCATAGCTGTTATGAATTCTATAACTCCTCAGATGCTTGCAAATACACGGCATGAAATCGAGTATCGCTTGGACGTATTACGAGCAACCGAGGAATCTCACATCGAAATTTATTAACTTGTGTAGTTACATTGTAAGGTAGTGCAGTCAGTTTCTTTCTATCTTTTTAATGTTTTGTTGTATATAATTTTGTAATGTGTCCAATAATTCTCGGACACCGATTTAAAAAATATTAATACGATTTTGTGTGGTTTTTAGTTATTTGTTGATTTTTTTTTTCTTTATACGAATGAAAGTTGCGAAATTAATGCTATTAATGACAGATTTGCAAAATGGAATGTATCTTTTTTAATTAACGGACAAAAAACAGTGAGTACTTTGATTTGCCTTCCAATGTTATAACGCTTGGTTAGCAGCAGTCGTCCTTTTACAAGTACTAGTGCACTTTAAATTTAGAGCTGTATCCGTAATATGTTCTCGAATTTAGTTTTTTCTCTCGAATAGTAAAACCATTTTTCTGCTGTTGTTTATTTGTATCCCTATTCGCTTCTATATATCAAAAATTTACTCTGTACTGGTGATATATTTCGAATTCGATTATGGTAAATAATATTAAATTGACAGTGGTCTAGATGTATAATGGTAAATAGTATTAAATTGAAAATATACTTTAAGTGTAATTCAGAACAGAAGATTTATTCTTAATAAGGCCATTTTATGGGTCACATTCTGGAACATGCTTTAATAAAAAAAAACGGCCTTTTATCTTGATCGGTCTTACACGAATACAGTATGAAACAGTTTCCTCATTCTACTTTGGCAGGTAATTTTGATTTGAACGCTCCATTTCCAGTGATGCATGTATTTTGGCATCATCGGAGTATCAAAATATTAGAAAAGTGGTGCGCATATTTTTGCGTGCGTTTTACTAGTATATTATTTGCACAGGAAATTTACGACGACAAAAAATAGAACAAGATTAAGGAAAGGTAAATTCCATATCCAATAAAACAGCTGTATAACAAGATATCTCCGAAAGCATGTATACAAGATTTTAGGTGTTTTCTGCAAATATCCGAAAAACACAGAAATTATGGAACCGCATTTGCATTAAGTATAACACTCGCTAAACAAATATATATTCACTAGTTGACGTTGAAAATCGTTAATATCACATTCCCTGGGACCTGCGATACCAGGAAACTTCGTCCGGGCGACTTTCAAATTTCAGGACATATGTTTGCAGCTGGGTTATATACAAATAGTTGATCGAGGTTGCTTTTTATTTTACTCGAGAACAGAGGAAGATGAAACGACGAAACTTCCCGATGCGGCTAAAATTGATTCTCTTTACCTCAGAATATGGTCATCTACGTCGGTCGTGTAAGGATTTAAGATACCTTAATGGTATCATCTGGAATCCTTCCATCATACAGATACTTTTGCAAGAGTCGTCATCATACGACTGTGTGTAACAAGTTAGTCTTCGCTTTCCATCACGGAAAAAATAATGTGGAACTTCATCTGATGGGCGAATGTGACAAAACCTTTTGGAGGAAGGTAACATGATCGCCGTAATGGAATTTTTAAAAGTTGCAGACGTTTGAACTCTTCGATATTCGCTTTCGACTACAACAACCCGACGATCTACAGAGGATGACAGTCGACAAGTCACTGTGATTCTCGTATAGACACGTTTTCTGGACAGCAGATTGAGCCCGTTTCTTGGAGAGCAACTTGGTGGTAACATTCCTCTCTCCTATCTTCTATATTTTTACCAGGGAATTGGTAATCCTTCAGTGTCCGGTAGTATTGCGTAGTGTCCTGGAAATCGTTATGAAATATATATTAAAACGTCGGCTGTTTAGTCATATTTTAAACTTGTGAAAATAACGTTAAATTTACCTTTCTTAACTTCCAGGAACTAAAAAAATACACTAGTGCAATGCTTTGCAGTATTAGGTATTAGGTAAAGCTTAAATTTCAACAAAAGTCTGTTACACTCTGAGCTGAGGATGCTCATGTTAACTGCTCATCATTGTTCCTCGAATATATTTGTGCACTGAATGTGTATCTTCTTTGCTTCAAATTCTGACCTACTTTAGGGGATATTCTGGGCCTCTCGCGCTGTTGCTTCTGTTTCCCTGAGGAAATATAATGTAGCCTCCAAGCATATCATACCTCTTTCTAATTCGCAATCGTGTGAAATACACATACACACACCATCCGAAAATCATTCACTCCATTCAAAATCTAGTGCTACATATCCATTTGAATGTGAAATATTTTTAATGCTTTTAAGGAACTTAGTCCGTTAATATGTTCTTAAGCTGCCAAAATATTATGCAAAATGTTATTATCAGTGAATGAAATACGAAGCACGTTGCGTTCTCTAGCTTATGGATTTCATGCTTCGCCAAAACTGGAATGTTACGACCTTAATAAAAAATTTGAGACTAATGAGGAAGAACGTGAAAAATGGGGAAATAATTATGGTACCTGCATTCCTCCACAATGTTAACCTGTATTCGTTCAGAACTAAATTTTTCCGGGAATGATTTTACTCAAAGTTTTCTATTGCTTTCAGTCGCAATGAGTAATGCATTATACTGCCACAAGAAATTTTCGTTTAGGGCCTTATTCATGTTCTTTAAAATTATCCTACTTTTTTATATTACAACGATAACATTAGGCATATCTATAATTGAAAAATTCAAATCTCCTACGTTGGCAAGTGTTGAATTCTACACGGAAATTCTTTCTTGTAAGGGAAAACTTTAAAAGGGAAGGACGTCAGATGCATATGCCATCGGTCATTCTGAGCTGTAAATGTGATTGCCTACATCAGACAAACGAATAAAAACGTGACAATAAGGAACTTAATTTGATCCACATCTGCCCTGATTTTGGTTTCAAAACAACAATGTATATACGCCGATAGATATACTTCACATATGCATTTAGAATAATAATAAGAAAACACCTCAAAATCTAAACTTCTTGATCAATAGCGGTTACTATTTAACCTGAAAAATATTATATATATATAAAGTAAAAACAAAGTTTTCCGCGGAGTTTTTCTTAGTGCGTCATTCTTTTTGAAAACCCCATTGGGTTATTTAAGAACTTCAAATGCCAGATCATGACAAAATCTCATTAATCAAACTGCGGTATACTTTGTTTTCTGTTGAAAACGCAGCATTCGAGGGAGAATAAAAGTGTTAGAAATAAATGCACACAAATTATTAATGTTAACATTTCAGTAAAGGAAAGCAAAGAAAATTGCACTTTTCTCTTATTTCAAAGAATGTATACCGTTTTCCTCGGTAACAAATACCATTTCGTTGCGTGAAATGAAAAGTTATTTTTCACCAGAGTCAGCAAGCATGGTAAGATTAATTAACAAGAAAGATGGCACAGAATTTTTGGTGAAATAAGCACGTCTTTTGAATCCGTTCTGACGCTAATTAAATTTATCAAAGCTATTCAAAGTCATAATGGAACCGGTATGGAAAACAGTACTATCGGACGGAAGAAAGAAGTTTTTCAACCGGGTTTCTTATCCCGCCGATATTACTGTCAACGGAATGGTGTGCTTACGCCCTCTGGTTCCAGACTTGTGCATTAGGAAAAATATGATTTATATGAGAAACATTCCGCACCGTAAACGCTCTCCAACGCAGATAAAGGTTTTCAAATCGGACTTCCAAAAACAGAGATATCGACAAAAATAAGATCTGACTTTACGCCCCTGGTGGGAGAATCATCCTCTGCGACAGTCAGCGACTATTATCAGTCTTGCACAGGACTAGTAGCATTGTTTATGGTAGCCGACAAGTTTTATGTAGCCAGCGTGGAGTCCCTGGTGTAATCGTAGAAGACGATGAGGCAAAAGTTGAGAAGTGGATGAATAATCGCTGTCGTCTCGTTAAGGGCACCAGGATCCTTGAACAGGATTCTAAACGATTCAAGGTAGCGATCTGCCCGGAGAATAACAGCTCTGCTCAAACATTGCTGCCACTGATCCAAAAATATGTACAACCTGGAAGTACTGTAATGACAGATCAATGGGCTGCGCACCGCAAACTCGCATCCTGTGGTTTCAAACATCTGTCAGTCAACCACTCGCTCAATTACGTTGATCCGACCACTGAGGCTCATACTCAAACTGTTGAGAGATATCGGCGGCCCCTCAATATTCTATCTAATGGAATTCACAAAGACCACTTGGCAGACTATTCTGGAATATACACTGGCGTGCAAAAATTAAGGACGAGACGGTTTTTCGAATGCAACGTCGTGCAGATGTGCTCCACATCGACTCAAATCATGCCATAAGATCCCCAAGATGTTAGAATATGGGACAAGTGAGCAAAACTTTCCAAACAAGGAATCCAAAGGGTACAAAGGCACTTTATTGGAAAGGTAGCTTCGAACATAACTGGACAGAAGACAGAAACGTCCATGTGACAGGCGGCTGCCAAGAAAAATTCAGTCTTTAGTAGGGGATTTGATAACACCTGAGTGCGTTGCCGGATTTACAACGCCTGCCCATGCTGAAGACGAGGCTGTGAAGGAGCTGTTGTAGCGACAATCGCCGCTGCGGAATCGTTGCCGGTGGCTGGTACCCTGTCTACCGAGATGATCCCACAAGTGTTCGATTGGATTTAGGTCCAGTGACCTTGCGGGCCAATCCATGTGTTGAACATATTCACTCTCCAACAGCTTTGCGACAGAAACTGTTGGCTGAGGTGTATCGTTGTCGTCATGAAGAGGAACTCAGGACCCACAACAGCTCTAAACAGACGCACGTGAGGCAAGAGAACCTCGGTATAATATAAGACACCAGTGACTGGACCTCCTTGGAAGATGTGGAGGTTATTACGGCTGCCAAGCACGATACCGCCCCAAACGAGAACTCCGCCAGCTCCAAACAAGTCCCTTTCGATGATGTTGGAAGTGTGATTGCGTGTTCCCTGCTCTCTCCAGATGTGTATACATCCAGAACCGCTCGTCAGACTAACTCGGCTCTCATCCGTAAAGAGAACTCGTCGCCATTGCCGATGTGTCCAGTTCAAGTGTTCCTGGCACCACAGAAACCGCCGTCTCCGATGAGCAAGTGTTAATAGCACACACCCTACTGGTTGTCGTGCAAATAGACCTCCTATGTGCAGCCTCCTGGCCACGGTAAAACGCGATAACGGACCTCCAGTTGTCTGTTGTTGTGCCTTGCGATTTCTACCGCTGTCTGCTGTCGGTCTTTTCTCGCTTGTAGGACAATATACCGGTCGTCCGTCGCCGTGGCTGCTCGTGGACGACCACTGCTAAACTCTCGGACAGCTGTTCCTGTCGTTCGAAATGATCTCCAAGCTGGTGAAACGATGATATGAGCGATCCCGTACTCCTCGGCCACACTAGTCACACTTCGAACTACTTCCAACTTCCCAATGACGCGACCTCGGGTAAAGTCATCCAGATGTCATCTACTGGATTGCCTGTTGGCCATATCACACGGTGGCGGCAACTCGACGTCGTTCAAACCGATGTACACCGTGCAGTAGCTTTCACCGAATTGCTGAGCGTACAACGTTCTGTAGTCCCATAGTCGACGTTCGTCAGCAAAAAAGGTTGACGGATTTACTCTTGAACTACGCGCAAGGCATCCATGCATATCTCGGTAGACTCCGTAATTGCAGGTATTTGGATATTACCAAAAATATTACGAAAAACCGCGACCGTCAAACACAGCCTAATGAACCAAATAAACAAGTTACTCGGAGATTCGATTCTACTGCACCAAGCTACAATATACTGCAACGCGTTGATTACATACCTATATTAACCAGCAAATGCAACGGTTAGTGCAAACCTTTGGTTTATCTAATGACGGATCTTTTTGTTTTTTTGTGCCGTGCTTACTATTTGCATTAATTGGGTCTGATGATTGTAAACCATCTTACTAAAGAGAAAATTTCTCATTTCAAATTTCTCAGTAAGGATTAAAAATTATGTTGTTCATTGCTTTGCACTGAAGGCTTCTGGTGAACCGGAGCGTCAGGAGATTTGGTATACATGAGGTTTGATCGCGGACGAAATCATTATACTCGTAAACATTAAGAAATTCTTGGAAAGTGAAGTTTGGATCAGAGCACAATGCCAGTAAGTAAGAAAAATATTATATCCATTGTGAAACAATTTGGCATATCAATCCAAAAGAAACCCATGTGATCAATTTGTGCAAAACGCCTTCGAGAAACAATTTTGGTATCCCATTAACATCGCATTATAGCTTTAAACCAATAAATTTCAATTTAAGTGTAGCCCAAAAATTAAATAAAAAGGAATTATATACCAACAGTACTTAAATAGTATAATTGTACTAGATATCCGAAAGTTCTTGGTGAAGAATATAAATCAAAATTTCCAAGCATTCGCACATCAACCAGACGGCTTTTTTAAGGAAGGCAATCTGTCTAAATTACTTGAAAAAGCCGTCTGGTTGATGTGCAAAAGCTTAGACATTTTGATTTGTATTCTACACCAAGAACGTTCGGATATCTAGTACATCACAGCCTCTCCTTAACAAATGTCAACCCCGCCTTCTCGTGGTGCATCCTGTTCCCACTAAAGGGGCTCTGACGACCGCCAATAGCGGTATAACTATACCGTCGGGATTAGAGGAAATGCTATCCCACACTCACCAACCAGCTTGGCCAGCGTAGTGAGTTATGGCCAAACCCCTCCAAAATGACTCCACAACTTAAATCTTGGCCCTCAGACTCCGGCAGCTGGAATGTACCTGGCCAAGGCAGAGGATAGTGCGACATAACGGCAGAGGGTGCTAAGAATCCTCGCAGGACCGGACTAGGCTGCCATCTGACTCTGACCTTGGCTACGTACAATGAACGCTCCCTATCTTCTGATTCAAGGCTTCTTGAATTAGAAGAGGAACTACAAAGAATCAAGTGGGACATCGTGGGGCTAAGTGAGGTAAGGAGAAAAGGAGAGGATGTCATCGAACTGAAAAGTGGACATCTCTTCTACTATCGTGGGACAGATACTGGCAGAACTAGTGGTGTTGGATTTATAATAAACAAGAAACTGAAAGATAAAGTTGTAGAACTTGAAAGTTCCTCTGACAGAGCTGGACGACTTGTTATCCAACTCTCGAGAAGATACTAAGCTTAGAAAATTCAAACTTATGCACCCACCACAAGTCATCCTGAAGAAGAAGTTGAAGAATTTTATGAGAAAATTTGTCATCTAAATAATAAAGATAAGCAGCACTTGAAGATAATTATGGGAGATCTCAATGCAAAAATAGGGCAACGGCAACAGAATGAAACTTCAGTAGGTAAATTCGGTCACGGCAACAGAAACCAGCGTGGAAATACTCTCGTAGAGTTTGCAGAGGCAGAAGGATTTTTCATCTTGAACTCCTTTTTCAAGAAAAAGCCACACAGGAAATGGACATGGAGACATCCAAATGGGACGACAAGTGAAATTGATTTTATTATGTGTAACAAAAAATTCGTCATGGAAGACTGCAGTGTTCTAAACGAGTTCAACAGAGGTAATGACCATAGATTGGTGAGATGTAAGATGCACCTCAACACTAAACCTGAACGTGGCAAGCTCATATGACAAACAAAATGTATTGACATAACCAACCTTAGAAAACACCACAATACGTTCAAGTTGGAACTGAAGAAAAAATTCTCTGCTTTAGAAGGCCTAACATCGGAAGAAGTGGACATCTCTGAAGTTAACAGAAAAGTAACCAAAGCTCTTATGGAAACAGCAACAAAATTAGCTGGGTCTAAGAACAAGTTGCATGTGAACAAATTATCAGGAAAAACCAAAATGTTGATGCAAAAAAGAAGAGAGATGAGGACAACTGAAGACGATGTGACTTCCAAAGGGGAATATATAGAGCTATGCAAGACAGTACGAAAAAGTATCACTGAAGACGTAAGGAAATTCAACTGTGAACTAGTGAGGAAAGCAATTGAAAACAACCAAAGCCTAAAGATAGCAAAGGGACATCTCAGTAAGGAAAGAAAACAGATTATGGCACTGAGAAAAGAAGATGGTTCTGTAACAAGAAATAGAGGCGAAATTTTGACAAGAGTGAAAGATTTCTACTCCAAATTATATCAAAGGGATGATACATGTACTCCAGACATCATGCCCGCACGGGGATAACTGGTTTTCCAGTTATTTGGGGAGCGGCGCCCCCACGGCCCGAGCTGACCTTGTGACTGGTCAACATCTGATGTCATGCCACCGCATGTTTTTTTTTTTCGGTGCTGTTGGAGTTTGCAGGGACGGCTGTTCTTCCAGCTGTTATGGAGTCGCGGCCCCACGATCCCGAGCTGGTCTTGTGTCTCGCTTTTCTGTTTTTATTTATTTTCTCCACTGGCTAGTTGCCAGTGTTGTCTTCTACCTACTCGCTACCATGCTATGTACTAACAACCCGGTCTTGTGGTTTTGTTACCCTCCATCACTAACTGTTTTATATTAACCGCTCAGTTCGTAGGTTGCTGAGATTCCGTTTAGGTTCCCTTCCAGGTTTTGTCTTCTTTGGATTTCTTTTTTTCCTTTTAGCTGGTTTGGGTACTAGACCTACCTGCATGTTTGCCGCGTGCGGAGACCCGTGAGGCGGAAATGGGATGTCTGGCGGCTGAGGTCGCAGGATACCGGATTAGTGCCTCCTGTGTACCAACACTCCTCTTCGACCCCGACTTCGCTGTAAACGGGAGGCTAGAGACTAACCCACCTCTAGTCAGAAGTCATGTAGCAAGTTGTGTACAGGGCTTTTTTGTCGTATGGCACGGCAGGGTGAGCCCGGGGGCTGTGGGATCATGCCAAAGGCGTTGGCATGACGGTACCAGGAGGCCGAAGTGTCCGCCGAGTGCGTGTGATCACAGCCAACGGACTATATCTGCAACGTAAAAGCTCCAGAACTGTGTCCAGCGTCATTTTCTCGGCTTGCGGACCTCCAGTTCTCCCTTGTAGGGCTCGGTGGTGGGTGGAGTAGTTTGCAGACGAATCTTCCTCCTTTTTTTCATGGGTAAAAACAAAAGAAAAAACTCCAAATTTAAGTCACCTGAGGAAATGTTTGTTGACAACGACTCTCCTTCGTCTTCTCAACCTACCAAGTCTCATAACCTTAAACGATCTTTAGACCTTGACCTGGACCAAGAATGTGGAACCTCTTCTTCGGCAGCTGTACCAGTCGCTCCGAAGCGTCGTCTCCCCTCGATTGTTGTGACTACGCATGCTACACAGTTACTTGTAGAATCCATCGATCCGAATGAGAGACTGTCCACCAGATCTCCCTTTTTCATTTCTAAAGCTTTGGACGCTGCGGTTGGCCCCTTGAAATCTGTGAGGAAGCTTCGCTCTGGGGACCTGCTTGTCCAAACTTGCAGTGTTTCTCAGAGTAACACTTTTCTGCACCTCACTAGTCTTGAAGGCATTCCTGTTAAAGTGACCCCTCACCCGTTTCTTAACACCTCTCGGGGTGTTATTTCGGAGTTTGATCTCTTGCCATGCAGTGAAAACGAATTGGTGACTGAACTTGCAGATCAAGGTGTTATTGCTGCACGTCGAATGATGTTCCGGCGCGATGGTTCCTTGATTAAGTCTAAAAATGTAATCTTGAATTTTAACTCCCCGAAAGTTCCGACCGAAATCAAGGCTGGCTACTTGGTCAGTGGAGTTCGCCCGTACATTCCCAGTCCTCTGCGCTGTTTCAGGTGCCAGAGGTACGGGCATTCCCAACGTTTCTGTAAGAGTTCCGCTCGTTGCGCAAATTGTGGCTCCAGTGAACATGACGGGGAAGGTTGCACTTCTGCGGCCTGCTGTGTTAACTGCGGTGAGGCCCATGCAGCTTACTCCCGCAACTGTATGAAATGGAAGGACGAGATGGCGATCCAACGCCTCAAGACCCTGGAGGGCCTCTCGTACCCTGCTGCCAAGGCCAAGTTGGGTATTCCCAACAACCGACAGCGTACTTTTGCCGCAGTGGTTCAGTCTCTGCCACAACCCGTGCAGCCCTTTGTTCCGCGCCCTGTAGCTCTCGCCGTACTTGCCAAGCGATCTACAGTTGAACAAGCGTCACAGGTGGATTTCACCGAGCTCCAGCTTATTCGACCATCTGAGTCTGCGCCTTCTCTTTTGAAGACGACCGACTCTTCCGGTTCCCAGCAGACAGCCTGCACGTGCGAAAGACCCGGCCCTCAATCCGCAAAGGTGTGCCGTGTCCATCCACCTGCCGCGGTCCACCTGACCAACATTGCAACTGTCTCAGACTCAGCGAGGTCCCCACCCTCACCCAACATTATAGAGGAATATCGGGGGGAGGAGAGTGACAGTTCGTCCCCAGCCTCAACTAACATTGCAGAGGAACATGAGGGGGAGGATAGTGACAGTTCGTCCTCGCCCTCGGCCAGCATTATCTTGGAGTGTGTGGGGGAGGAGAGTGACTCATCCTTTGTGTAGTTGTGTTCGATTTCGTAATGTGTTTTATCATCCTTATTCCTCAGTTTTACTTAATCGGCTTGTTTCTCACCATTGTACCATGTTTTTTATACTGTTTGTTTCATTGTCTTTTTTGGCCCTTCCTTCGTACTCATGGTTCGGTTTTACTTGGTCAGCCAGATTTTGCGATTTATGCCCCGTTTTTTAACTTTGTCTGTTTGTCTTGTGTCTGGCGCTCTTTGGCCAACCATGGCCCTTGCTCCAATTAAATCTAATATCCAACCAACCAACCAACCAGACATCATGAAAGGTACCAGAGTTCTTCCAGTCCTCCCAGCAGAAGTTGCACATGCAATCAAGAACATCAAGCAGGGAAAAGCTCCATGAGAAGATGGAACTGCTGTAGACATCATACAAGAAGCAAGTGGAGAAATTGAAAAAGTACTCGCCGAAATTTTCACTCAATGCCTTAATGAAGGAAGATTCCTGAGGATTGGAACAACGCTACGATGATCCAGCTACATAAAAAGGTGACATTGAGGAACTCAGGAACTACAGACCTATCAGCCTCCTATCAGTGGTTTATAAAATTTTCACTAAAGTTCTTTCACACCGCTGGAAGGTAACACTAGACATGGCTCAACCGAGAGTTCAAGCTAGATTCAGGAGTGGCTACAGCGCAATAGATGATATCCACGTACTCAGAGAATTAATTGAAAAAGCGAGGGTACATGAATTTCCATTGTACATGGCTTTTATCGATTATGAAAAAGCCTTTGATTTAGTGAAACCATCAGCAGTTACAATGGCTCTGAAATCCTGCGGTATTGAAGATGCATACATTAATATTATTAATAACATCTATGAAAATGCAAGTGCAAAGATTCGGCTGTTTGAAAATACAACACACATAAAAATTGGAAAAGGAGTGAGACAAGGTGACACTATATCTCCGAAGCTTTTTAATGCCACATTGGAAAATGTCTTTCAATCACTGAACTGGGAAAACAAAGGGATAATGATGAATGGAGATTATCTAACCCACCTTCGTTTTGCTGATGACATAGTCATTTTTGCAACTACCCCATCAGAACTGCAGAGTATGATCCAGGAACTGGCTGACAAGAGTAAAGAAGTGGGATTAAAAATGAACTTTCAGAAGACAAAAGTGATGTTCAATGCTTTTACACGAAATGAAGATTTATCGATTGATGGAGAAAAGCTGGAGATAACAGACACGTACGTTTATCTTGGACAGCAGATATCAAGTGAGGGTCACATTGATGAAGAAATTAATCGGTGTACGAAACTTGCGTGGAGAGCTTTTGGAAGAAACAGCATAATTTTCAAGAGCAATATGCCATTATGTCTTAAATGAAAAGTGTTTGATCAATGCATCCTTCCAGTGCTTACGTATGGTGCAGAGACGTGGACCTTAGCTAAAAGAGACATACAAAGGCTGCAGACAACTCAAAGCAGCATGGAGAGGTGCATGCTTGGTGTAACCAGGAGAGATAAGAAGAGGAACACGTGGATCCGAAAAATGACAAGAATGGAAGACATCATGATCAGAGTTAAATCCCTGAAATGGCAATGGGCTGGACATACTGCCAGAAGAACAGACCATCGATGGACAGCCGAAATTTTAGATTGGATTCCAATTGAAAGGAAAAGACCCAGAAGAAGACCACATGGGAGATGGGTGGATGAAATTCGAAAGTATGCGGGAGTGACATGGAGGAGACTGGCACAAGACAGACCGTTGTGGAGGAAACTTGGGGAGACTTCGTCCAGCAGTGGATTGATAATGGTTGACAATGATGATGATGATGATACTGACGGGAAAAAATCCCAACATCAAGAATTAGTTGTGTTAGATAAACAACAGATGGTAGGCGGTGAGAGTACATCTGTAAGATGACGTCTCTGCAAATTTCGCGCTCAGCGCATACGTGTGGTGCTAGTAGCGCCCCTTGGAACATGCAAAGCAGGTTTGCTGTAAATACGCGCTGTAACGTTCGTGGGCGTTAATTATCGTTGAGATTCGACGTAGGGTGTTGATGTTAGTCAAGAATGCCTTTAAGAAGACGAAGAAGCCATTATCAACAGCTCACGGAGTTTGAACGAGGTCGTGTAATAGGGCTACGAGAAGGTGGATTTTCTTTCCGCAATATTGCAGAACAACTCGGCAGGAATGTAGCCACTGAGCATGATTGTTGGCAGCGGTAGTCAAGGGAAGGTACTACCGCAAGAAGACCGGGGTCCGGCCCGATAACGTGGCACTACTGGGAGGGAAGACCGCCGTGCACGGCCTATGGCCGTGGCGCATCTTACTGCGTCTGCGGCAGCAATTCGAGCTGCAGTTGCCACCACAGTGACTCAACGAACTGTTACAAATCGGTTACTTGAAGGGCAGCTATGAGCCAGAAGCCCTGTATCGTGCATTGCACTTATTTCAAACCACTGCCGTTTGCGACATCAGTGGTATCAAGCTAGAGCTCATTGGAGGACGGAGTGGAGATCTGTTGTGTTTTCTGATGAAAGCCGGTTCTGCCTGTGTGCCAGTGATGGCCGTGTGTTGGTTAGAAGGAGGCCAGGTGAGCACCTGCAACCAACCTGTCTGCGGCCGAGACACACTGGACCTACACCTGGAGTTATGGTCTGGGGAGCAATTTTCTATGACAGCAGGAGCACTCTCGTGGTTATCCCACGCACCCTGACAGCACAGTTGTAGGTCCATCTGGTGATTCAACCTGTTTTGCTGCCATTAATGAACAGCATTCCAGGGCGTATTTTCCAACAGGATAACGCTCTCCCGCATACCCCTGTTATAACCCAACATGCTCTACAGAGTGTCGACATGTTGCCGTGGCTTGCTAGATCACCAGTTCTTTCTCCAATCGAGCATGTATGGGACATCATTGGACGACAACTCCAGCGTCACCCCCAACCAGCATTAACCGTCCCTGTATTGACCGACCAAGTGCAACAGCCATGCAACTCCATCCCATAAACTGACATCCAGCACCTGTACGACACAATGCATGAACGTTTGCATGCTTGCATTCAACATTCTGGCGGTTACACCGGTTATTAATGTACCAGCATTTCACATTTAAAATGGCTCTTCTCGAGCTTACATTAAGCTGTGATCTTGAAACCTTAATAGATTACACATGTTACCTATACAAATGTATTGCTGCCATTTCCTTTCTCTACAACTACTTTTTCGTGCTGTTGGGATTTTTTTCCGTCAGTGTATATACTTAATTTTGACAGTAAAATACTAAACATTATGTAATATAACAGGAATTAAACTATTTTGCTTGATATTTAATGAGATGAAATTCATGTTGATTAACTAATGAATATTGGTGTAGATGCAAATAAATATCCTTTGAATGTTCCTTGCAGTTTGAATGCATTGGAAATAGTAACTTAGTAAGTAAATTTTAAGTGGTTTGTGTACATTTCTAGCAGATAAAAGCAAGATCTTTAATTTGAACACAATTTTGAAAACGGGATATAGTAATTATAAATCTAAATTACTTGCATAATGGATATATAAAGATTTTTTTCTATATTTGTATATAAGAATCATTGTGGACAGTTGTTTGTTCATAGTTTTACCTTTACACAAAGAACATTATGATCACGACCCATTGTACGACGGAAACGTTAAATTCTTCTCTATGCAAATATTTTCTTCAAGAAAAATTGGATATGTTGTAATCAGCAGGATGTATACCGGCGTAATGATATCACGTTATATAGATCAAATGACTTAGATGAATTTAGATCCCACTGAATGGCACTAAATCTTCAAACTTAAAGGAAAAAATGATATCGCATTTTTAAAGCTTTCAGCTGACTTAAATACTATTCTTGAAACAACATTATTCTCATTTATTTATGCTTGCAGTTCTGAAAAATGAGCTGTACAAAGCGCATTAACAAGCCATATTAGCCAATATTTAACATCAAAGTCATAAACTGCGTTTAATAGTTTTAAATAATTTTGTATGAGACGGAAAAAAACAAATGATAAGAAAAGTGGCACATAAATCAAAAAAGATAACCAACAAATTTATATTAGAATCAAATATAAATTTCCATGATAATCTTCATATGAAAAAATAAATATTAATACGGAACGGTGTTTTTAGTAAAAAAATATTTTCGGATCAATGCACGATTTTCAAAATTTTGAATTAGAATACAAGTTTTTAAATAATCTTTAAAAATACATGCTTTCCTGTGTTTACTGAATTTTGTTTTATTTTTTTCTATGAACAATAAACACGAAGTAAAAATTCGTCGGAAAAAAAACAGACCAGTATTGAAAGTTCGGGGAATAATTCAAGACACTCTTTCCATACAGGCTTTTCTGTCCTGTTGTACAGATAATATACACGAAGTAAAAATTCGACAAAACAAATCCCGGACATTATTGAAAGAAGCGGATGGAATTTACGTTCCTCTTTACTACAAGTTGACTGATTTCACTGGCGCCAGAGGATTATTGAAAGGTATATCCCCCTCCCCTAACAAGAGGAATAGGACCGGAAGTTCCCCTGTTCCAAAGAGCGTTTTGGAAATACATGGATTGTTCTCAATGTCCACCGCTGCGAATATATATATATGGCTGCGTAAATTGGTTAATACATTTTGAAAATTTCATGATTTTTAATTTTGCAAGATTATAGGAAATGTTATGTTTAACTAAATGGAAATATTTATACAACAGAAAGATAACTTAATGCTGAATTACATACGAAGAACATAATTCAAATACCTTCAATATAGAAAACAGTTCTACAGAGAATATTGCAATCATGACAAATCTACAACACACCACGATAAAAGTATAAAATATGCCTACGATTGCAATGCTATCAGTAGTTAGTAGGATAGCCATTCTCATTGAGGAAAAAAGGGCTTGAAACCCACCTTCGATATTACGCGTATCCATCAAACCTACAGCAGGACCTTATTTGGAAGAGAACCGTTTTGGGGATTTAGCATGTGCTTCGGTTATGGCTCCACTCTTTCCGCACGCTGACATTGTCATACCGGACGTATTTCGAGTCTCCTTTCAACGTGCGGTTCATGAACTGGTCAACTTCGTCACGTGCAAGCTGGGAAAATTATGCATACAAGCGATTCGATTTCTGCCCAACTGTGATTTTATGGGGTAACCAAATTTCCCTCTTGTGCAGCTTCTCAAGCTGACGCAGGTGCGTGATATAGATCCTGTGGGTACTCTCCAGCAGTTGGGCCAAATCCCGCATGACCACACGTAGGTCGGTAGACAATAATATCTTCACTATGTACATATCCATTGCTGCGGATTTTCTGTGTTTGGGACAGTCTGACAAGTGCAAATTTTCCTCTCGAAGCCGTTTGAACCAACCACAGCACTAACGGTGTGATATGGCATTGGTGTACAAACTGCTAATTTTCCTTAAAACACTTGCGAGGATGCTACCACGAAGAAATTCATACATTGTGCAATGCGGATGTACACTTTGTACCCTTCCATGTTGGCTAGTGCGCACTTTCTTCGTCTTGCGGAGTCTAACTGGCACTGACTTTAGCCACCTACCAGCTCCAGTCGTGCAGTGTGCTGCTCAGTTTCAGTAGCCAGTGTCCACCGTGGTCGGGTTTCGATTTTGGGTGCCCCGTCATCCGATTTTACTCTTTGTCCAACACAGTGTAACAAGACAATGATTTCATTTTTGTCGTTAATTTGACTCACAGGAAGACAATTTAGTATAAACTCTGGAACGAACATGAGCAGTTGTGGCCGTTGTAAAATATCTGTAATTATTATTATTATTATTTCCTTCGGGTTTAACGACCACCTTGAGAAACTTATTGTGCTAAAAGCAGTCTGAAATCTTGGGTCACTGGTTAGCCAGTAACACCAGACAAAAACAATATCTATGCGTCACCGGGGTATTAAACCGGACTCTCTCGGACGAATGATCAAACGCGAACTTTTAGATTATTGCGTGAACGGGGTGGCCCTCCAATTAGTAGCTGAATAACTCTGCTATTTTATTGTGCGCATTAGCTGTTAGCGTATCTTTATAAGAGGCAGACATTAAGTAAAGATAATTTACTTGCATGCAATGCGGAGGCCATCACTAAGGAATTATCTTTAAGGAGTGAAATCACCGTAACTCACGCACTTCCCCACAGAAGAGATTACTTACTGTAACTAGTCGGGGACTTCCTTCCGATTCTTGCGACCATTTGGAGGCATGTGCTTGTCCCCAAGACAGCACAGGATTTAAACGGCGCTTGCTTCAGCCATTTGCATGAAACTTTGTACTGTAGTGGTAAAGGTCACTGATAATTTTGATATAGTGTGTCCTCCGAGTTTAGCTATCCTGATCAGTGATTATTGTTCCAAAGCTTCCTCAGCGCTTATCTGGCTTTCCAACAACTAAGAATTTATGTGGCTGTTCGAGATTTACTGTTTTAATGGAGCAGCAGAGAGCAACAATTTTCTTGTGTCTCTTTTTGCGGCTTTCATTGTCAGAATAGAACCTTTGGGTGCTGAAATATTTATTTATTGCAGACACGTTTTTGTGTCTTGCGACGAAAGATCTAACTAGTTGAAAAAGGGCCATGTATACACCTAAAAGCTTTTAGCAAAACTCCAAACTGTTTACTTTGGCTTATGCCAGGTTATTGGTCCGTAAATGGAATTGCCTTTCGCTCGAGGTTTTTCAATTTTCTAGAAGACCATGTGCCGTTTAAAATTACAGAGATTTATGTGATACGTTTCTAACTCTGAAGAAACGATGCATTTTAGTATTTATGAAATATTCTTTTCGGAGTTTAAACTCAGAGACGAAACAGAATTACGGAGAAAGAATTTACGTCCGCTGAAAGGGTACATCCCAATATTTATTAGATTTTTTACGGAGTTTACACACATGCACTAACCAAGCAGCAGAATCCCACCAGATGAACCCGAAATACGTAATTACTAATTTTTCATTCTAATTGCCATAGTTCCCTTGATAATTTCTTACAATAGATGTGCATAGGTGGTAATATGTCCAGAGATTTGTTCTTTATTTATTTAGTTGTCTTTACATCAGAATCGTTCATATCATTACTTTTTTATTAAATAATTTTTCAGTATTTCCCCTTGAAAATTGAAGTACATAAACATAAAGCAAGTAAAATGTTCTCTCGCACGGGAAAAACTTTTTTAGGAAAGAAACTTTTGAAAAAACAAAACCGAATAAACCTGTGGAATGGAAACCTACTTCAAACGATATCGTTTAAAGAGCGTTAACGATTCCTCAGTTACTGAAATACCATGTTTATTTCTTTAAACGGAATTTCTTATTGTCGTCAATATTACAACAAAACCAAAATTTCACAGAAGTTCGGATTTTATTATCCCGTCTACAATTTACGATATATTTTCCACATTATTTTAAATGTAGTTTACTCACTACACTTCCAAATTGATTTCCAAATTGTCACAATTTGACCTGATATAAAAGTTTACGAAACCAGAAAAGAAAAGTAGCAAAAATCCACTTATTAAAAAGCAAAATAGTTGAACGGTAACAATAATTTTTTTTTTTCCGATACTGCAAAAATCCCTTATCAAAGAAAACTCTGCTGTCCTACAGTTAAAATAAAAACTCAGTCAGCAATGTCATATACTTGATTCACACACTTCAGAAATACATTTTCAATTCAAAAGTAACTATAATTTATGACCACATCGTAATTGTAATAGAGGAAATATTTTTTGTTGCACGGAAATGTGTCTTTAGTTTGCATTTTCAGCAAAGCAAAATGAGAATAAAAATATTACCATAACTACAATTAGTTTAATATGGCATAAACAAAATTTTCGAATAAACGATTGAATTATATGGAAATATGTTCGGTAACAAACGATCTCGTATTTACTAATACAGACTTCAATTAGATGTCCGTAAATACATGGTATCTTTCCTCTACTAGAACTTGCTCTTGAAGAGGATTTACATATAAGACCGGAAGCCCCTTTGTAATGACGCAACGTCTAATGTTCTTTGTTATTTGAAGGAAGGGGATTCATTCCCCAACTACTTTTTCATGTACTTCGGAAGATGATGACAACCCTATTGTGTTTCACACTGTACGTTTACATCATCAGCGTGACTTTTTGTCGCCATATTTTTTCACAATTCTGTAAGTCACCCCTAACGGGACCTTTATTTTTGAGCAACGGGAAGTAAGAGCTGAAGTTTAGAAATATCCACCACAGATTTCCCATGCTCAGAAATCTTAGTCACCAGCCGATCTCATTCAAATAACAGCTACATGTACCCACAAAACTATATCTCTGATAGCCCTGGTGCCTTATTTCCTCTGGGTTACCATTTAAATCTAGAATTCGTAGCTGTCAAACCTGCTTAACAGAGTTTGTAACCGAAATTGGAGGTCTCTTGTTGCTCCGGCCGAAATGTTTCTATAACAAAGATACCAAAAATGAAGATATGCCTGATCTTCCGATTTGCTGCCCTGTTCCTTGTAAAGCCGACCGCCGAAAGATGAAAAAACGGAATGCGAGATGGAGTATCCAAACATTGTTTCAGCATAAACGAATTTCTTTCTGAACAAGGAGACAAAGAACTATTTAGAGGTAAAGCCAATTAACAGAAATACGGCCAGGCGAAACAATTTAGGAAATATTTTCTGCGTTAATATTATTCACAAGAACAGCCCTAAAAGTATTAATTATTTCGTTCAATTTTAATGTGAATTTTTCATGTTTTCCTCCAATAGTTTCGGCAAACAGGAACAGCGCTTTTCTTAATTTTTCGTAATTCGCATACCATTACTAATAACTTAAAGTGAAACCTCAACCAGGAAGGAAATGAAATGACAAACGCTTCTTTTTCGCATTTAGCAGGTACCGTTACTGGATAAAATATGCAGTGTGAATAATTATTGTTTTTCAGTTCTATTTTGGGGAAATGTAGTTTACACAGTAACTTGTATACGTAAGGAATGATCCCTAAATTATTTTTCAAGTGTTGTAGAATATATCTAGGTTCTTCATTTGTTCCATCAAGAAAAAAATGAGTTTTTAAATTTTTTCAACACAAACATTTATATTTTAAAACAACGGTGTTTAGAGGGAAACTATAACGTAAGGTAACAGAGACACAGTGTTATACACATGGATATTGGCTACACTTTAGCGCTTAGCCGTTTCCAATTAGCTGGGCGTCAAATTTGCACATATATTGTGGAGACAGATTTCGTTTTGTGAAATCTAGTTAAAAACATAAACTTCAGCTTATTTTTAAAAAATGAAAAATGTTTACTATTGCCTAACACTCTTTGCAATTATGATTTTCCTGTATTGATTTAAAAGTTTTTTACATCATTATTGTTAAATTAAAATGTTTTCGCAGCCACTTCCGAATATCAGCTGCTCCATTACAATAAAGAAAATATGTGATTTGCAATTTCAGTATTTTCACAGTGTGAATAGAGCGTATCAATATTAAGCAAGTCTCATTTAATTCAGAAAACAACATTTATGATGCATATTTATAATTCAAAGTCTACTACAGTTTTGTTGGAAACTATAGTATAAAGACCTAAATCAACATTTGTCGTAGACATTTTAGAAACTTTTCACATCAATCAAAACGTAAAGCCTGCTAAAAGATTTATCTTCATATCTACACTTATCAAGCGCATGGAAAGCACTAATCAATCTGCGATTGCTTCACCGAACGAGAAGTTTGACACGTGAAACTGGCAATTTTGTCACAAGCAAGAAAAGAAAATGCTTAGTCCTGACGAAGCTGCTGGACCATAATTTCCAGTGAAATTATAGTAGACTATAATTCTTGAATATTGCATTTCTAAGTGTTTTTTTCTGAATGAAATGAATTATAATTATGCAATGCCTGTAAATAAATGAATGTTAAGTAACTTCTTACAGGAACAGAACTGTTTATACCTTGGATATTTAAATACCTTATAAATGAAACCAAATGCTAATTTTAAGAAATTTACTTCCAAACACATTTCACCTAGTATTCGATGTGTTTTGTGTCTTTCATGTTAGGTTTACACCTGCACTTAAGTAAAATCCATCATCGAACGGATTACGAAAACCAATGTTTGTTTCATCATTATTACAAATAATTTAATGTCCAAATTAAATACTGCACACTTTTTTGTTTGGTTATGTTTGCGATTGATATTTCCGAAACAATTATATAGAACGAAATGAATGAAATACATTTCTTCTGACACTTGAAAAATGAGGCATGATTCCTTTGTGGACCACTAAAATCTCTCTCGTATGTATAGAAGTTCAGAAATCGTCCATATTTGAAGAAATAAAACGGCAAGAAAGCACGGTCATGCAAATCCTTGTACTATTAAGACTCTGGCAGGCTCATGAATCCATATTAAGCAGCTTTGAAAACGCCACTGAAATCCAAAAATGCAGCACTGAAACGGTTGGTAATTAATCCACACTCAAGAAATCACACCCAAGAAACTTGTGTGTCATCCTGACCAAATATCTACTGTTGTGTAAACGAATTCGGGGTTCTAACTCTTGTTTTATTTTTGCCACTTATTCCTTATAATAATAAAAAAGTTTGCGGCTAAGTGTTATGCGACTCTATATTTTCAGATTTTTTGAATCATTATTCAGCTTTTCGATTATTTTGTGAAAATCGACGCTTTCAATGCATCTAAGGGATACAGTATCATGGAATTCACAAAATGTGAAAGTACATCCCTGTCGAATTGTTCTTACGAATTATATTTTCTTTCTAATATTTTATGAAGTGATTCCCCTGATGTTCCAGTGGTTCTTCGTGGTTTCTTCACTTCTTTCAAATTATCATGGTATTCTTCTACATAACCGGCTCCGTGCTTTCTCTTGAATGCGTTGTAAAATTTGAAGTACACCATCTTGATCTTATTACTTCGATGTTACATTTGTTACACTTAGCTACAACTTTGTCTCCTCTACATTTATTTTCCATTATTTAAAAAAACGAACATCTATATACAACTACAATACTTACTCACAGCTTCTGCGATATCAGCTATTGATCCCGTGTGGCAGCCACTGGTTGACAGATTGCTACATTCCGTTTCCGAAATACTCATTTCGTCCATCTCCAGTACAGTACTCTCTTCCATTAAATACGCTTCATTGTCCAAAATAATTACCCCACTATTGCCAAAATCACATATTAGCACTACACTCACAGTTCAGCAACTCAGGATTCACTGCCGAATATTACAGAAATTTGCGAATTCTTGATATTTTGCTGTACTTTTCAAGTGTTGTTGTCTATTACTTGACCGATACGAACACTGGACTAGCGAGGTACATTTCACCAGCCCCCCCCCACCTTGGCAAATTCAAAATTCAACAGTGCCATTCGTTTGTGCTATGTTTGTGCTGGTTGGTGCCGCAAACCGTGTCGTTTGTGCTAGCATAGTTTTTGAGATATTCAAAATATAAATTGGGAGGGGGGGGGGGGGCTGGGGAAATGGTCAGCCCCCCACTCCGGCAAATTCAAAATTCAACAATGCCATTCGTTTGTGCTACGTCTGTGCTAGTTTGTGCCGCAAACCGTGTCGTTTGTGCTAGCATAGTTTTTGAGATATTCAAAATATAAATTGGGGGGGGGGGGGGGGCTGGGGAAATCGTCAGTCCCCCACTCCGGCAAATTCAAAATTCAACAATGCCATTCGTTTGTGCTACGTTTGTGCTAGCATAGTTTTTGAGATATTCAAAATATAAAGTGGGGGGGCTGGGGAAATGGTCAGCCCCCACCCTGGCAAATTCAAAATTCAACAAGGCCATTGGTTTGTGCTACGTTTGTGCTGGTTTGTGCTAGCATAGTTTTTGAGATATTCAAAATATAAATTGGGGGGCTGGGGAAATGGTCAGCCCCCCACTCCGGCAAATTCAAAATTCAACAATGCCATTCGTTTGTGCTACGTTTGTGCTGGTTTGTGCCGCAAACCGTGTCGTATGTGCAAGCATAGTTTTTGAGATATTCAAAATATAAATTGAGGGGTCTGGGGAAATGGTCAGCCCCCCATCCCGGCAAATTCAAAATTCAACAATGCCATTCGTTAGTGCTACGTTTGTGCTGGTTTGTGCCGCAAACCGTGTCGTTTTTGCTAGCTTAGTTCTTGAGATATTCAAAATATAAATTTGGGGGAGGGGGATGTTCAGCCAACACCCCGGCAAATTAAAAATTCATCAATGCCATTCGTTTGTGCTACGTTTGTGCTAGCATAGTTTTTGAGATATTCAAAATATAAATTGGGGGGCTGGGGAAATGGTCAGCCCCCCACCCCGGCAAATTCAAGATTCAACAATGCCATTCGTTTGTGCTACGTTTATGCTGGTTTGTGCCGCAAACCGTGTCGTTTGTGCTAGCTTAGTTTTGGAGATATAAAGTACCTAAATTTCGTTGTCAACCATTTCCTCAGCCCCGCCCTCCTCCCACCCCTCTCGCAAATTCAAAATTTAGTGTAGCCATTCGTTTGTGCTGGTTAGTGCCGAAAACCCTGTCGTTTGGGCTAGCTTAGCTTCCGAGTTATTAGATACCCAAATTTCGGTGTCGACCATTTCCCCAGCCTGTTTTGAATATAACATAAATTTGGCGGGTGGGAGAAAGCCCCTCCCATCCCACAAGTTCAAAATTCAACAAAGCCATTCGTTTGTGCTGGTTGGTGCCACCAAACGTGCCGTTTGTGGTAGCTTAGTTTTCGAGATATTTCTGCGAACAAGCCTTTCTTTAATAACAAACAGATCATGATTCTACATTGAGCACGAGGTCATAAATGATGCACTGTGGATCAGTGGAATTAGATCATCCGGAGTGACTAAAGGATTTGATTCATAACAAAAGGAGGACATTTGTACCTATGACGCTGACAACATGATCCGAACCCTACTGTAACAACATTCAAACTGTAAAGCATCCTACTGCCGTTATGACGTGGGGTTGCATCTCAGCTCATGGAGTGGGTAGACTGCGTAACATTGAAGGTAATATGAATGCTGCCCATTATATACAAGTACTGGAGAAAGTTTCCCAAATAGTGATATCATCTTTCAGGACGACAACGTGCCCTGCCATCGGATACGAGTAGTGGACAGGTGGTTGGTTTCTAAATCTGTCGGGAGTTTGCAATGTCCTACACAATAGCCGAATCTTAATCCGATCGAAAACTTTGGATAAAACTGAAACAGGTGAGTACGAGAAATCGTACAAATTAAGTAAAGTTACTTGAAGCTATGATTTTATGTTGGAATCATCTAACATCAAAGGATGAACTTGAACACCTATTGAGTAGTATGCCCAGGAGATGTGTCTTAGCAATTAAAATCAAAGGCAACCCCAATAATTATTAGACAATTTTATGTATGTGTGCATACAAACAATTGTCTGAAAATAATTATGCATAATAATTATGGATACATTATGTATGTGCACATACAGAGAAGTATGTCTTGAAAGAGATGTAAGGTCAGGTGATGCGTAACATCACAGCCTCTCCTTGACAAATGTCAACAACGCCTTCTCGTGGGGCATCCTGTTCCCACTAAAGGGGCTCTGACGACCGCCAATAGCGTATAACTATACCATCGGGATTCGAGGCAATGCTATCACACATTCACCAACCCGCTTGGCCAGCGTGGTGAGTTATGGCCAAACCCCTCCAAAATGACTCCACAACTTAAATCTTGGCCCTCAGTCTCTGGCAGCTGTAATGTACCATGCCAAGGCAGTGGCCAGTGCGACATGAAGGCAGAGGGTGCTAAGAATCCCCGGACGACCGGACTAGGCTGCCATCTGATTCTGACCTTGGCAACGTATAATGGACGCTCCCTATCTTCTGATTCAAGGCTTCTTGAATTGGAAGAGGAACTACAAAAGATCAAGTGGGACATCGTCGGGCTAAGTGAAATAAGGAGAAAAGGAGAAGATCTCATTGAACTGAAAAGTGGACATCTCTTCTACTATCGTGTGACAGATACTGGCAGAACTAGTGGTGTTGGATTTATAATAAACAAGAAACTGAAGGATAAAGTTGTAGAAGTTGAAAGTTCCTCTGACAGAGCTGCACGACTCGTTATCCTACTCTCGAGAAGATACAAGGCTCAGATTATTAAAACGTATGCACCCACCACAAGTCATCCTGAAGAAGAAATTGAAGAATTTTATGAGGAAATTCGTCATCTAAATAATAAAGGTAAGCAGCACTTGAAGATAATTATGGGAGATTTCAATGCAAAAATTGGGCAACTGCAACAGAATGAAACTTCAGTAGGTAAATTCGGTCACGGCAACAGAAACCAGCGTGGGAATACTCTCGTTGAGTTTGCAGAGGCAGAAGGGTTTTTCACCTTGAACTCCTTTTTCAAGAAAAAGCCACACAGGAAATGGACATGGAGACATCCAAATGGGACGACAAGTGAAATTGATTTTATTATGTGTAACAAAAAATTCGTCATAGAAGACTGCAGTGTGCTAAACAAGTCCAACACAGGTAGTGACCATAGATTGGTGAGATGTAAGATGCACCTGAACACTAAACTCGAACGTGGCAAGCTCATAAAACAAACAAAATGTATTGACATAACCAACCTTAAAAAACACCATAATACCTTCAAGTTGGAACTGAAGAACAGGTTTTCTGCTTTAGAAGGCCTAACATCGGAAGAAGTGGATATTTCTAAAGTTAACAGAAAAGTAATCAAAGCTCTTATGGAAACAGCAACAAAATTAGCTGGGTCTAAGTACAAGTTGCATGTGAACAAATTATCAGGAAAAAACAAAATGTTGATGCAAAAAAGAAGAGAGATGAGGACAACTAAAGAAGATGTGACTTCCAAAGTGGAATATATAAAGCTATGCAAGACAGTACGAAAAAGTATCACTGAAGACGTAAGGAAATTCGACTGTGAAGTAGTGAGGAAAGCAATTGTAAACAACCAAATCCTAAAGATAGCAAAGGGACATCTCAGTAAGGGAAGAAAACAGATTATGGCACTGAAAAAAGAAGATGGTTCTGTAACAAGAAATGGAAGCGAAATTTTGACAAGAGTGAAAGATTGCTACTCCAACTTATATGAAAGGGATGATACATGTAATCCAGACATCATGAAAGGTACCAGTACCAGAGTTCTTCCAGTCTTCCCAGCAGAAGTTGCACATGCAATCAAAAACATGAAGCGGGAAAAAGCTCCAGCAGAAGATTGAATTACTGTAGACACCATACAAGGAGAAAGTGGAGAAATCGAAACAGTACTCGGCCAAATTTACACTCGATGCCTTAATGAAGGGAAGATTTCTGAAGATTGGAACAACGCTACAATGATCCTGCTACATAAAAAAGGCGACATTGAAGATCTCAGGAACTACAGACCTATCAGCCTCCTATCAGTGGTTTATAAAATATTCACTAAAGTTCTTTCACACCGCTTGAAGGTAACACTGGACATGGCTCAACTGAGAGAACAAGCTGGATTCAGAAGTGGCTACAGCACAATAGATCATATCCACGTACTGAGAGAGCTTATTGAAAGAGCGAGGGAATATGAACTTCCATTGTGCATGGCCTTTGTCGATTATGAAAAAGCCTTTAATTCGGTGAAACCCTTCAACAGTTACAATGGCTCTGAAATCCCGCGGTATTGAAGATGCATACATTATTATTATTAATAACATCTATGAAAATGCAAGTGCAAAGATTAGGCTGTTTGAAAATACAACACACATAAAAATTGGAAAGGGAGTGAGGCAAGGTGACACCATATCTCCGAAGCTCTTTAATGCCACATTGGAAAATGTCTTTCAATCACTGAACTGGGAAAACAAAGGGATGAAGGTTAATGGAGATTATCTAACTTACCTTCGTTTTGCTGATGACGTAGTCATTTTTGCAACTACCCCATCAGAGCTGCAGAGTATGATCCAGGAACTTGCTGACAAGAGTAAAGAAGTGGGATTAAAAATGAACTTTCAGAAGACAAAAGTGACGTTCATTGCTTTTACAAAAAATGAAAATTTATCGATTGATGAAGAAAAGCTGGAGATAACAGACACGTACGTTTATCTTGGACAGCAGATATCAAGTGAAGGTCACATTGATGAAGAAATTAATTGGCGTACAAAATTTCCTTTGAGAGCTTTTGGAAGAAACCGCATAATTTTTAAGAGCAGTATGCCATTATGTCTTAAAAGAAAAGCGTTTGATCAATACATCCTTCCAGTGCTTACGTATGGTGCAGAGACGCGGACCTTAACTGAAAGAGACATGCAAAGGCTGCAGAATACTCAAAGAACCGTTTAGAGGTGCATGCTTGGTGTAACCAGGAGAGATACGAAGAGGAGCTCGTATCTCTTCGTATCTCTCCTGGTCGTCTTTGCACGACGACCAGTAAGGCGTGTGCAATTAACGCCTGCTCATCGGAGACGGCGGTTTCTGTGGTGCCAGGAACAAAAGCACTTGCTACATCAGCAATGGGGTCGAGTTCTCTTTACGGATGAGAGCCGACTTAGTCAGGCGAGCGATTCTGGACGTATACACATCTGGAGCGAGCAGGGAACACGCAATCACAGCTTTAACATCATCGGAAGGGACCAAATTGGAAGTGGCGGTGTTCTCGTTTGGGGCGGTATCATGCTTGGTAGCCGTACTGACCTCCACATCTTCCAAGGAGGCTCAGTCACTGGTGTCCGCTATTGTACGGAGGTACTCCTGCCTCACGTGCGTCTGTTTAGAGGTGCTGTAGGTTCTGAGTTCATGGACACAACACTACACCTCATCGTACAGTGACTGTCGCAGAGCTGTTGGAGAGTGAAAAATGTCAACGCATGGATTGGCCCGCAAGGTCCCCGGACCTAAATCCAATCGAAAACGTGTGGGATCTTCTCAGCGACGCTTGGCAGCACGTCACCAGCTGCCAGCACATATTCCGGAGCTGCGATTGTCGCTGCAAGAGGAATGGGCCACGATGCCTCAACAACTCCTTTAGAACCTTGTCCTCAGCATGGACAGACGTTTTTAATCCTGCAACGCAGTCAGGGATGATCATATCAATTACTAAAGACTGAATTTTTCTTGGCAGCAGTAGGTCACATGGACGTTTCTGTCTTCTGTCTAGTTGTGCTCGAAGCTACCTTTTCAATAAAGTGCCTTTGCATCCTAAAGGAACGTAAACAAACCATTGTAACAAACGTAAACAAACCATTGTAACAAACGTAAACAAACCATTGTAACAAAGAACGTAAACAAACCATTGTAACAAACGATAAACAAACCATTGTAACAAACGATTTCCCTCCCAAGCTAAACAAACCATTGTAACAAACGATTTCCCTCCCAAGCTGCGTCATTCCGGGTTTGCCCAAAAATGCTTTTACTAATGTGCGTCCGAAAGTTGCCTCGATCAAACAGGTACGTATTACTACATCGAGGTGTAATAAATTTCAAAACATGTAGCTGTACCTTGCTGTAAAGTTGGATGAGTTCACGCAAAACAGTGGGATGCTATACCCCGTCACTGACAAGGAAATATACTGGTGATAACTCTTCAGAGCATTTCAAATATTGTCAATATACATACAATTTTGGCAAAATAGTACTCCCTCTCCCAAATATTTATATTCAGATCTAAACAAGTAGCCTTAACAGTTTCAATATTCATTGTGAAATTTAAAAACCTGTCTTCTAACTATGAGTCGAATAAAACCTGATCTGGAAAAAAGGTTACAAAACAAATGTAAACAAATTTTTCTTTAAATTTCCCTATGAAAAAGAAAAAAAATACATTTGGTACCGACACAATGATTTTATGAAAATGCACTTCCGCGCTTTTGATAATTACATACCTGTGGGTAAGACCATGTTAAACGTTCAATAGACAAATGACGTGTCGAGTTGCACGGATTTGGTCGTTTGACCTATCATGAAAAGTAGATGTTTTGTGCCAGTGAAATAATTAATGTCCCCATCATTTAAAAAACTGAAGGGAACTTTACAACACACGGCATGTTTGTTTGCAAATTATATTCCACTGTTTCCATTTTACGTAGTCAACATTTTTCTTTCACCATTCTAATAATTAAAATAAATGTTTCAACAAATGTGATCCTCGTTTTTTTTAGACTGCTGATATGTTATATAGTTTGCATAATTTCCTCTTCCGGAAAATGTGTCACATTACTGAAGGAAGTTAGACTTCAAAACCAATCCGCAGAATAATTCCATAATATTTAAAGAAATACTGAAAATTATGCATACTGCGAATTTTTTTTCAACACTCCACAGCATTTCCGTCAATCCCTGTTTTCTTTCATGATATGGTTAGGAAATGGTTTTCAAGCGTTAATTTTCTAAATTTGCACCAACATTTTAGTTTTAATATTAACATTTTTGAATATTCAGAACTTCCTATCAAAAACATGGCAGAGATTCTCTAAGCTCCCCAGTCGCTTTGAGAAATATCTTCAGTAAGGGCATATTCAAAGATTTGCTAAATATTTTAATTGTTCTATAAAACCTCTTTCAAAAAAATTAATTGTCCTACAAACCTCTTTCAAAAGCACCCCAACCGTCCTTGCAACAAAAGCATTGCTTTGCGGCCAGTGATTTCTGAACCACTGAAGAATGAAATATGCATATTTAATGTACGGACATTGATGAAAAGGGAAAGAAGCCAATGTTCTGATCACCACAGAACAGCCGCTTTCAATTTTTATTCACACTTGTTAGTTAAAAACTTCCGGTTCCTTTCACATCCTCGGATTTTTTTATCTCTTGTTAGAACTTAAGGCCAAAGGACTACAAGTGTACCAGACACATTTCAAGATTTTCTGAGACTTACCAGCCCATAAATCCTTCTGGCTTCCATGTAGTTTTTCATGATCTCATCGGGCAAACAATTCGAAACTTCTCTGCTCTACAATCGAAAATGTAACGGAATAATGCAAAGTTTTGTGTTTTCGGGAAATGAAATCCAGAACTGAGTTTATTCCTGTATCTTCTTTCTATAAAAGAAACAAGACGATCTACATTGTTTAATCCTAATATTTGACAATATTATTTACTTCACGATGTATACCTTTTTGTCTTTTCTATAGTCCTCCTTTCGCATTTACATACATTGAATCATTATTCCCTTTTTTGTTTTGATAAAATACGTTTTTCTACAGGGTTAGAACGTCTAAAACACAGCTCATACAAAAACAAGGCATTTGTAATAAGAAACTCTCGAGAACAAATAATCGGGGAAATATGTATTGCACTCTAGTTCAGAACAAATAATCGGGGAAATATGTGTTGCACTCCAGTCTAGAAACAAATAGCAGTCCTGTGTATACCCTTACTTTGTGCTGCAGCATCGGAATCGCTTAATGTTTCTATTTACTTCGACGTCAATAGGAACCGTGCTTTGCAATAATTTTTTCTTTCTCAATCTGAGGACGTGTGTGAGACATTATGCTCACCACACATTTAAAGGAAATGAGAATGTTTTTCATAAATATCAATGATAAGTATGCTGCCCAAGTGGAATTTCTTGCTATGTCAGTGTTGCAAAGAAAATACCACCTATGACAAAACATATCTAGAATTTCTAAACGTTCTCAATTACGTATTAGACTGGGATCATAAAGAATATTAAAACAACGTAAATGTTCACGATTATGACAAGATACAAATTTGTGCCAAGCTGCAGCATTATGGAATTATTAGCATTCTTTACCACGTTCAGCTCATCCAGTGTTCAAAGTTTCTTTCGCCACTACCATGCTGGAAAACACGATGAATATAGCGTATGACCGGCACGGTAGTAGCAAACGAAACTTTTTGAATGCCATCTTTTTTACGCTTTCCAACCGTAGGTTGAAGAAGCGTATATGCTCCAGCTTCGTCCGTCCGCCCGTCCACACGATAACTGGCGTAAAAATAGTTTGATTTCGATTAAAGTTTACTATGTGGTAGAGGACCACCTAGGGACCAACCGTATTGAAAATGGGACGAATGGGGTCAAAGGTCACGACGTAGGAGCGGGATCATTCCATTGCCCTTATGCGACATAACTTATGTAAATATGGTTCGATTTCAATGAAAATTTACTATGTGGTAGGAGACCGCCTGGGGACGAACCCTATTCAAAATGGGGGAAGCGAGGTCAAAGGTCAGGGCATAAGATCGAGATGCATTCCATTGCCCTTATGCGCCATAACGTGCGTAAAAATGGTTCGATTTCGGTGAAATTTCAGTACGTAGTAGGAGACCACCTGGGGACGAACCCTATTGAAAATGAACGAAATGTGGTCAAAGGTCAGGACATAGGATTGCGATCCATTCCGTTGCCCTTATTCCATATTATTAAGGTGGACGTCAAGTAATTTCGGTTCCTATACTTCCCATGAAAAAACTTTTGTAAACATTTCGTTCACAATTAATGTGTTCCCAAGGAAGAAAGCTTTGAACATCGATTAAAATAACATCATATTATAACTTGGAAAACTTAATATTTTCTAAACCATAACCATAATTATATTGAAAACCAATCACTTTTTCCTTTGGTGGTGTTGAAACCAGAGAAAAGATGGCGCGACCTGTACTTTGATGACGTCAGTGGACAAAAAAATGTTGGATTGCATAATTACGGTTATGATTTAGAAAATATTAAGTATTCCAAATGATGAAATGAAGCTATTTTAATCGATGTTCAAATTTTCATTCTTGTGAACGCATTAATTGTCCAGAAAAAGATGGCGCGACCTGTATTTTCATGACGTCAGTAGACAGACAAATGTTGAATTGCATAAATATGGTTAAGTTTTAGAAAATATTAGGTATTGCAAATTATAAAATGAAGATAATTTAATCGATGTTCAAATTTTCATCCTTAGGAACCCATTAATTGTGAAGAAAATGTGTACAGAAATTTTTCCATTGGAAGTATAGGAATCAAAATTACTTGACATCCACCTTAAAGTAGCAATTCTTGTATGTATGTATGTACATTATATTTTGAAAATGGCTCTAAGAATTTTGATGAAAGTCGTTAACCTACCGTTTTCTGGTACTAGAAATCGATTTAGCTTGATCTCGACTTTAGGAGAATTCGTTTAGTGTGTAAAATAACCACCCCGAATTATAACGTCTTTAGTGATGGCGTTGTTCCCTTAATCTTACCAATGCTTAGAAATCTTATGACGTCATAATCTTACCTTTGAGAATGTTGGCGCACGGTCACGCCATCTGTCTCATTACGTCACGCACTGTGTGTGGATCCTATTAAAGTTTTATGACGTCACACTTGCGCAAGCAGATGGTCGCGATTCCCATCTGCCTCATTACGTCACGCGTTGTGTGCATATGTCGGTCCGCAGGATAACTGGCGTAACAATCGTTCGATTTCGATGAAATTTTAGTATCTGGTAGGGGATCACCTGGGAAGGAACCCTATTTAAAGTGAAGGAAATGGGGTCAAAGGTCAGTACATAGGAGCGGGATTCATTCCACTGCTGTTATGCGTCATAACTAACGTAAAACAGGTTCTATTTTGATGAACTTTTAGTATGTGGTAGGGGACCACCTGGCGACAAACCTTATTGAAAATGGGAGAAATGGGATCAAAGATCAGGACATAGCAGCGGAATCACTTCCATCGCCATTATGCGTCATAACGTACGTAAAAATGCTTCGATTTGGATGAAATGTTATTATGTTGTGGGGTCTTGCCTGGGGACGAATTCTGTTGAAAATAGGCAAAATGGGGTCAAAGGTTAGGACATAGGAGCGGGATCTATTCCATAGCCCTTATGCATCATAACTTAAGTAAAAATGCTTTGATTACGACAAAATATTTCTCATGTTATTTCGGAGGTATACCAAACCGGTTCTGTTGAATATCATCGAAATGGGATCAAAGGTCAGGGCACAGCACCGAGATTTATTCCACAGCCATTATTCTCATAACTTGAGTAATGATTTCTAGTATGTTGGAAAGCGTAATATAATCAATGCATTGCATGATTTTAGTAACTTGTTTATTTTATTTTTCAGTTTTCGGAATTTTCTAGTGTAAAAGTGGTAGAAAAATGTGGTGAAAAAGTACACAATATTCCGAAGCCGCCACTGATTTTTTTTTTTGGTTTTCGGACTTTGATAGGTATCCGGAGCTTAAGACTTGTCAGCATGCCAGTTTTTAGATCTCTGGGTCATTTAGATGTGGTGAAACAATTCGCGGAAATTTCAAGTAGACAATGTTTCAAATTTATCATTTTAGATTCTTCAATTTTCGGACTTCCCTCAAACAGTGTGCATTTATGTGGAACAGTTTACGAAAATACTGAAAGCCTAGCCAGGGAACGTTTATCAAATGGTTAGCTTTCGGTGCATTAAAAATAGAAGTAGGCTCACTTCTGATTGAGCCGTCAGTTTCGAACGTAGGATTACGACTTGCAGATCGGAGAGTTGAAATGGGCTATTTGGGTATGGTTTCAAAGTGCTCTTTTAATTTGTTATAGCCAGCACAGGTCTGTGATATAAAAAGTAGCTCCCTCAAGTTTTACAAATAATGCTAGATCCATTGAGAACACAAAGCAGACCAACACACGAAATCCCCAGCCTGGGGCTCTGTCTTCTTTGGCTTCCTACATTCCTCATCTCTTGCTCTTGCCTCTCGTTTTGATTTTCTTCACTTTTGCTCGGGTTCATTCTGCGAATTCGTGGCACTGTCGAAAATGTTAACCCATTCACACGTAAACAATTTTCAAAGGTTTTAGTTTAAAACCACTGCTTTATGTTACATTTTGAATACATCTGGTACAGAACTTTAACGTCTTCATTACCGGATATTTTTTCATTTTTCGAATTTTAAAAAAATTAATGAATTCCTACTGTATGTACCCAAAGGATAAAATTTATCATTAAACCATCTTTCTAACATTCATTGTATGTCCTGTATGACATGCCAACGTTTGCTGAAATTCTGGCTGAAATCTGCGATGGTTTCTTATAAGTAGTGTTGAAATTAAGTAGTAGATGTGTGATAACCATATTACGTGTTTGCGTTTTATTTTGAATTATCAGACCAATAGGTAAGTATTAGAAAATATATATACATATATAAGTTATCTCTGCAGTATTATTGTATTTCTTCTAAATCAAAAAAGGGCATAAACCTTGGAATTATATTTCTGGAAATAATGCAATATTTAGTCCACCGAAATCTATGTCTTTTTCAAAGGAAAATAATCTTTATTATTAGTCCACTTGAGCATATGGCCCATAAACTTTAAGGCATGTGAAGTTACCTTGTTAGATTCCGAAGTTCTACGAGTTACATTTTCGGCTGTGTCCTCACCCCTGCTCGTAGGGAGAGCATAGCTGAGGAAAATAAATAACTTTTAATTAAAGTTAGCAAAGCGATGTTTTTGAAACTGTGAAGTGCAGAAGACTGGCAAACCACAGTAAGATACCGAGAATAACAGCTGGTCCCTAGTATTATACATGTATTTTGATCAGCAAAAAACAATAAATAATACTTGTTTCGTAAATCTAAAAACAACGTAACTGTCACTAGTATCTGGAGATTGCCAATGGAGCAGTCAGAAAAACCCATTCCGTTATCTCATTGGTCAGGAGCGAAAACCAAACCCACCAATTGGCGAATGACAAAGTACGTTTGAACTGCGTGCCTGACGTGTGATGATGAGACATAGCACAGCATTAGCAGATCAAACTTGACTGTTATTAGGATTATGAGTAGGTCCGATAGGATATGAAAAATATTTTTATTGAAATATGAGCACTAAGAATGAACATGTATGAGTTTAATACATGTTCATTCTTAGTGTACTGTTAGATGTAGCAACTTCTTATGTGTGCAATGTGTGCTTTTATTATTTTGTTTAACATTGGCCAGTCTTCAGAAGTTAATAAAAGACTGCCAGTGCTGCCAATAATTTTTTTCAGGTTGAAAAGTGGGGAAATCTTCTGTTCTGGTTGAAAACACACAATTGAATTGTTTTTGTACTTTCGGATACCTTTTTCCACAAACAAGGCGGGCGGTCACAGTTCAGTTTTCAGGAGGGCGATAAGCAGACATTGTAACTACGAATGGCATGTAACACCATGTACAAATTTCGAAAGTGCTTTCTTGTCATCTAATTATTTTTACTACACTTTCAATACAAAAGTTCAACTAGACATCAGAATTTTTATACCCATCCACTACAAAATTCTTATTTCAAATAGTCAATTCCATCTACAAATTACATCCTTTGTCAGCTTCAGAAAAATGCTTTCCATCGCATGCACGGGGTCTAAAAATACATATGTTAATTCTTTCAAATTGCTTAGTCCTGCACTGTTTCGATGAAAAGGCACCAAATATATCTTTTTTTTTCCTTTTTTGCGATGTTAACAGTTGTCTGAAACAGGAGAAAATTAAAGAATAATTTACTGGGGATTCCGTGGATGAGTGTAAAACGCCACGCACGCATTTCAAACGTGCATATGAAGTGAATATTTACACACATGAGAAGATTTGCTAGAACTAAGAATGGACATGTGGTATACGTATAGCTGAGTAAATGCTCCTGAGGTGCTCACTTGACGATCTGAAGATTCTAGCCATAACTGAAGATGCAGTTTAAGCACCGTAAATATTATTGAACAGAAAAAAAAATAGATAAGAATATCTTTGACAACTGAGAAACAGAAATGAGCGCCTTTTAAATTAAGTAATCTCTCATCAGTGAAAAGTCTATAACGATATTAAAACACTTTTTCCACTCTGAGATTTACACAAAATGTTCTAGATTACACTGTATCACGTAATCATTTTTTTGTTTATTAAAAACTATTACCTACAGATTTCCTCTGTTTTAGCCCTCATGAAAAGCTCATTTTAGTTCTTCTCACAACGTTCTTGATATTATGTGCGAAAATATCGGAATCTTAATAAAAATGGGCTTTACGAATCTAAGGGTCGCATCTGTTATTATTTAGCTGGCAAACCGAACTCCTTTCGAATCAGCGCAGATGCTGAAGAGGAAAAACTAAACATTTCTAGTAAACGAGCATAGATAAATGCGTGCAATAAGAACAAAATAATTAGCGCGCTCTCAATAATATCAAATTCCGAAAATTTCAAATTTAACATAACTGAAATATTTCGAGTTCCATATGACATTTCGGATAATATAAAGTAAAATAGTGTAAGAGTCAATGTTATTAATCCCTGTTCTTTCCCAAGATTTTAATTTGCGAGTGTCACCACTGTTGTTATGGCATAAATAATTCTTTATAGGGGTTAATGCATAAATCGTTAACTTTGCAATAATATTATTTACGAACGGTCATTCAGATTCCTCTAGGCGTGAATGACGCTCTACTTTTCCTGAGAAAATCATTCGTTGCAGGAATGCTATTTTTACTATCACAGCGGAAATTGGCGAACTGCTGAAAAGAGAGCGATCTCAGTTGGAACACATTCACTGTTCGCGATTGAATGTCGGCCACTTTTGAACACATCATTTATATATTCATGGCCATAGTGCAAACTGACAAATTCCAAAATGAAATTAAATTTAATACACATTCGTAGCTCACGAATAAATCCCTGCTCTTTTGGAACAAAAAATTCCAGTAAATGACATTTACCTTTCATTACATTCTTAAGTTTAACAGTGTCTCGTATCAAAAAAGAAATGCATTCTTTATTATGTTTTCAGTACATTTTCTTAAACATTAATTTCATGTTTGGTAAAGCAAAATATTAAAGAAAGGAATTAAGACTCCTACTAAAAGAATGAATGTTCAGCCACCCAATGAATTTCATAAAACATAGGAACATCAAAATTTTTCAGCACTTTGTTTTGAACGTACAGTTTGCAGCCTATCAAATTTTAACAGATGAAAAACCAGTGAAATGGGTATCTCCTCTGTACCAGTAAAAGGTACAGAGTAATTTGAGCATGTCACTTCAGAATCATCTCTCTTCAACAAAAATTTCTCTTGACGGAGGGGAGAAAATGGTGTATATAAATGCCATTTGATGTTGACCGTTGATTTATAATGTAAGAAAAATGGAAAAATTATTCCGTAAACAAAACCAAGTTAGTTAGTAAAAGAGAATGGTGAACTCCCGAGTTCTAACTAAATACCTATATATTGTATTGAAGGCAACACATTACTTGAAAAAGAGCGATAGATCGTTCAGTTGCAAGGCGGCTATGAGATCTGCGAGTAATTCTTGCTTCCTTTCTTATTATTCTGACCTATCATTTTGAATTTCATACGAGAACTGATGTATGAGCCACCGCTTAGCCAGAATGAGTAACCTAATAAAATTATCTCGGGTTCATTAGTGGCTCAAAAGAAATAAAAAGCATTCGATATACACTGGCGTGCAAAAATTAAGGACGAGACGGTTTTTTGAATGTAACGTCGTGCAGAAGTGCTCCACATCGACTGAAATCATACCATAAGATCCCCAAGATGTAAGAATATAAGAAAAGTGAGAAAACCCGCCCAAACAAGGAATACGAAGGATACAAAGGCACTTTATTGAATTGGTAACTTCGAGCACAACTGGACAGAAACCACAAACGTCCATGTGACAGGCGGCTGCCAAGAAAAATCCAGTCTTTAGTAGGGGATATGATCACCCATGACTGCGTTGCAGGATTTACATCGTCTATCCATGCTGAGGACGAGGTTGACAAGGAGCTGTTGAGGCATCGCGTCTCATTCCTCTTGTAGCGCCAATCGCAGCTGTGGAATTGTTGCTGGCGGCTGGTGACGTGCTGCCAAGCATCTCCCGAGAAGGTCCCTTACGTGTTCGATTGGATTGAGGTCCGGGTACCTTGCGGAACAATCCATGCGTTGAATATCTTCGCTCTCCAACAGCTCTGCAACAGCCACTGTACGATGAGGTGTAGCGTTGTCGTCCATGAAGAGGAACTAAGGACACACATCACTTCTAAACAGACGCACGTGAGGCAGAAGAACCTAGGTACAACAGCGGACACCAGTGACTGAACCTCCTTGGAAGATGTGGAGGTCAGTACGGCTACCAAGCATGATACCACCCCAAACGAGAACTCCACCATCTCCAAACCGATCCCTTTCGATGATGTTGGATGTGTGATTGCGTGTTCCCTGCTCTCTCCAGATTTGTATACATCCCGAATCTCTCGTCAGATTAAATCGGCTCTCATCCATAAAGAGAACTCGACCCCATTGCTGATGTGTCCAGTTCTTTTATTCCTCGAACCACAGAAACCGCCGTCTCCGATGAGCAGGCGTTAATGGCACACACTGTACTGGTGGATGTGCAAATAGACTACTATTGTGTAGCCTTATGGCAACGGTAAAACGCGATAACGGACGTCCAATGTCTTTTGCATGTGCCTTGCGATTTCTTCCGATGTCTGCTGTCTGTCTCTACTTGCCTGTAGGACAATATACCGGTCGTCCGCCGCCGTGGTTTCTCGTGGACGTCCACTGCTAAACTCTTGGACAGCTGTTCCTGTCTTTTGAAATGCTCTCCAAGGTCGTGAAACTGTGCTGTGAGAGATTCCGAACTCCTCGGCCACACTAGTGACACTTCGACCTTCTTTTCAACTTCCCAATGACGCGACCTCTTGTAAAGTCATCTAGATGTCGTATACTGGATTTCCTGTTTGCCATATCACACGGTGAAAGCAACTCGACGTCGTTCAAACCGATGTATACGGTGCAATAGCTTTCACCGAATTGCTGAGCTTACACTGCCCATGTGCTTTATACCCTTTTGACACCCCCCCTATGGTATACTACATATATGCGCATGCTCTACCCAACCGGACCCTAGTTTATCTCCTGAATGGTATTTCGTTCCGTTCTGCCAGCTCGTTCCGCTGTTATACTGATTTCTCCTCTCCGTCCTAAATTTTTGCACTCCAGTGTATTATGCGAAAAACGTTTTACAATAACTGCTATGCCAAGTGTCGTTTTTGTTTGTCCGAAGCATAGGAATTCGCCTTTCACTAGGCTGTTCTGTTACAAAGTATCTTTTAGCGCAACCCAATTATTAAATCCATGTTGTAAAAATTTCCGCGAGTACAGGAGTTTGAGGTGAATTTTTAAGCTTATGGTTTTTAAAATTTGGTTCCACTACTGAACGCGGTGTGGTTTCATTATCCCATTAGAAGTTGTGTTTTCGATCGTTACACGGCTCCCATTTTTAAGGAGAATCCAAAACAAGACTATTGCTCCCTTTGTAAGCATTGGGTTCAAACGGAAAAGAAGCTGTGCAAAATAACACTCAATCACACAAAAGGAAACTTAGTGCGATAAATACAAGTGCCGAAAATCATTGCTGTTACCCAAAGGGGTAAAATCCAAAAGTCGGCCCACTGGTGCTGTTTTCTAAGAGTACTTCTCACCATTAGTCCGAGATGGGTGCAAGATCCAATTTCGTATAAGCCATGAAGGATCTTACAGCACTGAATTTCTTCCTTCCCAGAAGCAACTGGCTCTAAAGTAAGGAAGCGTGACTGCTTACATCCCATTTATTTGCTTACTGTGGTCGTAAAACAAAGTTGACTCGTTAGAAATTCTGGTATCTTGAAAAATCAAGAAAAAACATCTCTTTTGGTTTGGCCTTACCTTTGCTTGACGTTTCCCATTTGTTTCATTCCTTATTGCTCATCATATATCATTTGTCACCCATGCTGTTTCTCCTGTAAAATTACCTGATACCATAATCATATTTTGGGCTTTTCTCCTACCGTGTTAAAGTTCAGTGCTCTGCATGGGGGTTTTAACGCATTCCATCTCTCTATCCATTTAAATTGAACTAAATTTCCTGTTCAATATGATGTGCGCTAATGTGTCATACCTACCTAAATGCAGAATTTCTGATCAATAGCATCGAAACATCTGCCCATCCACAAACTCCCTGTAATTCAACAATAATTTATATAGAGTTGGTACATTTTCTTTACTGCTACTACAGCCATTTTTCCACTTGAAAAGGCTTCCTACTATATTATGATAAGTTGCTTCGAAAATTTTATATCATTCTGCCAACAAAGCATTACTCAAATCGATAAGAGATATCGAGAATACTTAGTTGGATCGCAGTTGGCAATACATATCATCCCAAAAATTGTCCACGTTGTCGACTTCGAGTTCTATTCCGGCCAGCCAAGTTGTTCCACAACAATCTCAACAAATAATTTCTGCACGGATCTGCATTGTAGACATCTGTGTGTTGTTAAAGGGAATGACATTCACTTAACTGTTGCCATAATCTGGAGAACAGAGGATAGTACAAAAAAATTTTAGGCCGCATCTTTTGGATTCACGTTCACCCGAACTAAGGTAGAGCAGCCCAATACCGTGAAAAACAGTTCCAAAGAACGATGCCTCTTCCACCAAGCTTTAGGTTTGGAAGACCACCGTCCAGCAAGAAGCCGTTTTATATCCTGGACATCCACATTAGTCCGTCACACTGCCAAATGTGGAACTGTGATCCATCATCAGAGAAGACGCGTGCCCACTGCTCCAGATTCCATCAGAACACAGTGTTAAAGCACTTCAATCGACATTTGACTTTTATCTTGCTAATGCTGGGACTGTGTGCGAACGTTCGGTCATTGAATCCAATTCCATTTAGCTCCAGATGAACTGTTACTTTGCTGGAGTTTCTCCTATATTCAAATGTTCTGACCCATCATTAATGTATCCTAATTTGCACAAGATGTAAAACGTCAAAAGTCGGTGTCTTACGTTTAAATTAAAAATACTGAGTTATATGCTTCAAACAAAAACAGAGTTTCATCTTACATGATTTTTTTTAATTCAACAAAATATATCTTTAACACAAAAATATATCGAATCCGTACCGTAAGCAATATTTAGGGATTCTGCGAGATGGGGTGCGTAGGAAGTTCTCTAGGGGTAGCCTATCAGCTTCTGCAAGTAATCGGTCAGACTGACGACCACACTGGAACTTCGGTCAGTTGCTTGTAGACGTGAGAGTTGAATTCGAAAAAGTTGAATCCCGTGGGAACATCAAGAGCTTTGATCATGGCCATTAATGCCTCATGCGAGAACCTATTGGTATTCATCAGTTCTTGCTTTATGTTCTCGGTAGCTTCAACTAATGGGAACTAGGGTAACGGGCTACGATATCGAAACTTCCTACAATATATTTCTAGTCCATGGTGATATTTCTGAGTCTAGATATAAAATCAGTAGATGAGGTGGTGACCATATCAGTGTTGGGTAGGAATAAATGCAAGAAGGAGGATAGTGACTTCTCAAGGTGAACTGATGGTGCTTTCTTCCTAGAGGCAATCTTGCATAAGGGATTGCCCTGTTTGTTGTGCTTAAAACGTCCAAATAGTTCGGAATTGAAGGACCTCCTGGTGGTGTAAAACCCTCCGCTATTGGCTCAGATAGATCTGTCAGTTTCGCCGTCTTCTTGACTTGAGCAATCCAACGATGTAGCAGGTCCATCTTTTGCGGCTCCGAATGTGTTTCGGCTATAAAATCCAAGGGTTTTGGTCGTAATCATTCTTGTTTATTGCAGCGAGTTGATTGGATTTGTCAGTAAGGGTGAATAAAATATTACGTAGTTCCAAAAAACACCTGTGGTATCCTTGATTTTCTAGATTTGTAGCACCTTGTCATGGTCTCCGTGAGGACGGCGGCTGTTTTGGCGCGGATGGTGATCTTTTCACATTGAGGCACGTGTTGAAGGGCGCATCCTGTTTGAGGGATTACTTCTTTGGGGTTGATAGGAGCACTGCTAGAACATTTTTGTCCGTGCTGCAAAGCCGTTAGCTTTGTAAGCGGTCAGGACTCGCGACGAGGCTTTGGCAATCGGGGTCGAGAGCCACTACCAAGATTGTTTTCTTGAGAAAACGCTATCTACTTTCCCGTATTCATTTCTTTCCAACACTGATAGGGTTCTTAACTCATCCGCTCAATTTTTATCTAGACTCAGGAATTTTACCCTCGACAAGAAATATATTATAAGAAGCTTCGATATCGTAGCCCTCTACCCTTCAGTCCCATTAGTTGAAGGTACCGAGAACATAAAGCCAGAACTGGTGAATACCAATGGGTTCTCGCAGGAGGAATTAATGGTCATCTTCAAAGCTCTTGATGTTCCCACAAAGTCGAACTTTTTCGAATTCAATTCTCAGATCTACAAGCAACTAACCGGAGGGCTCATGGGGTCGTCGTTCTGGCACTTACTTGCAGAAGCTGTTAGGCTCTCCCTGGAGAACTTCCAACTCACCACATCTTCCGAAATCCCGAAATTTTCCTTAAGGTACGCATACCATATCTTTTTTGTTTAGGAACAAGGGGAAGCGGCACTACAAGATTTTATCTCAACCATGAATGGAGTACGCGACAGCATAAAATTCGCCCTGAAACTGTAAAACTGTGGATAACTCGAATTCTTGGATATAATGGTAACGAAGATCCGACTGCGTCTCTTAGCACCAGGGTACATTATAAGACCCCATTTACACCTAATTATATCTGGCCAGCTTCCTACAACCCAATCGCTCACAAATACGCCATCTTCCACCATAGAGCCTACAGAGCGTTGATGCTGTGCTCCGAAAGAGATGAATATGAAACAGAAATATATGGCCAAAAGGATCTGGCCTCTGACGGTGGCAACGACACAGCCAGAGTAGAGGAGATCCTAAAGAAAGCGGAAAACGACAGAAAGACGTCAGGTTTCCGCACTCCTGCCCCGAAATGTATTGGAATCTTTCCTTACATACGGCGCGTGCAATACGTTCTCAAAAACTGAATCCGAAAACGAGGCGCGGATGTACCCCGAAGCTATTAGCCGTACTATAATAGGAAGACCGAGATTGGGCCACACAACACATGGACGCAGGTGTTTATATCATCCGGCTAAAGCATCCGGACACAACCTTAAAATACTACGTAGGTCTACCAAGAATATCCTTGACGCTGCGTGTGGCGACGCACGTAACGGAAGTTAAGCATTGGCATTCTCCACAGCACTGTCTAGGGAAATAGTGAACAAGCCAGCTCAACCGCAATAGCTGAATCTCCTCAGAGCCGCCGCACACCACAATAAAAAATCAGCGGCCTTCAGAGAAACCACAAAGAATCTAACGCCCCAGTATATATACATCTCTAAGTTATCGACTGATCTACCATTTATCTGGTAGACCCCTCTGGACATCGACTCGCATCAGAGCCCATCTTAAACAACAGTTCTGAGATAGACATTGCTTGGACGCCAAAGCAGGACTCCGATGTTAAACTATAGTGTTATTCACGGCACGCCTCTTATACTCTCGTGCAACTCATGCATGTGCGACGCGCCTGCATTTATGTTTACCTCACTTTGTTATTACTTTTATTATTTAAATTTTCATTTGATTCTGTGCTGTTAATTTAATAAACGCCTGACAAAGCCGTCCGTTGACAGAGAAAGCTTGTGGGGGAAATTATGTGCATTCCTCTGTATACATACGCCAATAAACACAGATTTTCTTTATCTTTTCATCTATTCTCTTGGTGTAATTCAACCCATCAACAGTTATATTATAATTTAAATTCAAAAATCAAAAGTTTGTTATCTAAGAATCGGTTAAACAGAATAGTTCATTTTAAGTAATCATCGAAAGGATTTCTAATTTCAGAATACACCAGATGATGACACCATTCGCTTAGAGTTACCCTGTGCTTTTGATAAATTGAAACATTCATTAATACGATTTCTAATTTTACATATTACCGGTAGATTTCCTCTCCTTACCGCAAATAAGAAGTGTAAGCTGTGAATAAAACAATGAATACGTCTAATGCTTTGACATTATCTTAACCGAGGTACAAGTAATCAGAGATCAGTACATAATACCCCCGATGGATCATTCCATCAAACGAAAAATATTTCGAAAACTTCATGGATTTCAGAAATGACAGTTACATCTAGTGCAAGAATGAGCGCTTTTGAACACGAGAATTTGAATAATATGTTAAAAATATTTTCCTCATTTCAATTTCATTCGTTTTTTTCCATTTATTTAATTTTTCTTTGCCACACTACACCATTCACCACACAATGAAATCACAAATACAACTTCTGTGCCCAAAACTAAAAAAAAAACAAAAAAATATGCAAATACAAATATTATTCAATAATATTATACATATATTAAAAAGTATAAATGAAGTAATAGGAACTACAAAAACACGTATGATAACATGAATAAATTTGTTTTTAGTTTTAGTTAAAGTAAATTGAAGCACCACTACATGTTCTTAAACAAATCAGTGCAGTGCACTGTGATTGTGCCAAGGGAACCAGGGAAAACGGCTAACTGTAGCCTGACGAGCCCCTAGTCCCCCCTTCCCCAAATAATCTAAATAGTGAAGCCAAAGAACAATTTAACCAATTTAACCATTATGCAGTAACTTAAAGTAATAATGCGTAGTATATAACCAAACGTTAATCAACTATTAATTTTCAAGGTCTTCAGTTGTTTTTTGAATACCGAGAAGTGTGTAATCGTCTTGAATCGAAGCGGCAACACATTCCAGGACCTAGGACAGGTCAAGTTAATATTATTAAATAATAAATTAGTACGCGCTCTAGGTATTAAAAACTATTATGTCCACGAGTGTCATGATAATGGGAACGGAAATGCAAGGTGATTAGATCTGAATATTTCTTAGCATACATACGTTCATGCATAAACAGTAATAATCGAAAACTGTAGAATTTATCAAATGACATTATCTGATAACTGAGAAAAAGAGAATGTACTTGTAAAGACGGATTCACCAAACGTAAAATTGTTTTTTTTGTAAAACACAAATTCTATTAATATTCCCAATAGTTGTGCGACCCCAAGAAAAGAGACAATAAGACAGAAATGGATAAATAAATGAAAAATACAATAGGAACTTAACCCTGGCAGGCAACAAACTTGGAATCCTATAAATGACACCAATGTGTGATCTGAGCCCAACCGCAATTTCACTAACATGTGCATCCCATCTCAAATTATCTTGTAAATATACACCCAAGAACTTTACAACAGCCTGAAAGTCCTGTGGCACTCCACCAAATAATATCATATTTGCAACATCCACTCTTCGCCTACATCGCGAAAATAGTACACTAGTAGTTTTGGAAAAATTTATTGTTAAGGAATTACAGCAAAGCCAACGAAAGTAATCCTGAAGTTCCAGATTCACACGTGGGATCAACTCAGATATAGTGTCCCCGGAAAAAAACAGGCTTGTGTCATCAGCATATAAAGTAGAAGTAGCACTTGAAATAATTATAAATAAATCATTAACATAAATTAAAATTAATAATGGCCCCAAAGCCGATCCCTCAGGAACACCATGACGAACCATAAGATTAGAAGATCGAAAACCCTGTATTTGTACAAATTGCTTCCGGCCTGTTAAATGATTTTGGAATAGAGTCTTAACAATCCCCCTGATGCCAGTATTTTCTATCATGCTTGCTGCATAATATAAATTACAAATTAGATTTTATATGTGTCTCAGAGAGCTGGTATGATGCTGATGCTGGTTCTGTATGTAATATACCTGGTTACCAGGTTTTCGCGGCTTCCCGTCTGGTTCCCGGGGGGGGGGGTAGGTTGCGTTATATGTTAAGCGTTCCATTACCGCATTATTACTTGATAAATCATCATCATCATCATCATCATCAACATTGTCAACCATTATCAATCCACTGATGGACGAAGGTCTCCGCAAGTTTCATCCACAACGGTCTCTCTTGTGCCGTGTCACCCCTGCATACTTTCGAATTTCATCCACACATCTCCCATGTCGTATTCTTTTGGGTCTTTTCCTGTCCCTTGGAATCCAATCTAAAATTTCGGCTGTCCATCGATGATTGACCTTCTGGCAGTATGTCCAGCCCATTGATATTTCAGGGATTTAACTCTGATCATGATGTCTTCCACTCTTGTCGTTTTTCGGATCCACATGTAAGGTCAGGTGATGAGTAACATCACAGCCTCTCCTTGACTAATGTCAACCCCGCGATCTCGTGGTGTATCCTGTTCCCACTAAAAGGGCTCTGACGACCGCCAATAGTGGTATAACTATACCGTCGGAATTAGAGGAAATGCTATCCCACACTCACAAACCCGCTTGGCCAGCGTGGTGAGTTATAGCCAAACCCCTCCAAAATGATTCCGCAACTTAAATCTTGGCCCTCAGTCTCCGGCAGCTGGAATGTACCTGGCCAAAGAAGCGGCCAGTGCGACATGAAGGCAGAGGGTGCTAAGAATCCTAGGAGGACCGGACTAGGCTGCCATTTGATGCAGACCTTGGCTACGTATAATGGACGCTCCCTATCTTCTGATTCAAGGCTTCTTGAATTAGAAGAGAAACTACAAAGGATCAAGTGCGACATCGTCGGGCTAAGTGAGGTAAGGAGAAAAGGAGAAGATCTCTTTGAACAGAAAAATGGACATCACTTCTACTATCGTGGGACAGATACTGGCAGAACTAGTAGTGTTGGACTTATTATAAACAAGAAACTGAAGGATAAAGTTGTAGAAGTTGAAAGTTCCTCTGACAGAGCTGCACGACTCGTTATTCAACTCTCGAAAAAGATACCCGGCTCAGATTATTCAAACTTATGCACCCACCACAAGTCATCCTGAAGAAGAAATTGAAGAATTTTATAAGGGAATTCGTCATCTAAATAATAAAGATAAGCAGCACTTGAAGATAAGTATGGAAGATTTCAATCCAAAAATAGGGCAACGGCAACAGAATGAAACGTTAGTAGTTAAATTTGGTCACGGCAACAGAAACCAGCGTGAAAATACTCTCGTTGAGTTTACAGAGCCAGAATGATTTTTCATCTTGAACTCCATCTTCAAGTAAAAGCCACATAGAAAATGGACATGGAGACATCCAAATGGGACGACAAGTGAAATTGATTTTATTATGTGTAACAAAAAATTTTTCATTGAAGACTGCAGTGTGCTAAACAAGTTCAACACAGGTAGTGAACATATATTGGTCAGATGTAAGATGCACCTCAACACTAAACTTGAACTTGGCAAGATCATAAGACAAACAAAATCTATTGACATAACCAACTTTAAAATCCACCATAATACCTTCAAGTTGGAATGAAGAACAGATTCTCTGCTTTAGAAAGCCTAACATCGGAAGAAGTGGATATTTCTGAAGTTAACAGAAAAGCAACCAAACTCTTATGGAAACAGCAACAAAATTAGCAGGGTCTAAGAACAATTTGCATGTGATCAAATTATAAGGAAAAACCAAAATTTTTGATGCAAAAACGAAGAGAGATGAGGATAACTAAAGAAGATGTGACTTCCAAAGTGGAATATATCGAGCTATACAAGACAGTAAGAAAAAGTATCACTGAAGACCTAAGAAAATTCAACTGTGAACTAGTGAGGAAAGCAATTGAAAACAACCTGACCTAAAGATAGCAAAGGGACATCCCAGTAAGGGAAGAAAACAGATTTTTTTTTTGATTGGAGGTTTAACGATAACCGTGAGCAACTCAATGGGGGGGGGGCAGTCGCCCGTCCCTAATTTAGGGTCACTGGTTCCAGGGAAGGGAGGGAGCCAGTGCCGTAAGACAAACACAACATCCATGCCTGACCGGGATTCGAACCCGGACCTCTTACGGACGAATGATCAGAGGTCAACGCCTTAGATCACTGCGTCACCGGGGCGGCAGAAAACACATTATGGCACTAAGAAAAGAAGATGGTTCTGTAACAAGAAATAGAGGCGAAATTTTGACAAGAGTACAAGATTTCTACTCCAAATTATATGAAAGGGATAATACATGCACTCCAGACATCATAAAAGGTACCAGTACCAGAGTTCTTCCAGTCCTTCAAGCAAAAGTTGCGCATGCAATCAAGAACATGAAGCGGGGCAAAGTTATAGGAGAAGATGGAATTACGGTAGACATCATACAAGAAGCAAGTGGAGAAGTCGAAACAGTACTCGCCCAAATTTTCACTCGATGCCTTGATGAAGGGAAGATTCCTGATGATTGGAACAACGCTACAATGATCCTGCTACATAACAAAGGTGACATTGAGGATCTCAGGAACTACAGACCTATCAGCCTCGTATCAGTGGTTTATAAAATATTCACTAAGTTATTTCACACGAGTTGAAGATTACACTGGACATGGCTCAACCGAGAGAACAAGCTGGATTCAGGAGTGGCTACAGCACAATAGATCCTTACCCCTTACTGGGAGAACTAATTGAAAGAGCGAGGGAATATGAACTTCCATTGTGCATGGCTTTTATCGATTATGAAAAAGCCTTTGATTCGGTGAAACCATCAGCAGTTACAATGACTCTGAAATCCTGCGGTACTGAAGATGCGTACATTAATATTATTAATAACATCTATGAAAATGCAAGTGCAAAGATTCGGCTGTGTGAAAATACAAAACACATAAAAATTGGAAAGGGAGTGAGACTAGGTGACACCATATCTCCGAATGTCTTTAATGCCTCATTGGAGGGTGTCTTTCAGCCGCTGAGCTGGGAAAACCAGGGGATAAAGATTAATGGAGATTATATAACCCACCTTCGTTTTGCTGATGACGTAGTCATTTTTGCAACTACCACATCAGAGCTGCGGAGTATGATCCAGGAACTTGCTTACAAGAGTAAAGAAGTGGGATTAAAAATGAACTTTCAGAAGACAAAAGTAATATTCAATGCTTTTACAAGAAATGAAGATTTATCGATTGATGGAGAAAAGCTGGAGATAACAGGCATGTACGTTTATCTTGGACAGCAGATATCAAGTGAGGGTCACGTTGATGAAGAAATTAATCATCGTACAAAACTTGCCTGGAGAGCTTTTGGAAGAAACAGCATAATTTTCAAGAGCAATATGCCATTATGTCTTAAAAGAAAAGTGTTTGATCAATGCATCCTTCCAGTGCTTACGTATGGTGAAGAGACTTGGACCTTAACTAAAAGAGACGTAAAAAGGTTTCAGACAACTTAAAGCAGCATGGAGAGGCGCATGCTTGGTGTAACTAGAAGAGATAAGAAGAGGAACTCGTGGATCCGAAAACTGAGAAGAGTGGAAGACATCATGAGCAGAGTTAAATCCCTGAAATGGCAATGGGCTTGACATACTGCCAAAAGGACCGATCATCGATGGACTGCCGAAATCTTAGATTGGATTCCAAGGGGCAGGAAAAGACCCAGAAGAAGACCACATGGGAGATCGGTGGATGAAATTCGAAAGTATGCAGGGGTGAATGGAGGACGATGGCACAAGACAGACCGTTGTGGATGAAACTTGGGGAGACCTTCGTCCAGCAGTGGATTGATAATGGTTGACAATGATGATGATGATTTATGAAGTAATAATGCGGTAGTGGAACGCTTGACACATATCTCACCCCATCCCCACCACCCCCCGGTACCCAGAACGGGAAGCCGTGAAAACCTGGTAACCAGGTATATTACATACAGAACCAGCATCAGCGTCATACCAGCTCTCTGAGACACATATAAAATCTAATTGGTAATTTATATCATGCAGCAAGCAAACCAAAGTATATAACTTACTATATAGACTTCAGGCATTCAAGTGCAAAAATTTCAAACTGTAAGTATTCGATGAAATCAAACCCTGCAATTCTGCAGCTGTTACATAGCCCGGTATACAATTCGCCATCAAACACAAAATTTACAAGCAAAAGAAATACAGTCAACAACGGAAATATTGATAGCAATCCAGAGCGCTAGAACCGTTCTGAATTGAAATCCAGCCTACTCTTTATATGAACTGGGTTTGAACCGTCCACCAAACGGCAGAAGATTTTTCCGTTTCTTTTCCAACAGAATTTAACATTGTTGGTTTTTGAAAAGTCATGTGCTTGCCAAAAGAACTGTCTATTATGAACATTTAAATTTTTAATTAATATACACCCCTTTGCAGTCCGTACAATTTTTAACAACATCCATCACTCTCAGACCACACTACCCCTCGCAAGAAATTCGCTCCTCATTTCTCTACCTTCAAACTGAAAAATAATTGGCGACACTTTCCGGCACCCTGTTCCACGCAGCCTGTAAATTACCTCAATGTCAGTCACAGAAAATCTACAATAATCAATTTACGCGCAATGCGATGTACCAAGTCCTTGAGATCATTAACTCCCTCTCCCTGCACCTCCTTGATTCTGTGGATCTCCAAATTTTTTTTCTGACATATTGATCCAAAGTATTCAAGCTTTCCTTCAATGTATTTATATCAGCAGCCGGAGTTTGCACTCTCTCCTCTAAAGAAGCAATTTTCTTACATGATTCCTGCAGTAATGCATGTGATTGTCCAAATTTGTCCATGACATCGTCATATTTTAATGAAAAAAAATCTACTGACTTACGCAAATCAGATATCTCAGTGTTCAAGTTCACGATCATATTCAAATTCTCATTTAAACGCTCCATAAATTCTTCAGAAACACTTATATCCCGTATAGCTTTATCCACGAAGGACTCCATCGGTCCCTCACTGCCATCAGATACACCCCGGGTTCTCACATCCCCAGGAAAAACGCCCCGCCGACAACTATTACATTGATATTTCAATTTTCCTTCCTTGCTCATTTTTCGATTGGAAGCTTCGCTAATCGAAGAACAGTCGAAATGGAATCTTCCACTGCATCTTCTATCGCAATGTACACAGTCATCTTCAAGCAATCTGTCAGAACAAGTGGAGCACTTCAACGAAGACATGATATTTCTGATTTTCTGTGTACAAGCAAATAAAGCAACAAGACAGCGCAGCAACTCAGTAATGCAGACGACACGGGAAGCCAAGTCGACCCAGCACAGCAGACGGCACGAGCAAACAAGGTCAACAACAACGTTAGTTGGTAACAGCCACGAGCTGTAACAGCAGACATTAATTTCTCCTTTCAGAAAATCAGTCCAGTCTGTACAAATACGTCACTCGTTGAAGATATCTAACACAAATCTCAACGCCAACATGATACATGAATTTTTAAATCTAACTTACTGATGTTAACAAACTTGTGCTGACCTCGGCTCTGCAGACGGAGCAACTGAACTCTCACGACGAAGCACATCAAAAAATTTGGGACAATACGTGACCATAAATAGGACAAATAGACGATTTTCTTTGCAGTATCTGAATCATTCACAACATCAACGTAACTTGACTTGACTCAATTACAGCTCCCTACAAGAGCATCATTTGGATTGAGACAGCGAAGGACGAATCGAGAGCTTTCTCGAAAGGTTTTATTTTATAATTCGAATGATTTTAACGCAATTTAGTGTTTCGAGGGATTTCTGTAATCGATTATGTCCACCCCTAGTTCAGTGGTCATGCTATGAAAACGAAGTGTTTCCTATTTTAGTGATTTGTTTGCAGTATGGTCCCGCTATGAAACCAAAGTGTTTCCTATTTCAATTATTTATTTGCAGTATTTCATTTAGAAAAAAAAATCATAAACCATTAAGCAAACAAAAGTTAATTTTTTCTAATATGCTTTGAAATGTTGAGGAAAGCTTAAAACAGCGTCTTATTGGTTTAAGAAATACACTTTCTAGCTAGCAGATTTGTTTTTGCGTTCGCGTTTTTTTTTTGGCGTTAATTAGCTCTACGTGGAAGGAAGTGCAACGTTTACCTATATAGAAAAAACGTTGCCGTCTTTTGATTAAAAATAAGTATTCCTCTCAGGAAACGTTTCACTATTGTAATTTACAGATTCATAGTTACAGCTCCCTACAAAGAGCATCATTTGTACATTATTTTTTTCAGTCAGATACCGCATTACTAATATTTGGAAATAATATTTGCAATAATAACAAGTTTTAAACTTCCTATAAATCATCTCAATGCAAAAAATATCCTCATCAGCAAAAATGGGTTTAGGGAAGTCTATTTAAAATTGCATTATGCAGTGCATATCTGTGGATCACAATCATGCTCACACCTGAACGCAAATGAATTCAATACTAACATGCCTTACACCCTTTGATATGGGAAGCCGTTTCTTTTAAAATATTATACCAACTTTAAAGTGCACACTTAAACCAATTGTAAATTTCCATGTCAGAAAATTTTATTTAGTCCTACCTGTCATTTACTAAATACTGTCGATTAGACATTCTAAACCACCTTTGGTAGTTCAATTAAATACGTAACTATAATGATTTCATGCATTTCCGTTGTGAGTCATGGATATGTTATGTAATTTCTTTCCAAATTAAAGCCAGATTTTTTATTTTTGATGCATGGGAAGTCACCATCAATTATATTAATGTACAGTTGTACATATATTAATCAACAATCACCCATTTTCTAATAAAAATCATGCGGTATCCCCCTTCAGTAAATACGTAGATCTGAATTAGTTTTTTTTTCTTTAGTTTTTTTTAAATAAAGAGATAGTTAAGAACAGGTTTAGTGAGAAAGTCTATTTGTTTAGAAAGTCGTTAATCCATCCCGGGAAAGAAAAACGTGTCACTATTGACAATTATTAGGTGAGCAAAATGTAATTTTTTTTTCTTATTTTGTGAAACATAAAATATCTCTAAAACTTGAAAGTCTCACAAGATATAATAAAAATTTAAACTGAAAGGAATACATTTGTCAAATCATTATTGAAATAATTTTTCGCGATGTTCTTAAACGAGGTTCTGGATGCTAACTTTTGTTCTTCTACAGGACGCAAAAAGGGCTTCCTTTGAGTAATTGACGTCTTTGGTCATGTGATATTTTGTGTTGGAAACTCCAGCGGTTGATATCCGAGGTGAGTGACGCATGTCACGACTTCTAACTTAGCAACGACATGCAACAATCAACCTGCACATCTACCAATACAACAGCGATGCAGTCCGGCCAAGTTTCGCATGCACCATGCGATGTACCTTACTTTTCATGATGTTTCACAGCCGGAAACCAAAAAGGGTACTCATGATAACACCCAGTCATCGCACACACCGCCTCGCATTGGATGACACGCCAGCAATGAAACTTCTACAGATTGCAGAAGTTCTTCTGTAGTGATGAATCCCGCTTTCTGCTGCACCATGTTAATTGCCGGGTTCTCATACAGCGTAAGCAGCACGAAGCCCTTCCTAAGGTTCCTAATTCCACAGTTGGGGTCTACAACCCTGTGAAGGTGGTGATCTGGTCTGGGTAACTTCTGCAAACCCTAGGTCCGTTGTTTATTATCCCACAAATAGTGAATGGTGGACTTTATAAGGGACCTGTTAGCCAAAACACTCCATCCATATATGCAGGAGGTTTACCAAGAACAGAGTTTTATCTTTCAACTGCAAAATATGCCATGCCATCGGGATCGTATAACTACTAAGTAATTGGAGAAAACCGACAAAGAATTCGACACATAGTTTTTGCCCAGAACTTCCCTGGATGTAACCAAATTGATATGCCAAAATTCAGTGTGCGAACTACTGATCTACCTTCACGGAACGAGCGTGGACTAACGTAGCTTAAGCAACGGACATTGGTCAAGTTACGCTTTAGAGGATGTTCACGTCTTGTAGAATTGGTTCCTAGGCGCCTACGCAGAATATTTTGTTATTATTGCGTTGTTATGTAGGTGTTCATAATGAAAGTTCACTCACTGTATAAATAATAATTTTGCCTGTTAGAGGAACACATAATTTCATTATAACTATTTAAATCACAGATTTTTTTTAGAAAAGCGGAATTTCGTTTGTAAATCCGGTATTAACATTTCAGGAGGTAACTAGATATTTTGGAGTTCAAAAGGAAAATTATTTAAAAAAACAATGTTTATGAAAATTTATTTAAATTTTACGAGCGCAAGAACAGAATAGGATAAATGAGGAACTAACACAGATATGTACATCGAATCTTTCATTTCAAAAAAGTTTGCATTAATTAAATTGGAAAAAAAACTATTTCTAGTTTGCATTATGAATTTTATTGTGGTACAGAAAAAGATAATATTGTGAAGGACGGAAGTCCCCTTTTGGACGCCAAAGAAACAGCTGGTTGTCTTGAAACTTTGTACGTGTCACTACACGAAGCAGTGAGCTCCAAGTACAAAGATTGCGTTTATTGCGAACTATGACACATTCCATTTTCTGGAAGTACCCTTTGAAGAGAACAGAAGTCATTTTTTATGTATACATATATGCAGGGTACATAGGAACGTCCTTTTAGCCTGGAATAGCTTGTGAACAGAGAGGAACAATTATGCAAGTGAGATAACGGTATAGTAAAGTGACTACGACCTATCAAATGCAACCAACAGCAGCGCCCCTGGTGGCAAAATGCGGAAGTTAGCCATTGCAAATCGAAAACGAAAAGAGGTAGAGCAAAATTGCCAATTACAAAGTTATAGAGCGTCTATTAATTAGTACAAAAACACATTTGCTTCACACGGATAAGATAAATTGTTTCCTGAATACCCTACGAAATCGATGCAGGACGATTCGAATGTACATATTCACATTTCGCAAATGTAGCCGTCTGCAAATGCAGGTTGTGACGTTATGCCATGCCTACGATATAAAAACAAGGAGCAGGATGTACCCTGATCGGAAGTTTAGGTCTATGTACGCTGTGTTAGAATGTGGAGCTTGGATTTCTGGGGTTATGTAAAAAATCAGGTGTATGCAACAGCGCCGACAAGTCTGCTGAATCCACATCGTCGTGTTACAGATGCTTGCAATAGTACGACACCTTCCATGCTGAGGAATGTGAATGCAGAGTTACTTTCACGAATACAAATGTGTATCGTAGGAAATGGCGAACTCGTCGAACATACTCGACATTAACATTTTTATCACTGTGCGCCAGTTTGCCTTTTTTGTTTTTGGTTTGTCTGACATTATCAAACTGTATTGACATAAGTACGCATTTATGCAATAAATTGTGTGTATTTGCACATACCTATGCCTGTTCCCTTCAAACGTTCACACAAAAGGTCGGCATCGATTTCGGGCATTATAGGGTATTCAGGCTACGAATTATATTATTCGTGTGACACAAATGTCGTTTTGTACTAATAATTTGATGTTCTACAACTTTGTAATGGGAATTTTGCTCTATCTCTTTTCGTTTTCGATTTGCAATGGCTAACTTTCGCGTTTCGCCACTAGGGGCTATGCTAAGGTTGCATTCGATAGGGCATAGTCGCTTTACTATACCCTTATCTCATTTGCATAACTGTACCTACTCCGTTCGCAAGTTATTCCAGGCTAAAGGGACTTTCCTATGCACCTTGTATATAAGTAAAAATGATCTTTTCTACTCTCAATAATTACGTTGTCTTTTATTTTTTTTCCTGCGACCTATTTCTCGCCTGGCTGTCTTACCTATAAACACTCACAGCTAACTACACAAAAGCTCCATTGGATTTTATAATATAGTATTTTACTGCATTCTCAGTCGGTTTTTTTTACGCCGAACAACCTCTTGCGCACCAACCGTTTGCCGATTCGTACATACTCATACTAGCTGCTGTAGTTGATTCTCGAAAATTATGTTTCAAGTGTTTTTGATAAAACCCGAAAATCTGCTTCAGATTGAAACAGAATATTTTATAATTTTAATTTTGGTGTTCACATACAACAATCTGGTCGAGACTCATTCGTAAGTGTTTCTAAAACCTTATGGAATCGACTGGTGATTCTTTAATTTAGATATTTTTCGGAATAATCTCCGCCCTGAAACGCGCCAAGGATTCTATCAGGAAACGATGCTCAGAAGCGTAACTAGGGTAGGACAGGAGGGCCTGCTGCCCCGGGCGTCGCTCAAAAGAGGCCCTAGAATCGGTATTTGCAATCTTATTAGAATTGGAATTGGAGATTTTACACTTGTTTCTGATGGTATACTTAAAATTCGAATTTATTCTCAAAATATTAAGTGGATGCTTTTTATTCACATTATGAAATAAAGGTGCAGTTCTGTGGGTTATCCAACTAAAGGACCACGCCTTTTATCGACAACAACGTAACCCACCGACTTTATCTAGTTGGATGGAAAATTAGGAATATCTTTCACAATCACGCACACATATTTCTGAAGATTCTCTGTGTGCTTTACAGCGGTTATTGTGGCAGCAAGCCACGACTGTCAGCTACATTCCGTCGGTTATATCTAGCCTCAGGATGATTATATTTATACACATGTATATACATTATTTCTTGCGCAGAACAAATTAATCGACGTATAAAACTTGGATGGAGGGCTTTTGGAAGAAACAGTGCAATTTGTAAGAGCAATATGTCATTATGTCTTACTAGAAAAGTGTTTGATCGATGCATCCTTCGAGTGCTTGCGAATAGTACAGAGATGTGGAAAATAACTAAAAAGATATACAAAGACTGCAGACAACTGCAAGAGGCATGGAGAGGTGCATGGTTCATGTAACCAGACGAGATAAGACGAGGAACTCACGGATCAAGAGAATGATAAGAGTGGAAGACATCATGATCAAAAAAATTCCTGAAAGGGCAATCGGATGGCCATATTGCTAGAAGGATGGACCACTGATAGACAAACGAAATTTTAGGCTGGATTCCAAGGGACAGGAAAAAACCCTGAAATGAGGGTAAGCCTGAATTTTTTAAAAGCGATGTTTTATTGTTTTTTTTTTCATTTTGTATTTCATATTTGCTTTACTGGTACAGTCACACTACTTCGACGAATCATACGATTTGCAGAATATTCCCCGAATACGGAAACTTTTGCATATTCAAAACTTTCCGCGCCGAAAAGGTCAAACTAATAACAATAATTTCCTTCTGATTCTTTTTTGCATTCTGTACGAACATGGTCTCAGGCATTTTTAACATCTTAGCTCAGTTATTAATTTCTTCATTTCTGTCATACTAATCTAAAATGTCTTCTCAGAGATCATGAGGTGTGAAACTGTAAATGTTATTAAATTTAAATATTATGCGTTACTCTCTTTACTGCATTTTTGTCATAGTAATGGAAACTTTTGGTTAAAATTTCTAATTCGTAGTTTCACTTAAATACATATCAATTCAAATTAAAGAAGCATTAAGTATTATTACCCGCATTAAACATGTCTTTTACTGAAAATATCGATTAAATGTTTACCTCCAAGTAGTGTTACATGCCGTAGAAAGTAGGATTTTCAGGGTTTTGATTTTAAGCAAAAATGGCGTTCATAAGCGATGATGTGAAAGTAATAGAAATCAGTTGGCCTTTATGAATCCAGTTGTTTTATTGTTTTAAAATCATCAGACTAGAAAAATAAATTCAGAAAACACCGTTCAGTGTTATATTTTGTTAGCTCAATCAAAAATCTCTTAATCTTTTTCTGTAAGGGTGGAAAGTATTTCTCTAGATTTGATGTCTCATTCAAAATGAAAGAGTACCTGAGGACTATAGGCATTAGTTCTGAATAATACCGAATTTGTTTTACATTATGATTCACATAAGCTGTTTGGGTAAACAAGTATTTGGCATTCATATTTCACGCTGAGACAATTGCACGCTGCTTCTGTGCTTGTACAATGAACACAGTTCTCAGTCCGAGAAATTTGGCCAAGTTCGCGAAATTTAAAAATTTCAGTAAATAGAAACTAAAATATTTCTCTTCTACATTGTACTATAAAAATGTTGCTCGAATAGTATACCTGAAATGAAGCAACGATATCTATATAAAAAGCTATTCACTATATATGTAGGTTTTTGAAGTAATTCAGGTCAAAACCTCGAATCTCATTGTATTGTCTCCCCTCTGTTTCAACTCAATTCATGTACCCATTATTTTGTTTTTCTGCAGTATTGTATTAAAATGAAATATACCTTTGTATTCATTTCGTCCAAGAATTGCAAATCACAAGCAATTGAGGAAAACTGTGAGAGGTTTTCCATCTATGAGGCACTAATTCAGAGGCTACTTACTCCTACAATGCATCACATTTCAAAAGGTGCCTCTGTCAAACGCCTGTAATGATGTCACTGACGCGAGCTGTCCTGCCATATATCCTGTCATTAATGGAAGCTTAGATGGCTAGCCCCATCCGCAAGCAAGGTAAATTCTAACACTTTGGAAAAAACTCATTCTTTAAAACGCGATTCTTTTCCTACGAGCTGTACGTGTTGATTCACTATGACTTAACAGTTTTCAAGGATTCGAATTTCTTAACTTGATAGAATTAGTTTTCCCTTATGAAGTACAGGACCAGCATGTTGTTTCTAATTTTTCTTGCTCACATTCTACTCAGTCCAAGTTAAAGTGTATTTTGATGATTTGTCATATGTGTAAAGTTCATCTTAAGCCAATTTCATCTTGTGCTCTCTCGTGCCTCTAGTTTGCTTTGTTTAAAATCTTTACATAATGTTTATGACTCCTTCATAGGAGGTGTTCGATTCCTGAAATGCCCCTCAATTTAAGAAGCAAATCTTATGAAATCCCTGCACGAATCAAAATTGTGATGTCATATTTTCTGCTGCGAAATATCGAATATCAAAGAAATCAGTTTTTGTCGAGCTACTAAGGAAATATTTCAAATTAAATATCTATTTAAAATTAACCTCTGGCCGGAAGTTCCTAATACATAAAAATCATTGACTTTGAAACTTTGGTCAGCGTTTTTTGAAATTCTGCAATAGTGTAAGGAAAATATTCAACGTGCGCACATTAAAGATGAAAAAACATGACTGAGAATTAGATACACACTGCTCAACATAGAAATTGCCACACCAGTGGGAGGTGTGCTGCAAACATGCAAACAACAGGGCAGGTGTACACCCACGAGATATGCAAATTATGTTAAACTGGACCCAATTACATCTCCCACTCCTGAAATAAAAGTGCCTGCAGCAACAGGGACGGTAATGTGTGACAGCTGGTGGAAGTTCTCCCGGACGTTTCAGATTTGTTGATTTTGCTCGTAAAACGAGTGGCGGAGGCCGAAAATGACACAAACACGCCGTCGACAGGTCTATCGCCATATGGATGCATTTCAGAAAGGAAGAACTGTCGGTCTGTGTGAAGCTGGCTGGTCTACACGTCGTATCGCTGCGCATGTGCAACGGGATGCACGAAATATTTGTAAGTGCGTCGGAGCTGCAGTTGTGCAATCCGACAGACTCCAGCACGCTTGGACCGGCGGATTGTTAGACACTCTCGTTCGTCCAGGTACAACTGCAGCTGACATTCGACGAGCTGTGCCGTCGGCCATGAACGATGCCATAACGACCTGAATTGTATACCGAAGGTTACATGTGGCAAAACTGCGCAGTAGTAAACCGTTACGTCGACTCCCGTTGAAGAAAAACCATTGCTGCACGCGTGTGGTTTGGTGCCGAAGTCATGCGAACTGGGTTCACGAATGGACAACTGTGTCCTTCAGTGAACAATCACGTCTCTGTCTGGATGTTGACGATCGACGTATAGCGTGTGGCAACCCACTGGTGAACTGACGGGTCCAGGTTTCGTTCGCGGCGGCCAAACTGCCCATGAGGCAAGTATCGTGACATGGGGCGCTATTGCGCCCCATGCCAACAGGTCACCTCTTGTCCGTGTCAAAGGCACACTGACAGCTAAACGGTATGTGAGCGAGGTTTTGTAGCGCATTTTGATACTGTTCCTGAATGCCCTATATCTCCTCATTTTCCAGCAAAATAATGCCCGTGGAAACACCGCTCATGCCTCCAGACAGGGTTTGCAGTATGTTAAAACACTTCCATTGTCAGCAAGATCGCCTGATTTAGCGTCAATCGAAAACCTGTGTTAGCATATTGGACGTCGTTTTCAATCGAATCGGCCTGCTCTCGATCTTGTTAAATAATACTAACAAGTCAACCATGCGTGGTGTTCCATTCTTCAGGACGATATCGTCGACTGTATGACTAATTGCTATGCAGTGTTTCTGCCTGTATTGGTCTTCGCCGCTGTGCAACCAATTACTGAGGTGTACCAACTGTGATGCTTTATATCATCTCATAAACACAGTTGCTGAAAGTGGAATTAAGGTAAACTCTTATGTATTCCGATATGCATTCTCAATTTCACTGCTCTATCCTCCTTCCTTCTGGGTGGGACAATTTATATGTCTAGCAGTGTACTTTTCCAGAGGAAAATGTACATTAATATTCCTATGATTATATCTCTCTTAAGTGCACAGTACATATTAATTAAGAAGTACCTGAAATGTCCCCTCCGTAATCATAATATAGGAATTTTTATTTAAATATACCTGATGATGTCAGAAATTCAAAGTTTAAATTTCTTTCTACTTTCATCTCAACAAATTTTCACAAATATAAAATAATAAGACCTATAATTTAAACACCTACCTTGCAAAACTAAAAATCGTAAAAATGTGCGTAATATGAAAAAAGACTAATTAATCAGTGTTTTGAGAACATTCGAATTTAATTGATTCACTTTCATGTTGGTGCACCATTCCGCAATGGGTTTCATATATACGTTCACATGTATAACTGCTTATTCTCAAAGAATACATCGGCCATTTTTCACAGGACTTGATTCTTTGAAGTGATATTTCTTTGCCTTCTGAAAAGTGTGAAAATGTTTAATTTCCTTTATAAATTCCTTTAATTTCTTTATGAAAAAATTTATCAAAAAAAATTGTAAAACTACAACCGTTATCTTAAAGGATGTAGGTGAGCAAAGTTTGAAATAAAATTGAAGTGTTTGGGTTCATCATTTTTCCATGATTTTCTGTTTTGTATCCTTTAAAAATTCTGAAATTATTAGATAGCAATTTCTATCCATGATGGACTTATTTAAAGGTTACTTATTTAAGCAATACACCACATTTCAAAAAAGTGCACACTGATAGTTCGTTACTTTTCTAATAAAATACCTAATGATACAACGATATATTACAAAACCTTTCTCTCCCTCTCTGTCTCTCTCTCTCTCATAATTTTGAAATATTTTAACATTTTTAAATTCATGTAAAATTCCAATGGTTTGGACTGTGACGTCTGATGTCATGTCTGGTTTCATCCCAACATTGTTTGGTGGGATTGAAGTGTGTGCAATATGATTGAAATAAAGTAGAGAAGAATATCCGTGGTGCCCTGAATCATCTCACACGAAATATGAACTTTACAGAATGCTGCAGTCTCCTCTAAGAAAATGTTTACTAACATATGTAAAATACTTGTCATTTAAGGGCCCTAAGATATCCTATCAGAACATGATTGACACCATACACAGCCTTCACCGAATCGCAGATTATTGGCTTTGAATCCATGCTGTCATGCTTTATCTCCAAATCTTATACCTCCAGTTCACAAAGGGCCGTTCAAATTGTATTCGCGATACATGTTTTTTACTTTTTGATATCAGTCTGAGATTATCCGGAGCGTAATTTTGATATTTGTTTTTATCCTGCAGTGCTTCAAAATTCCGGTCACTCAGTTTTCTATTGAAACTTGGACTTCATGCGATACAACTAACAATGCTGGTTTCTATTTAACATAAATTTTGTACAAATTGAAACCTTCCCTAACGTTTCTCACCTTATCACAGCAGTTAGCCTACCATCCGCATTTTGAGAGATATGAAATATGATAGAGCTTTGTGATAAGTAAATCTTTCTCCGTAATCTGCGTTACCGCGCTGTACATATGATAGACCTTTGTGATAAGTACATCTTTCTCCGTAATCTGCGTTACTGCGCAGTACATACTCCTTATGAGATTTGTTTCTCTATGCATGTTTCAATGAAATATTACATTTTTTTCTCGGTTGTTTTTTCAAAAGCAATTTAAAACATCTTACAGCTTGGAACATTCGTTTACAGTAATTTGTGAATATACACTTATACTATCATAATACTGCAAAAAATGTTAAATAAACAAGTTACTAAAATTCGGAAAAAAATACGCTTTCCGCTTAGCGTAACGCGGAAATTAATAAATATATTTATTGGCTAATGAGGAAAGGTACACACTGTTACGATACTTGAGAATATTTATAATCTTTTTATGCGTTTGTTTTTTTTACTTTGATTTCGCGGTTTTTCTTGTCATTCGCAGGAAATATGCACATGGAGTGTTCAACTTCGTAGTTTGCATGCAATAAAATTCCACAAACAAAAAAGTAAACTGATATTTTTTAAAGTAATCAAAAAGTAATCTGATTTTACAGCATCTGCACATCACCGAGACTTGATTGAATTATTTTAAACTTCATATTCCTTCTATTCGATGAAGATGCCGGAAAATATGACATACCCCTCAGTTCCGAAATGTTACATATGTTACATCTGTTTTTTTCAAGAACAGAGAGCTTCCATCTCGCAGAAAATGGTGTTATCATTTCCTTTTCTAAGTTTCAGGGAATTGCTCTTTTTAGACATAGAATATAGCTCATCCTGTGTGGAAGATAGACTTCTGAGGCAGCATTTTTCTTAAATTTATCTTAATTCCTTTTATAAATACAAAGCGAGTGCCGAGGGTATAAATTTCACCCCTTGTTGTTTCTGTCATTAATAGTTATGTAATATTTGTGAGCAGTTGTAGTGCCACTACAAATTTCTGCATTTCACAAAACGCTCTTTTAAATTTTAATTCATCTTAATAGTACGGATATTATAGGCGGGGCCCTCATACCGACCTCTCCGTGGAACGTAAAACACTATCAATCTCGTTACAGTGATATCCTGCTGTTTCCTACCTGCCCATTAGTTGAGCACGAAGAGAGTCCCAACCCTCGCATGCATCATACAGGCAGTCGGAACTCAGAAGAGGGTTGTAGAGGGAGCCGAAACATTGTTCCCTACTGCCTGCTTAAGCATACGTCCCCTCCAGTTTCCCGGCTGTCAATTTACTGAATCGGTGTTGTGAACGTTGGGAAAGGTCATGTACTGCTTCTACCTCTCAAACTAACTTCCCAGCTGGACAGAAGGAAACGAAAGTCCCAGGCTAATGATTATCAACTCATGTAAAATTTATATCTAAAAACTTTCTGACATGTTCTGGGCAGCAGTTTTGTCCGATAAATTGCTGAGCAAAAATAAATTGATTCTAAAAAATAATATTGCTGTGGCTATAACACGTATGATATTGAGATAAATAAGAAAAGTTTATTCACAGCTAAGTATTTCATTTAGAGATCTACTATAACTTCGCTGAGCGTTTGTTTCTTCGTCATCATGTTAATGTACGGAACTGTGAGCTGTAGGAACCGTTTACAGCCGAACTTTGTTACGAAAATAATCATAAATTTGTTTGAAAATGCTGATCGTATTGATAAACGTGATACAACTGTCAAGCTTATTATATTAGAAGATTCCCACATATACTGTAAATCTTCACGGTTTGCCACGACATGAGATCCACTCCATTCCTTTGATACGCATGGAAACAGCTCACCAAAATCCGTGACTTCCGAACGGTGATGATGTCACAATGGTTTGAATGCTTACGTTCTATTTGTCGTGATGAAACCGAGTCAAACGCTGCGCGAAATTATAGTATAGCATAAAGAAAATATTTAATTGTGAGTAAACGTTGCTTATTTAGTCTAATTCTACTTTTTACTCTAACCGCTAGGGACAATTTTTCTTAGCAAAGGCATCTGTTCCGTAACTTAAATATAATGATGCACTCTTTGGTTGACTCGGAGTGAAGTAACATGTGATATGATGTATGTATCTAATCTACATTTGCAGATCCTTCGCTTCAGTTGCAGAGAAGGTATTGTTCTATCCCCTACCTTTCATAATAATAATGTAATATTTTCTCGCATTTTTAGGTATATAACTTTCTGCATTTGTTAATAAGTTTCTCGGTATTACTGCATGGACAAATGTACAAAAACGAAGTCTGTCGTTTATGATGTAGGACACTTATTACAGCTGATCAATCATGAGTGCTTTCATTTAAGTTAAAGATTAAACAACGCAATTCCAGGAAAGTTATATGATACAGCCGATATACGTCTATTTCCTGGTGGAAAAAAATGAAGGTTATTTTAGCATGTTCTATTCTACGAATGTTTCTGGAGTTGAGCTGTATCGCTGAACAAATAAAAATTTCAGTTGGGTATCCAGATTCTTGGATTGTTCTATAAATGCATCAGAAGGAAAAAGAAAAGATTACTCCCTCTGGTTACCAAACCATTCTTTACCAAAAATTAGAAATTATATGCTAAACATTTCCTATGAAGATCTGTTTCCGATGCAGGAAGAACTTTTCAAACGGACATTTAGAAGTAGAAATATCTATGAAAATGCGATTTACCTTTACTTCCCTTAGCGGAATACCTATGCATTACTTGAAAAAGGAATTGTGCTCAAAATGGTCTTCTTTATAAATGGTGTCGAACGGAGAAGTAATGTTTTCAATCTGCAATTTAGAAGCAAACACATGCAATGAAATGTATTTTGATTTCGATATCATCTGCTTTTACGTCCTATAGGGGGCGAAGTTTGCATATAAAAAAATGAAGTCACCGGTAATCATTCGCACATTTCAAGCTTTTCCACGCAAAAAGACTTTTTTAAATCTTTCAATTGCAGAGAAATGACTTCCACAGACAAAAGAAAGGACAAACCGATAACATGAGCACTATCATTTAACAAAATATATTGTTCTCAAACATACTTCACTTTAACTACAGTATAGTATGCAGTAATTTATTCAAAACAATATTTATAATTAAAATGTGTCCTATTCTGAAATTCCAATTTTAATCCTTAATTTAAAACGCCTTTCGCTCTCAAGTGTGTGGAAGGCAAAAAAAATATAACTTTCAGAAAGCTGTGCAAAAATCATTTGGCTGCTGAATGACTGCTGCTTCTTTTAATTTGACCTAATTTGTAACTGTTTTGTATTACTTCCCATTGTAGCGATTGGTTTCAGAAGTTGGTTTAACATGTCTCATCCGTTTATATTTCAGTGTATGCATGTCGTATATACGGTGTACCCTGACAAATTCCACTTCACAGCTCTGCATCGCTTGAAAGGATTGATGGAAATTTTTATTATCATTCGATGAAATTTCACAGAATCTTCACTTACACTAGGAGGAAATGGCGTCCCTAGTTTTTCCTTTATTTGTGAATAAGTTTTCGAAACGTTTTTCGGTTTTTTTTTTGGAAATAAGTCTGCCGTGAACAACAATTTGCCTCAAGTTCTGATCAAATAATCTTTGCACGAGGCGATTTTGTTTTGCTCCGATTTTGATTCCTGCTAAATTTGCATGAAGTAGGATTGAATGTCATATATGTTAGGAAAAAGAAATATGTGAACATTCTGGTAACGTTGTATTTCAAAGCAATCAAAATGGTGCACTGGATTGCCTGTACTCTACTGGGGACCTTTTTTTTTTCTCCGCAGAAATTCTGAAAGTTACTTCACCCATGACTGTGAATAGAACTCGCATCTGCTGTGAAAATCCTCCAAATACGTGGCGACAGTAAATAAATAAATACATTGCTCTTTCCAAGTCCCAGAAACACACAGCAACCGGAAAATTGTTTTTTAGGTTGCTGTGTGTTATGGCATAAGAACATGCTATTCGTTATGCCATCCGTGGCCATTAGGTTTAAAGAAACTGCCTGGAATTTTCCAGGAAAATGTTTGAAATCCTATGGAGAAGTGTAAAACGAGTCATGTTCTCTAGGCAAAACTAAGCTGACCGTGGAGTTGAAAGCATTGGTGTATACTTCTGATGCACTAAATAATTCCAGTCTATAAGCTGGTATTTAGGAGAAAAATGTAAATAAAAAAGATCACACTTTTTCTAAACTTATGTGTGCGCAAAAACAGTGTTCACTTTCTTAGTTGTTCCAAAACTTACGCGTTTACAAACAGAACATAGTTGTGGTCGCGTTCGTAAAAATGCAGATGTTAGCGAATTGGAGACGGCATAGTCACTTTTGTGGATCGGCTATATACGTTGCGGATGTGACAGATATGGTAGTGGGAGCGTATGCAGAACGCTAAGCTGTTTTTCAGTACTTAAGTGTAATAATTGCTTCCTGAAGGAGAAATACATGATAATACAGTGAGCGGGATTTTTCCTTTTGTCGCGAATCCTGTTACAGCGGCAGACTTTCAAGGATTGGCACCCAACAAAAGCAAACTTTTGCTTAAAATACTAACGCGAGCTATCCTGCCATATATTGTACGTTAAACACAGGTATCAATTCTGAATGTCTTTCTGCAAAGTATAAATGAGATCGACTGGTTTGTGCTAAGCAATTGAATGCTAAATAAAAACATATAGTAAGAATGAGTCAACCTCACATTCCGCATAAGTGGAATTTTCTAGGGGGAATTTTGAGCTGTTCGTCATTTTGCGGTTAATCACATTACTACATGGATCATGGTCATTCAGGTTTTTCTCACTGCATTTTTTACCTACCTACTTATGGAATATCGGTCAATTTGACAAATAAAGCCATTATATTGCTATTATTCAACAGATGCTTCAAATTCCGAATACAAACATAAATACCTGTGAATTTCATTGACGTCTGTGAGAAGTTCTAACTTCCGTAATTGCGTAATTGTTATGTAACGGTTTCGAGCGGCTAGTATGCAATGGTTCCGAAAGGCTAGGTTGTAATGTTTGTAAATTCTTGGAGTAAATCTCGATTTAGTATGGCTGAATATTAACCCCGGATTTATTATGCCTACCACAACGTTAATCACACGTGTATGATTGTTTGTTGTATATGGGGATGATTCTCTGTTATAAATTGCTGCAGAGCAATAAGCATATTCAAAGAATTCCATAAACATACTGTTCGCGCTTCAAAATCAAAAAAATTATCAATACTTCCGAATGTTTCTGTTATCCCTTCAGACATGATCACAATAGTCCAATTCGGCTCTAGAACTTAATACGGGATTTTCGTTATTGTATTTCTAGAAAACTTTTTTATTTTCTCTTTTCAAATAAAAACTTGCACACCTGTTGAACTGTTTATTTAAATCTGAGATTTTAAATAATTTAAAAGATTTGGTAGTAAAATCACATGAGACAATAAGGTATGGTGCACAATGATAAAAGTTTCTTTCGTGGTATGGTATTTGTCACTTTTTTTAAATTCAGATGTTTCACTCTGCTGTAATAACTTCTTTAAATACTTTGTTATATGGCGCATGCAGTGTTTTAACTTCCGAAGTTAGAACTGTTCATACTGCAGTTAAACCAGTGTTGTATTATAACAGTTCTTTTAATTCGATAAATTTTATGTACTTAAATGCATTTCTCATTAAAGGTCTGTTCTGATGTTATATACCATGCTGAAGGATTATTTATGTAACCTTAGTAGGTATACACTTGTAATATAGCATGATGTATCTTAACCCGAGGGATGTAATTAACCTCTAAGAAAAGATATCAGTAAGAAAAAGAGAAAACATAAAAAAAAAAGATGTATCTTTATTTCTTTGGTCAGGCTAAAACCTCGGATGGAAGAAATCGTCCAAGGTTCACTTCGCATTACTGCCAGTTTGTATAAATACGAGATCAACTATGAAGTTGTCGTGCTTAGAGAAATACGTAAAAAGTTACTCTCTCCGGACACCTTTCGCAGAATGAAAATTGTGTATACTTTTCTTCTGTGACAACAGGCGAAGTACTGCGTAAACACTGATGGAAGTATTAAACTTTCAACGATGTTTCATATACTAAGTACACAGTTCTTACTATTACTTTCAAATCAGAACTTCTTTAGCGTCATCAATGCCTTTATGTTTTATTTACCAATGAGAAAAAAGTATCTACATGTGATCAATGTCTTACAGATATTATGTTTCTGGTAGGATTAAAAAGGAAACAAATAAATAAAAACAAACAATCGTTCTTGACTTTTTCGCAATATTGGTTTGTGAAGGATTTAACACAACCGAAATATTTTCTGTCACAGCCTCAAAATTTTATTTGCCAAGGGACTAAAACGCGCATTCTTAAACAAGCATTTTGAGCATTGATTACATCATTTCTCACTCATCACTTCTGCAACACGAGTAGTCTAACATTTTGGACACGCCTTATGAACACGGAAGATACATGTTTTGTTTCCGATAACAGCGGGTTGCATTTTTTATCAAACCAGCACGTGTTGAATGGATCAATGAAGATGACTTGGATCTAACTGCTGTTAACATTCCTAAAGTAGGAAGATTAATTTCTGGTGGATTGCACAAAACAGACGTTAGCCAGCATATAGATCCCATTTGGGAAGACGTTAAATAGACAGTTTAAATATAATTCAGATTGTTAGGTTTCTTTTCAGATTCCAAGAACACAAATACATCCTTGTTTATACCACAGTTTTAGTCATAGAAGAGCAAAGAATTAGGGACAGGTGGAAGGTAATGTATCTATTCAACTGAAAAAAAGACAATCTGGTATATTTAAATTGGAAAAGTGGCAAGCAAAGATAAATTCGCAATTCCTGAAAAAGGCATTTCTTTACTTATTATTTTAAAGTATTACTTTATTAATATAAAACATTATCGTTTTAAAGAAGAGCCATATAAAGGTAAATTGCAGTTTATTGTACCATTTTGTTGAGCAAATTTGCAACGTGCAGGTTTCATGTAAACATAATAAACGACAGGTGGCTTTAATTTTCAGATTTTTAACACTTTGCGGAGTTTAAGGATTAATTTTTTTATCTAAAAAAACATATTTCAATAATTTCATTAAATTCACTTCCGTCAACAGGAATTAAAATCTCAGCCGTGCGCACATTTTGGGTACATGTGCTGTGAAATATATTTTCTCAAAATTTTTATTCAACAGAAGTTTTTCAAAATTTCAGCTTTAAAAAAATACTGCTTTGTTCTATAAGGATGCTTGTCTATTAATTGTTTGATTTACCACCGCTTCCGATAAAGGCGAGATACTTTTAGATAAAAATACGACTATCAAAATTCGCTACCTAAAATTTAAAAAAAGATATATATTTTAATATGTTTTCAAAAAGTGAAAGCAATAGTAGGTTAGAGGAAAAGCAGATAAAATGGTCATTTTCTTCATAAAGAAAAAGTATATTTTCTGGAGCGCAATTTATAGTGCCTCCGAGTGATGTTAAAGATCAACGTGTCTAATGCTAAAAGTGTCTGGATGATGTACAGTTTGTGTCCTCTTCTTTGGATAGAAAAAAGTAGAAATTCCTATTTTACCCAAAATTTAAAGATAATCACTGGTTTAGACATAGCGAGAATGTGTGATTTGATTTCCTTGTACCGAAGAAACAGGTATATAATTACCATCCTAGTACCGCAGCCGGATCGACAATCAGAAATTTGAAAGTTATAAAATGTCAAAATAACGACGAATAAAGCGGGCAACCTTAGCAGCATGCACATATTCCGATAATATTTGGGAAATGCATTGAGTAATATTGGTGTTGCGATCAACTATAGCACATGTTACAGAGAAGAGCAATACTTTTGGAGGATATACGTGTCCTCTTGTTCCGAGTCATAATATCAAGCAATTTAGAGGAATGTGGATTAAAAACTCGATCCGTGAATCCATCTCCATCGTTTAAAAGTGTTTCAGCTTCTCGGAACTTAGAAGCATAAGTTTCAATTTGCTGCAACGGTATAACCATAAATACTTTTTTGCGAGTGTCTGACGCGGGTCGAAACGTGCGATTGAAGAATTTGGAATTTAGAAGAACTGAGTAAATATAATGGATAGGAAAAAAATCCGAACGATCAGAGACAAGGAAGAAAAACAAATCTTCTGTAGTAACCGAACCCACAGGATCAGTGCAAAAGACGTAAAGCACTCAATTTTTGACAACCACAAAAACTGGGACGACAAGAATTATGAACCAACACCACCGGCAGGTAGGGAGTTGAATTCCTGGAAACCTTCTCCGGTGCTGCCGTAGCAGCCGGTAATTGGTGCCACATTTAAACCAGAATTAAAATCGCTGACCTGGTCATGAAACTTGTCTGGTTGTTTGGCAACTTCGCATATATTCAACACTCTATTCGGGTCGTGTATATACGGCGTACGGGGTAAACGGGGAATGGGGCTCATCTGTTATTATCAACCTTTCTCGAAATGTGTCGTTTAGAAACTCACGAACCCCTGATGAGAAGGTGTACCAATTTTACTGGAAAACGACATTTCCTTGAAGATCTCCTATCTGTGGTACCATAAATCTGGTCAAAACATCGAGGTAAATATCTGAAGAATTTTTTTCTCTACGAAGAAAAATGACCCAATAATTTGATAGCACATAATCTCAAACCGCACATTCATTTTTGGGCTATCTCGTTGAAACTTCCAAATCACATGGGATTTTTTTATGATCCCCAAATCCTTACAGTGAGTTTGCTCAGCTTGACAGAAAAGGTTGCCACACATGTTAAAATAAATTCGGAAGATGTCTATCTACAGATATTCGTTTCAGCATGTGACCTGCAAACGCTTTACGTGTGTTTTCTTTTAAGCCTGACATTAAAGAAATTTGCAAAATTGTAAAACAATGCCGTTCTTGTCCCTAGTTTTTTTTATGTTTTAGAAATTGCAGTTACTTTTCATATAAAACAGCTTATATGTCCAAATAATAGGCGTTTATTGTTGTTTTTCTTAAACAAATTGATAAATTAAATTGGGAAGATCATTAATATATATATATAATTTATTTTAGAAATATAATAGTTCAAATTCTGTTATTTATTTGAATACGTATGTTATTTAATACAACTATTAATTACATATATAAACACATGTGAAATGCTGGAAACAATATGTCCGGAATAAACATGTAAATCAATCTTAAATCAGCTGATCGTATTGAACTGCGTACCATTTGAAACTTCGGTTTAGTTTTAAGAGTGCTTCGGGGAAAAGCAGGCAGCCTGCTCCTACACATTTCAAAAAGAAAAAGAGCTATCACCGCTCTTACTTTAATGTTAACTCAGTAACTGAATTCGGTTTTGAGGACATCACGCAGAGAAAATGTGCAAAGTGTAACCTAAGTTTAAAACCTAAAATATACAGATTTAAAACGTTACATACAATTGATTGTTTTCATAGTAATTTTCGAACTAATAATAATGGTATAAAAACATGTTTTTCTTGTTACCTTCAGCTATTGTTCACTCGAATAACAAAACCAGCGGCTAAAATTCTATATTTTATTGTGGATCTTTGGAAGGCAGTGTCTCACGCCTGGTATAAAAGAGTCCTTAAAAATAACAACTATAATATTAAGGATAGGGTTTGCTATAGGAAAGGAAAACATTACAGTTTTGGAGAGAAAGAAGAGCGACAGCACTCTTACATAGAGGTGACCTGGATAGAATGAATAGATTCGGAAGAGACGAAACAAAGAGACACTGTAGGGCAATATTCCTTACAAAAGCACCCAAACCTGTCGGACACCGTGGGGTAGAGAAGCATACATGTGTGCTGCAGCTCGCGTGAAGTAATTGAAGTCAGACGTCAAAATGAATATTAACTCCTCTAATTGCATCTAAGTAAGCTGTTATGTAACACTCTGGGCAAAATATTTAGCCTGAAGCACAATTCCTTCCGCAAAATTCCTTATCCCATTCTCGTTCACAAGCTAACGTACCGAAGGAGGTAAGTTAAATTCTATGAGACAAGGTGTTAGTGAGATATTTTCCGTACTGACTAGGAAGACCGTTGAACCCTCTTAAGAGGTAACGTTGTTCGCAGGTCAGAGCTCATTTTAATGCTGCCGAGCTAATGTTAATGCTACAAAGCTATTTTTAATGCTACAGAGCTAATTTTAATGCTACAGAGCTAATTTTAATGCTACAGAGCTAATTTTAATGCTACAGAGCTAATTTTAATGCTACAGAGCTAATTTTAATGCTACAGAGCTAATTTTAATGCTACAGAGCTAATTTTAATGCTACAGAGCTAATTTTAATGCTAAACTAGTGTTTGAGGGTTAAAGTTATTCTAATTTTTGTGTTAATGGGGTTCTATTGTCTGTGATTTGAAGACCAACACTTGGGAATTACATCAGCATCCTTTGAAAATCGTAGCAGCTAAAGCTAAAACGACGTTTGATTCAATAAGGAGATACGTAGCATATCCAAATAAGTCAGAAAACTAATGATTGTTTTGTAACATCTAGCCTGTTTTATCATAACTACATTCTTGACCTCTGTTAAGGAGAATACAGCTATCACTTTCATCTGCGATAGCCGGTGATTCCTATTGCCGCAAAAATCAAAGGGCCCGAAAGTTACCTATCCTTCAGACCATGTTCGACGTAATTTCGACAAAAATACATCAGTAACAGATAAATAAATTTAATACAGTATTTCTATTAGTGACATAGTTCTTTTAACTATATTTTCTAATGTAACTCTCAAAATCAGTATTTGGTTTGACAACGTACTGCATTTTACTGTCTACCTTACTTGAAAAAGCCATCTGGGTAATATGCTAGAGCTCAGATATCTTTAGTTCTATTTTAAGCCAATAAATTTGGGTTACTAGCATTATTTCCCGAATTTAAACAGACCTGATGCTTATATCTTGGTCTATGCGGGTGTGATCATTGCAACCACATGCTTCAATCAGCCATCTGGCTTTCCTTCCCTTATTTTTGGTGAAATCCGAAACCTTTCCCACTTCCAATTTCTCAAACTTTTCGCCATGGGCACATCGATAGACTTCTGCACATTCTCTCGCTTCTCCCTCTTCACTACCGAAATACTCGTCCCCCGCCTTTTCTAAAAGTACCTATGCTACTGACTACTTCTTCTAATGGGTATCAGAAATGATCCGAGGGGTCCGTCTCTTTCTTCTTTAAGATGGCTCTTTCTACCAATCGATCTATTTACTCTACGTCATCTGCTGCTTTCCCATGGCGACCTACTTAAGACGCTCAGGCCTCATGTCACAAGTCTTCAGGAAAATATGGGGTTATTTTTCCATCCACTCATAGTAAAAGCTTCAGCTCCAATGAAGAGTCTGCCAATGAATTCTTCAGGTCTATAACTCACCTTATCTGAATCGTATTTAAATAATCCTGCTGGTCTGCAGATGTCTGATCCAGGTGCTGCTGACCTTTCTTCCAGAGTTTTTAACCGTCTGTATTTGAGGGTTTTGCTAAAATGGAGTTTGCCTTATTTTGTTTTTAAAAGTTTAAACTCTCTCGTAGAGACATGCACATTTAAGCTTATTTTCCTGGAGATAGAGAAAGTCACCACGCATTCTGATAGCACTTATTACGATATCGACATCTACGATAGGCCAGAGCTAGTGTTTCTTCCACGCTATTCTCAAAGAAACCTTCTGTTTTCTTTGTGACACATTCTACGAATGCTCAACTACACTTCCGGCTTACACGCAGACGACTAGTGATTCCTTAGTCATCCAGACTCCACAGTTGCACAGTAAGTGTCGTACTTATATCCATCTTTTGTACTATATATTTGCTTCCATTACTGATTTGATATTTCATACTAAAACTGTTAACATTTGTAAAAACCAAGTTCTAGGGAACTTCTGTTAAGTCTTGACGACTAAGGGTTTCCCAGTATTTTAATTTATTTAAAATAAAGATATAAAAAATTGTTAATATATGATATTTAGAGTATAACTATTACAATATTATCTGAGAGCATTGTTTTCTATCATTCGATATTTGAGAAAAAGTATTTAAAAATTATAAACATGTTCAGTAAAATTGCATAAACCTTATCAAAATATTTCAAGTAATAACCAGCAGAAAAGTAACGAATAAATTTGAATTATCCTGTGATAGCAATTTAAAGCATTCACTACACTATGACAAAATACGAAGCAGTTCAATGCATTTGTTAAGTATTGAAATTAGATATTTATTTTGATTAAAATGTATGTAAGTTAAATATTTAACAAGTAATATCCGCTAAACGCACAAGTATTTAAATAATTGCTTTTCCACTATGAAATTTTGCTAAAAAATTTTAAGAAAAATTTCTAACTCTCAGTTTTTCTTGAGTCGAGATTGTATGAGAAAACTGGGATTTTCTTTCTTTTTATTCTTCGGGGTTTAGTTTTGAATTCACAGGCACTTGCAATAAAATTCTATTCACATACGATACAAAATATCATCGAGAAGATAATATTTCGTAGGTATTCGTCTGGGAAGTAATTTGCTTCCCATGATGGACGACAATAGGGAAATTTGGGAAACCGAATACACAGAAAAACTATATTCCATATTTTCTTAAATGTAATGCAGTAATCGGTATTTTATGACAAACTGCAAAAATATATTTGAAGCAAAATGTGTTCATTTTCAAGCTAAGTATACATGTTGTAAAGAGTTATCAGTTATCAAATTATTAAATTTTCTTTTCAATTCATTCAAGTGTGTAACATGCATACCAACCATATAAAGTTTGCTAATCTTTAGATTGTGCTCCGATTGATGGAATTGTACTTCGAAACGCTTTAGTTCCGAAATCAGTCAAATGGTGATTTTTACCAAAATATGAGGTGACCTGACAGTATCCAAAATATTTACAAGGTGTACTGTTGTTTTAGGTTATTGAGAGATGTGAATTACCCGTACATAGCCCGATTACTTTCCTTGAAAATTTAGCACCAAAGAATTTCTTCAGAATAAATTATATTATAAAGGAAAGAGAAATCGATTCCTTTCGTTACAATGAAATGTTATGAAATAGAAAATTTCGAAACCTCTAGAAGGGGGCAATACAAGAATATGCGCATTTTCATTTCCTTTTATTGAATCTAAAACGGATTGTGCATTTTGAACCTTTTTCAAAAAATATTAATTATTTCCTTTAGCTAGTTTTTCTTTCAACACATTGACTTTTCCCACCTGGTTTTAATTTGTACTATTTGAAACTTGGAATTTTCCTTGAATATTCACCATGCATTAGAATTTAAAGAAGATTATGTAGTGTTGTACATAGGAGAATACTGGGGAAAAACATGAAACCCTAATACTGTCGACCGAAATACCTTTCACTGAAAGATCATGAGTAATTAATTATAAATGATTAAAATGAGGTTTTTAAACAAATAACAGTCGATCATCGTTTTACCCATACTGCACTGAGGGTGACAAATTAATCAGCGAAAGTTGCCATTCTATTTTACCGAAATGCGATGGAACAAGGTAAATAAATTGTAGTTTTCCTGGGAGTACCGAAATTCACAGTTGCTGATGTTTTTCGATGCAAAGAGAATGTCTCCATAGGAGTTAGGCTGTGCTTTTGGAGACCTAACGATGCTTTCCACGGATATCCTCTGCCAGAGACCTGGCTGGCGATGTTGCACAAGTCACTCAAACAGCTACTTGGACTACGCTAATCCGTCGAGAGATGCATGGCAATGATTAACGTGCTAAGTCAACTGCGCACAAAACCTACATCACTCCAGACAGTGAAGGGATATAACTGCAGTGGTTCATCACTCTCTGTTCGTAGACAAGAGATATTTGGTCTTGTAAAGTATTTAACCAATTTACTTGTTCTTTCACTCGAATGGGCGTATCTGAGTGTGCCGTTTATCCGCGGCAAAGCTGTGAAGTGGACTACATTGCTAAATACATATAATGGTAAAAATCAGAACGAATGTGAAAATATGACGTTTACCCTTTGATGAATCGTAAAAAAATATTTTGTGACTTGTATGAAGATATGGGGGAATTATCGGTTTCCTTTATTTGAATTTCAATACCATACGTCTAAAAGTAACTAATAAACTTATGCAGAATAACAATTCCAAAAATTCTGTTTACGGGATCGTGGTTTTTATCATAATCTTAGAGTTGCACATCTCCAATCAACAATGTTTCATTTTTGAACTATATAAGATCCAAAATTTGCTTAATTTAGTGTTTCGTAAAAAAAATTAACAGGATTTTCTGTAAAACATCAGTAATCAACATAGTGCACCACTTTACCTCTCAGAATGTTTTAAATTCTCTCAAAGGCAAATGAATACCTAAAATTCCTAAAAGATACCTAACTTTTCTTTCACTGAATATTTTAAAATAAGATATAAGACACCAATTTCCGCAATCCGCAAAACAGGATGAAAAAACCATAGAGAAGGAATTAAAAGAATCTCTTGATAATTTACAACTAAAATTATTAATCCGAGTAATCCCATTTTGACGCCTTATATCAGTTAGGATCATGAATTTCCTGTATATTATTTTCAAAATATAATGTAGAACATCTGCTTTTCAGGCAAAATGAACTTCTTAATTATTAGAAGGATTATTTGTGAAACACAGTGGCTTCATTCCAGGTAATTATGTTTTGTATAATGATGACGAATGATTGTCGTTGCAGAGAAAAGATTGTGATCGTGTAGTTCAGTTTAGGAATGAAAAGATAACTGATTGTTGGTGCCAGTTTTGCCTGAAAGTTTCTACTGGAAGTAACTTTCAGAAACCTAGTGTCAAATAATGTAATCATGCAATAATCAATATTATGAAAATCGGACTCCAGACTACAGGTTAACTATTTTTCGAGAGCGATAACACTGCTATGGACAAATCCATTTAATCTTTTACCGAGGGTACACTGAATATATTTGTTTCTCACGAAATATTACCCTGAACTTCAAATACACTGAAGATAGAAATGTAAATCCACTATGCAGTAGTGAACAAATAATTAATCCAATATGCTCGATAATATGTTACGATGTTCACAAACCGTCCTCGTGACTCAGTTGTCTATACAGTGGCCTTTCTATTCATACGTGACGGGTCTAGCTTCGAATCCCCGTGATGCAAGGACGGTTTCTTTTTCTAAAGACACTGGTTCTTTCCCTTTCCTGGAACTAGGATCCTAAATGAGTGACAGCCAACTGCTTATAGCCATCGAGATGCCTACTGTGATCGTTAATCCTCAATCCACCCATAAAGCAATGTTCACAGGACATACGCAAATTGACACCAAAAGGTCCCCAGTTAAATTTGCATATCATTGAGCAAAACGCTAATGCGTAAATAGAATTACATACATAATATAAACAGAGAACTGCAATGTAATTTCTCCTAAACAGCGCTAGTAAGAAGAATTCGATTGGATGCAAATGTTTTCTTTATGTATTATTCACGTCTATCTCGAGCTGCATTGTTGCGGGTAATAGGAAGACTAAAAGGGGGAAATCTCTGTCCCAGGTTGCAAGGAACTTCAATATCCATCCTAGAGTGACTTTATGGCTATGTCTGCAATTCAGCGACACATGTGGAGTGTCAGGTTGGACTCTTCATGGTCGTGCCTAGCGTACGACACTTCGGCGGCTCTGCTCTGTCACTTTAATCGCACAGTGGCCTATTTCCTACACAGCCCAGAAATAGACTTAGGAAGCATCTTGTGCCACTGGGACTATGTTATCGATGCAAACGATATAACTATAGCTTGATGGTATCGGCCTTTATGACATGTGAACCATGGTTTTGTCTCCCTGGAAACATCTCACAGGAGAGTTCGCTTGAACTGGTGCAATGATCACTGTTCCTAAAGTCCAACTGGTTGGGTCGGTATTGTAATTATTGTGAGTCGAGATTCAGTCTGAAAACCGATACTCGGCCTGATTCATCTGGAGGGAACAGGGACCCCGTTGTGATTCGGCAATCATCCTTGAACGAGACTCCTTGTGACGCGGTTGTCTGCTCTAGCTAGGTGAGTTATGTTCTACCGTCACACCCCATTTCTCCTGTTCCCAGGAAGCAATATGGATGATGAGCACTCTAGGAACTTGCTCTTGGAACCATATGTAAAACTTTTTCGGAGAGATGTTAACGTTCAGTTCCTTTGACGGATGCTAATGCTAGACCACATTGGACTAAGTTTTTCGATAATTTTCTGCAGAGTGAGGATATTTGCCGTATGGGGTGGCATGTAAGTTTTCGGACGTAAACCCAATAGATCATCGCTGGGGTTCTCTCGAACGACACGTACCGGTTCTTCAGCCCTTTTTCTCAGAATCTGTTCCAAGCTACGCACTGGCCTCAATCTAAATTGAAGTATTGACTCCAGGTTTCGCTAGCATCCTGGTCATTGGTATGTACTGTCGTTGGGAGAGATGTCAATCAGTACAATCTGCAAAATTCCGCCTGAGAATGGTTTCCAGTGTTCTATTCGAAAAATGTATTATATAAAATATACATTTATACTTTTAAATTCGACGTTTGTTTGGCGTTTATTCTGCAACTCGCTTTTTACTAGGCATAACATTTAAGTAGTTCTAACTACTGTTGTATTTTGTGAATAATGTACTTTTGTGATTTTCATATTTTTTGTATCACGAGTTCTTGTTTATTCACATATATCGTATATCGCGAGTGCTTAATGTTTCGCAGGTATTACATATTCCGCAGTCATTTGTGAAATCTGCAGTTTCAGGGAAATCACGAAGTAACAATCATCTGACTAGACAACAGCAACCTGACAGATGAAACGCACTTGGGTAATAGGTTTTACGTTATACTTTAATGAAAGGCTTTCGTTTTACTTCCAGATTTCAGTTTTGTTGTATTCAAGGACTTGCCATTTGCTTAAACACAGAACATTTTTGTGCATGAATAAACTTCTGCGTTTGGTAAAATGTGTGATTGAATGCTCTATGTTGTACTTTCTAAATGATAAGAAACAGCAAACATCACAAATGCAATTTAGCGTTACATTTTAATGTGTTTTTGTGTAGCTTAGATAATGCATATATTGTTTGATCTATAGGTTTTCTGTTATTTAAGTAGTGTTCCTAGAAAACTAAGTACTCAATACAGTTTCATGTTTAAAACGAAATATTAATTTTTTTCTCCTGTAAATAAATCATGAGTTCATATTCTTATGTTAGAATGTGCGTCATGCAAAAAGTATCCATTAAATTTTTAAACTTTTCTTGTGAAAGAAGGGCATTCTTACACGACAGTGCAAAAATTTGGTCGAAATTCCAATAATCCGAAGGAACAGATCAAATTGTACCAGGGAAATAACGCCCTTGAGAAATGTAGGGGAAATTCAATTAATTTTCTTGTTCTGAAACAACCGGGAATCTTCTGAGTGATTCCACGTGTTTTCCTCAATTTACGTGATAATCTCTAATTATGAGTTTAGTTTCGTGTTTCAGATGAGTTCCGTTTGTGTTTAGTGCGTATTCCTTTGCGTTTTTATGGTCATATGATTCGTGTAAAATCTTTAATCAGCTTGGTTCAGATGCACAAATCATTCCAGCACCAGGGAGACTTAAATAAATATATTTTAAAAATAATAGTAAAAATAAATCTATGTACCTAAAGGCAAAGGAAGAGTAAATCTGCGAAAGAGAAACGAAAGAATTTGTTGTAGACCTTTCACTGGTGAGACATATTGATTTTAAACCACAATTTGCTGGTACTGTAATGAAGAAGAAGATACGAAGAAATTAGCAGGATATCTGTTCATAATCAGTTAGAATTACATTCATACGCTTTCAGTTTGTGAACACGAAAACTAAGAAAAGAAAACCAGCAAAAGCCCAGAATTAGGGGGTTGTGCTTTTCAGTTCAGACTTTTTCCGAAAACTAGATTAATCAAAATTAATTAATGTTTGGCACCAAGTTTTGATAGAAATGTGTTTGGTATACATTTTCCCCACCTAAATTGTATATGCTACTGCATAAGTACGATGTAATCTTTAATATTTCGAAACTGTTTCAGAGCCTCCAAATAAAATTCGTAGAAAAGCGTATATTTAGTTACACCAAAAATTGATGTTATCAAGAGCAACGTTTTCAAAAGGAACTTGCTGGAAATGGGGTAACAAGAAAGTTATTCTTTTCATATTATTTATTACAATTTATCTTGTTTCGAATGCTTTTTCAGCTGTTTTTCTTTTTTCATTTTTCGTGTGATATAATATAAAAATCTACAAAAACTGAAACAAATGGTTTTTTTAATCTTCAACAGCTATATTCATATGCGCAATAAGTTGCGTTGTGAAGCATTTCTGCAAAAAAAAACTTGTTTTGAACAGACAAGTGTTTTCACAGAATTTAAGAAAAATGCCTATGAAATAATATACTCAAAGTGTATAGAATGTTAAATTTGCGGAGTTTCTATGTTTGTCACAAAAATGAAGACAAGTCAGGAAACATCTTGTTTTCCAGAAATTTATCTGGTCCTATGTATAGTAAAAACGTGACCACTATTAATTTCCGGTTTATCCGTATGCAGTGTTAATGTTAAAAAGTGGTGTGTTATCTTTTAGTATTTAATATCTAAAAAAATATTCATTAAAAAGATGCATGTAAACTTTGTTGAAACATTCAAAATTTAGACATTACGTTGTTGAGATTACTTACAATTTGTGAAGGTTTGCTCAGATCGTTGTGCGCTTGAGAGCATGTTCCAGCCTTTGAAGTAGCCTAATAGATCGCTGTTTGATAAACAACTACCAAGTGGACATGAGCACACCGATTCTTTTTTAAAAGCTATTCTTTCTATTCGACTTACCAAAAAGATTCATTCAGACCTATTCGTTTGTTTGGTCGCGGAGTTTCCGGTATGGAAAAAGATTTGTGTCTAGGGAATCTGTTCTGATTAGGATCTATTCGTTCATTTCGGTCCGCGTTTCTTCTGGTTTAGAGAACGATTTCTGTTTGGGAATTGATCTTGAATCGGATCCTTCGTTATTTGAGAGTTTCCCGTTTAGAGGGCATTTTTCAATGTTATTTTAATTCTTATGAGAAAAGATTCCCTGGTTCCCTTATGAGTTCCTTTCGGTATATTCACGTGCCTAATTGCATTTGTACACATTTGAATAAAGTAAGATTTCCGGACTAGAACACGAACCTCACCGTGACATACTGGTGAAATTTAGGTGCCCAGTAAAAAGTAATTTCGACTGGTTCATTCAAGGAATGTATTGTTTTGCTATATGGATACTTTTCAGGAAAAATTCGCTCCCAATGACTCAGTTTGCTGATTCGTTCCTTTCGAAAGAATGATTCGGGAGCGATACATTTTTATTGCCAAGCGATTCGACGATTTCCCAGAAGAATCATTGTTACAATATGCAGCAAAGTATTGTCCTTTGATGAATCTTCACTCTGACCTGTAATTTTTATGCCAAACAAATAGCAGTCATATTGGTTACATGGCCGTACCCGTGAAAAACGTTTAATATCGGTTTTCCAATTTGTGTGACTTGTGCTTTTTTTCCAGACAGATAGCATGCATCTCATATTATGCTATTGGGTTTTCTTAAAAGTCATGATGTATTTTAGCCCCCTATGGCGGTTGAGTGGTTTTAGGAGTACTACAGGCATACACATCTCTGATATCTCTATGGAATTCGACAGGTGCTAGTTCTAGCTGCAGTCTAGAAGGAAGAGTGAGCGATTTGGTTGATTTGCAAAGATTTCACATCAAGTTGAAGATGGAAGATCAAACTGTGCATTTTCGCCATATTGTACTGTTTTACTTCCGTTAAAGGAAGAACTCACGTCAAGCATGTGAAAAGTTTCGTAAAGTGTAAGGTGATAATGCTCTACAAGAACGTCAGTACCAGCGGTGGTTCGCAAAATTCCGTGCCGATGATTTTGACCTCAACGATGCTCCTCGGTCCGTGAGGCAAATCGAGATTGATGACGACCAAATCAAGACATTGATCGAGTCAAACCCACGTTACACTACACGAGAGATTGCAGATACATTGCACATCCATCATTCAAGCGTTCACAACCACCTGAAGAAGCTGGGATACGTAAGCAAGCTCGATGTGTATGTTCCTCATAAACCCAAAGAAGCTAAATTGACGGCGCGTATAAACATCTGCGATATGCTCATTAAACTTGAGGAAACCTATCCTTTTTTGAAGCGACTGATAACTGGTGACAAAAAGTAGATTGTGTACAAAAATGTGCTGTGCAAACAGTCTTGTCCCGACGTGCTGCTTCACCTAAAACGACATCCAAAGCAGACATTCATCAGCGGAAAGTTCTGGTCTCAGTGTGGTATGATTTTAAAGGTGTCGTGTTTTTCGTGCTCTTTCCACGGAACCAAACAATCAAATCGAATATGTACTTTCGGCTATTGGACAGTTTGAACAAATCCATCATCCAGAAACGTCCAGAGCTCGTTCATCGAAAAAGTGTTGTGTTCCATCACGACAACGCAAAACCACACACAAGTTCGATCACCTAACAAAAATTATTGGAGCTTCGGTGGGATGTATTGCCACACTCAGCATACTCGCCTGACCTTGCGCCGTCAGCATTCCACTTGTTTCAGTTTCTTCAACAGTCCTTGTGTAGTATACCGTTCAATTCAGATGAGGCTATAAATCAGCACCATGTGAATTTTTCACCACGTAAGATAGGTCCTTCTATGAACGAAGCATTCGCATGTGACTGCAAGATGGCAAAAGGCTATCGAACAAAACGGAAAATATATCATTGATTGATCCTTGTTCTTTCTATCAATAAACGACCCTTGCAAAACATGGTTAAAATACGTCATGACTTTTCCGACAACCCAATACTTAAGCAATCCGCATTTGAAAATTCCGCTATTGACCTGTTCTTTCCCGTTTTCCTTTGTCTTGAAGAGGGGATCGATGTTTAGAACTATCTACTTTTTTTGCAATTGCGTCATATAAAATGGGACCAGAGAGAAGATTTGTGTCAATGGGAGCTGCGATGCCCGCTGATCTAAACACATACATCTTCCTATAACTGCTTTGGAAAGGTATGGGTAAGATACCTTAAATTTTGTACGCAAAGTGTTGTACTAGAAATTAGAAGGTATGCAAAATTTTCAGGAAACCCTATTGTGTGACATTTTATGTAAGAAAAGAAGTCGTAGCAGGAAGAGCGGGGGAAAGAGACTAATCACAAACACAGAATTTTCGTCAGACTGATTCCTTTGCCATTTATATCTGATCGAAATGTCTTTCTCGTCGTTTTAGAAAATCGATTGCTTGACGTCAAAAATTATCAAAATGGAGAATTGGAGTTCAAATGAGCGATCATTTTAACATTGTTGTTACTTCTTTCTGTACCGAATGGTCCGATGAAAATCGAGTTCAGTGTGTTTGTAAAACTTTTGATGTATAAATTTGACGATTAAAATTTAGATCTCTAACAAATATAAAAAGTCGTCGTATTAAATCCACTAAAATTGCTAGATTATTGTGATAGCGTTGGGCATGGTAATTTTACTGTTAATACGTCCAGAATGAGTAAATATATCAGCACCAGATTTTCTACATATAGTGTCCTAGAATACTTTAAAAAGTACGAAAGTTTCATTTGAAAAACTTCAGTGGAGGTGATATGCAGGCAGTCTAGTCACCTCCTTGTCGGAGATTGTCAAAATTGTTGGGTAACCTTGTTCTGAAAATTTCGGCTATAATTGTATATATAAACACTGTTTCATAGCAAAAAGTTAATTTTTTTAATATCTAATGTTACACACGTCCTAAATCTGTCATATCAAATGAGCAGAACAATCTTAATTCTGGCATTCAGATATGATCCCCTTTTACCCGATGTGAAAATCGCGATCTCTTGCCTATTCAGTATCTTTGTCTGGATCACAAGAAACTACATTTTGGAATCAAATAAATTCATATATTAATAATAAAATGAATTATTTTCTTTCATTTGCTATGCTGCTGTATACAGGTACGTTTGCAGTAGATAAGTTCCTATGTCGTTTTATGTATGTATGTATTGTGTTACCTTCAGCCCAAAACTCTGTAGAAAATGAGTGTGTGCTTACAGAGGGGAACTTTGAAAAGAACAAGAAGCGATACACAGCAGAAAGCAAAAAACTCTTAGTAATTCGTTCGTTCCGTTGATTCTAAGGCTAGCTCTTGGCCTGTGTTCAGTACCCGTACTTGTATTAAATCTCAATCACAAAAAATAGCCAAAAAATCCTTAATTGCAGCGCTGACTGCCTTCGTTACGGATTTACTGAAGCTGAAGGATCGGATTTGTAGCCGAAGACCATGTGTTTTCTATATTGTGGAATTATGGCTACTGAATGTATGAAGCATGCTAATCTTAGTCACTAATTGGAAACAATGCCCACCAACTTCAAAATATTAAATCAATATGTTTTTTCAAGAGCAAACTTGCTGAGATGAATAAGGGGTAAAAAGCCATAAAACAATTTAAGGTATAAGTGCTTTAGAGAATGAAACCTTATTTTTTTATCATTTGACAAAAAACGTTGATAAAGTAGGAAAGGCTCCTGCTATAGACGTGGAAGTGACTCTTCCTGCTTGGGATGCACCTACATGCAGCTGAGTATTTGGTGGCTGCACACGGATCGGAAAATCAACACTGTAACTAGAAAATTAACCCGGTAACTCTTAAAATATTAATATTCAACGGGAAACGGTATTCTTCTAGAACTCTTATCGTTCCGCACTTTTCTTTGCCTTACTTTCCTTTCAGGGCACCCTGCTCCCGGTTCTGAAATTATTTCCTCATTCTCCTGCCAAAAGATGCATGGCGCTGTAGGTTCAGGACTCTGAAAATAAATTAGGAATATCTTCTTCTTCTTTCGAACTACACTGTGACACGAAGAATATGTGATATATCTGATGATGTAAAACAATCTCATTTCACGGGTCCAGACGTGTAACATCTCTTCGTTGCAAATTCTTGAGAACACTGATATTACAAACAAAGCTATCATGCTGCTTTTGCACCATATGAATGGGAATAAAATTTATGACGGAAATTTTATTTTCATGTGAACTGGTACAAACTACAGGAGAGTGCCTTTTTAAATCCATGAATGAGTTTCTTCTTAGTACCTCATTTCAAGTACAACATTTTCTTGCAGATTCAACCAACTGTGATATAACAAATGACACATTTCTTTAGTATTTATGGATTGCAGTGAGAGCTGAGTTGTCAAAATCTGGTTTTGTAACCCAACTGACTGTATTCATCACATGTAGTGCCATGATGTTAATTTTCGCATTCTTTACTTAAGTAATTTAACATATTTTTCGTCCGAGTACGGCCATTGATACATTGTCATGTGTCTGAAGTCTTTCAATGACGACTGATTTTTTATGTGGAGCAAAAGTTGGGAAGAAGCGTCATAAGGCTTTCTGCAAGTTATTAATATCCTTTTTTACTGATTTATTATTTGTAAACGATAATATAAATGTTGTGTTACTGCGATAAAGAATTCAATTAGACTTTAAGCCGCTTTGAATAAATCGAAGGCCAACACCAATTACATGATCTGATAATGTATCAATGTGCTATAATAAAACAAGTATCCAGAATACGTAAATTCCCCTGAATTTTGTTATCTTGTGTGGTTTAGCTAAAATGTATTCCAAAGTAAAACTTAGTATACACAAATCAAACAGCTTTTAAAATGCAGTAGACATAATTGCGTATTTCTTAGCGAACGTAAACTAATATAGATTATATTTCCAATCAAATTTATTTTTTAAAGCCCAATTCACATGGACCCTTCTGTGTGCTCTGGCGAAGACAAGTTATAATGCTCAGATGGACTCTTCTGTGTGCTTCGGCGAAGACACGTTATGAATCTTGCTGTTTTGGGCTGATTTTATTATTTGTTACCGATAATATAAAGGTTTTGTTACAGCGATAAAGATTTCAATTCGACTTTAAGCCTCTTTGAATAAATCGAAGCCCAACACCAATTACACGACCTGGTGATGCATCAATGCGCTATAGTAAAACAAATTTCCAGAAAATGCAAACCCCTGAAATTTGTCATCTTGGTTGGTTTAAATAAAATATATTCCAAAGCACAACTTAGTATATAAAATTCAAACATATTTCAAAATGCAATAGGCATAATTGCATATTACTTTGCGAACGTAAACTAATATAGATTATATTTCTCATCAAATTATTTCTCAAAGCTCAAATCAGATGGCCTCTTATGTGTGGTGCGGCGAGTGGGATATAATTTTATTGCTATTCTTACATATTGACTTGTCTCTTGGGGTCTTCTGTAAATCATTTGCTTCGATATCGCAATTCTTGTAGCAGAGGGGTCCTTCGGCGAATGTTGCCCGGTTGTAGACTCCCTATGACGTCTAGCTGTTAAAGACGAAACCGGCTGCCTTGGCTTGATTTGTCTCCTTAGCGTCCTTGTCTCGGGTTTGCTGTTTTTGTTCCGGTTTCCTCAAGCTCTCTTCAGAGATTGGAGGACACTTGACTTTACATACTAAACCGTTTTGCTACCTCAGCTTGCGATTGCCCATCTTACAATCTCCTGATCGCTCTTCACCATAAAGTCTTTCAAGCAGTTATGCAAATCTATTCTTTTTCTAACAGTGCAACACAAGCTCAAATTGACAAACCTTTTATCAAGGTCACTTGCCTGCCAGCTCGGTCACACAAGACGTCATGTGTATATCTTTCTAGGACGTAGCACAATGTTGCTTAGGTACGTTGAGTTTGCGTTTCACCGTGCGAATATCTCTGAAAAATTTTTGCGATCGAGAGTTTTCATTTTGGACATATTCACGAGTTCCTTTTTGTTAGGTTAATTTAGTACACTAGTCTATTTGGGACACTACATGTTGTAAATTAACTTCTCACTTTTTCACAATAATCGATGTATTTTTCGTAGACTTTTAGCTGATGGGACATTATTGATTAAATATAAGTTTTATTTTCGACATGGAGAGCGAAATGCGCGTTTTAAAAATTAAGTAGTACAGGGATTTTCAATGTGTGAATGTTACAAATACTCAAATAGTTCCGGGAATTTAATTTCAATCAAAATTTCTGAGACAACTGCCCAATATTGAGAAATATGCAAGAGTGTGTATGTTTGTAACGCTTTATACACGTTTCCCAGAAGAAACACCATTATAGAGGAAGCTGACTATTTTGACTCATTTTAGGGGAGTGCGTATAATTGAGACCCTCAGGACGATAACGCGCCATCCCACATTTTTTAAATTTCCAACTTGGACCTAAATTAAGTAGTTTCACACTCTCTGAAAATAGGCCAGTTTTTTAGATTTTGGGTAGTATCGATAGGAACACCAAGGTTGACGTTTGCATTTATTTTTGAGTACAATTATGTAATACAACTGTAATGTAGTCCAGAATATCTCAGATTGTACGTTTTGTGGAATGGCCTAATCTGGTTCCATTCCATCCTGTCGCAAAGGTCATTGCACGTTTTTCAGCAATGACTCCTTGTAGTTTTTCCCTAAACCAGCAACAGTACGAATTAATGTAGTTTCAATGTTATATATAAATTTAGTTTTTGATAAAATACTAAAAAAATTCTAATTATTTCTTGATCTGTTTGAAGAAAGTAGTCGAAGATGCATGTGGCAATTCATTTGAATGCCTATTGTTTAAACACTTAATACTTCGGAGAATGAAAATTCGCGACTTTCTGCTGCATTCAAGGATGTTTCTGTGAAGTTATGATCTCATCTGAATTAGTCCACAAATTTCAATTTTATACGTACAGTGAAATAGCAAATTATTAGGACAACCATGAGCGATCATACACCGACCATTTTTACTTACGTACGGAACTGTGACGTTGTGATAGCTTTATAACCGGCTCTCTGCGAAGGAGTTAGACATATGAAATGCGAAGATCGCAACAGTATGGTAAACATGTTTTTTAAGAAACTTTGAGGGAGATAAAATAGTGGACTCTAAGCGTGCAAGTTTAGGCATCTCCGAAACGGCAAACCTTCTCGTAGACACAACATTAGCTGCATGAATGGTGTACAATCATTGGAGTACAAACACCGGAAAAGCAGGCAATGGTCTTGCTTTGGGCGGGAACAACTGTTCATTGTTCACCGACAACAGCGGATGTATTACATTGTACATAACATAGTTTAAAAAAAGCTTGGTAACATCTAGCATGAATCCAACGTGATGCTTATGTTGCTGTACAGGAATGTATAGCTAAGCTGATGTGATGGTGGCCGTTCAAAGTTCCCTGATATATAATATGGCAGAGAGTGGAAGAATTCCCAACTATTCGAAGATGTAGAAAGTGCATAAACACACACAATCTTAATTTACCGCTTCGTTGGGGCGGCATTTTCTCCACGTTTTCCCGCGGGATTGCGGAGACACTCCTTTATATTCGAACGTCGTATCAGGAAACCTTCCAAGATATGTTAATCAGGGGTAATGCGTTCAGCTGACCGATAGGTTTGCAGCAGATTCTACTTTCGACCTAGTTAATAGGTTTACGGTGTTGTAAAGTCCGTAACTTTCCAACAAATTTCTATCGTACTCAATTAATACCAAAACTTCCTTCCTGTCAATCTGATGAACCAGATACACGGGTGATGCATACACTAGATTATTTATTACACAAATTTCTGATGTACAGGAATGAAATATTAAAATTATTTTTGCAATTGAATATTGCAAAACAGAATTGCAATATCTTCAAAAACCCTTTTTCACTGGTTCTCAAAAGACTTTTGTAAAACATGCATAATCTTTAAATATACAGCAGATGTATGTGAATATTTGATTAAACTGAATAAATAATTTTTCTGAAGCGATTAATATGCATACAGCAAAAATAGCACGGTGAAAATCATCCAGATACGTGGAGACAATGTAAATAGACAAAGTCACCGCTGTTTCGACGTTTTTCTTTAATTAACACACATCAACCGAACAATTGTATTTCGACACCGCTGCGATCGACTCCCAGATATCTCCATAATTAGCCCAGTGCGTTTTCCTTACGCTATGGTACCGATAATTACGGAGCCATGTGTGCTTATCTCTCAGCATCTGACTTCCCAAATCCATAGAATGGGCTCAGCAACTGACACGTCTCCATCTGGTCGAGCTAGCGGCAAGAGCTATTTAATTACAGCTATAAATCCAAACGGCGACGGAAATGGTGAAAATCTACCAAATACGTGGAAACAATGTAAATAGCCAACGTCGTCCATTTTCCCCGTTTTGCCTCAATTAACACAAAGCAATCGACAATTTCAACACCGCTGGGATCGAACCCTAGATCCCTCGATAACTATTGTCTGCACATATTTAGAAGATTTTAACACTTTCTATCGCTCTTTGAATTTATTAGCAATAATTAATGAGGTTGTGCCGTTAATCCCCAACAGTTGGAGACGTCTAACTTGCTGAGCCAATCCTACGGATTTGTAAAGTCAGATGCTGACAGATAAACACACAAAGCGCCGTACATTATTGGTATCGTAGCGTAAAGCGAACACATTCGGTTAGTTATCGAGAGATCTGGGATTCGATCCCAGTGGTGTCGAAATACCATTTTTCGGTTGATATGTGTTAACTAAAGAAAAACATGGAGAGAGGGATGACTTTGAAAATAAAATGAATAATATGACAATTTAATATAATTCAGCTACTAAGCGTGAAAATTTATTATCATACGTAAAGCATGTAAACATCACCATCATCATTGCCAATCATTATCAATCCACTGATGGGCGGTCTCCTCAAGTTTCTTCCACAACGGTCTGTCTTGGGCCAGCCTCGTCCATGTTACTCACATGTGTCAGTCTCCTCCATGTTACTCACATTTATCAGTCTCCTCCACTCATTCCCGTGTGGTATTCTTCTGGGTCTTTCCTGTCCATTGGAATCCAGTCTAAAATCTCGGCTGTCCATCGAAGGTTTGCCCTTCTGGTAATATATCCAGCTCATTGCCATTTCAGGGGTGGTTCTCAGGTCGTGATGTCTTCCACTCTTGTCATTTTTCTGATTCACGAGTTCGTCTTCTTATATCTCCTGATTACACCAAGCATGCACCTCACCATGCTGATTTGATTTGTCTGCAGTGTTTGTATGTATCCTTTAGTTCAGGTCCACGGCTCTGCACCATACGTAAGCACTGGAAAGATGCATTGATCAAACAATTTTCTTTTGAGACATAGTGGCATATTTCTCTTAAAAATAATACTGTTTCTTCCAAAAGCTCTCCAGGCAAGTATTATACGCAGATTTATTTCATCATCAATGTGACCCTCACTTGATACTGCTGTCCAAGATAAATGTAGGTATCTGTTATCTCAGGCTTTTCTCCATCAATCGATAAATTTTCATTTCTTGTGAAAGCATTGTACATCACTTTTGTCTTCAAGGAATTCGTTTTTAATATCACGCTATTACTCTTGTCAGCAAGTTCCTGGATCATACCCTGCAGCTCTGATGGGGTAGTTGCAAAACTGACTAGATCATCAGCAAAAAGAAGGTGAGTTAGATAATCTCCATTAAACTTTATCGCTTTGTTTTCCCAGTTCAGTGATTGAACGACATTACCAATGCGGTATTAAAGAGCTTGGGAAATATGGTGTCAACTTGCCTCACTCCCTTTCCAATTTTTTATGTATTCTCAAACACCCGAATCCTTGCACTTGCATTTCCATAGATGTTATTAATAATATTAATGTATGTATCTTCAATACCGCTGGATTTCAAAGCCATTGTAACTGCTGATGGTTTCACCGAATCAAAGGCCTTTTCATAACCGATTAAAGCCATGCATAATGGGAGTTCCTATTCCCCTCGCTCTTTCAATTAGCTTTATCAGTACGTGAATATCATCTATAGGACTGTAGTACGTGGATATCATCTTTAGTGCTGTCCTGAATCCAGCTTGTTCTCTCGGTTGAGCTACGTCCAGCAGTAGCTTCAAGCGTTGTAAAAGAACTGTAGTGAAAATTTTATAAACCACTGATAGGTTTCTAGTTCCTGAGATCCTCAATGCCACCTTTCTTAAGTAGAAGGACAATTGTAGCATCGCTCAAATCCTAAGGAATCTTCCATTCATTAATGCATCGATTGGAAATTTGGGTGAGTACTGTTTCAATTTCTCAACTTGCTTCTTGTATGATGTCTACAGTAATTCCATCTTCTCCTGGAGCTTTTTTCTCTCTTCATGTTCTTGATTGCATGTGCAACTTCTGCTGGCAGGACTGGAAGAACTCTGGTATTAGTACCTCTCATGATGTCTGGAGTTCATGTATCATCCCTTCATCCAATTATGAAGAGAAATCTTTCAATCTCGTCAACATTTCGCATCTAATTCTTGTTACAGAACCATCTTCTTTTGTCAGTTCTATAATCTGTTTTCTTCCCTTATTTTCTTCTCTTTAGGTAATTTTCTTCTCTTTAGGCTATGGTTATATTTGATTGTTTTTCTCACTAATTCTCAATTTAATTTCCTTACGTTTTCAGTGATACTTTTTCGTACTGTCTTTCATAGCTCTATATATTCCACTTTGGAAGTCACATTTTCTTTAGTTGTCCTACTCTCTCTTCTTTGTTGCATCAGAATTTTGGTTTTTCCTGATAATTTGTTCATGTGTAACTTGTTCTTAGTACTAACTAATTTTGTTATTGTTTCCATAAGAGCTTTGGTTACATTTCTGTTAACTTCAGAGATGTCCACTTCTTCCGACATTAGACCTTCTGCAGTAAATAATCTGTTCCTCAGTTCCAATTTTAAAGTAATATGATGCTTTTTGAGGTTCGTCATGTTAATGCATTTTGTTTTATGAGTTGACATCCTAGAGTTTAGCATTGAGGTGCATCTTACATCTCACCTTTTAATGAACACTACCTGTGTTGCTTCTTCAGCACACTGAAGTCTTTCATGACAAATTCTTGTGACACATAATAAAATCAATTTCACTTGTCAATCCATTGGGATGCCTCCATGTCCATTTCCTTTGCGCCTTTTTCTTGAAAAATGAGTTCATGGTGAAAAACCTTCAGCTTTTGAAACTCCACGAGATTATTTCCACGCAAAACAGTAGGATGCCTTCCATGCTAGATGCTAAGATGTGTAACAAAAAACCCATCCCGAACTTCACTGGAAGTTTTTTATCCCAGTAGGAAAAGGATTTCCTGATATATTTGAAGCAGCAGCATCGACATTCTGCATGGGTTGTTCGCGGCTGATCCATTCCAAGTGCCCCGGTCGATAGAGTGAAAGAAAAGTCAGTTCAGGAATTCCAGCAAATCTCGTTCGTCGTTTGCTTGACCCATTCGCTTCTGTTATCGAGTGGAGGATCTGAAATATCCGAAAGATCCGTGGATCCGGAGGTCGTTCATATTCATTTCGTTCTTTGATCGGAGCTCCTATTACATTGCCCATTGATTAGGTCCTGGGTCGAAAATTCTTTCGTTTTACTAGAATACTCTTATAACCATTTTATCTTCGGTTTTATCTAATAGTTTGCAGTGAAATGAAGACATATCGCATTTTTTAAATTCTGTGTTTTACATCTTTTGATTTTTTCATTACAATTTCCCTCATAAGATGGGGACACCAGGTAAGAACTCTGACCCACTTGCTGTTCTGTAATGTGAAGCTCGAATTCCCTAATATTTATCTTGGAATCGCGCATTAATAAATATGAAAGACAGTAATGTACTGCCACAAAGTGAAACAATTCATTATAAAAGTCATCACACACCACTCTAAACGGTTAAATTGTGGACAATTGCTAACTTAATGAACATACACCACCGGTCACCCGCAAGGAGATGACTCGCTCTACTTCCCGTTTCCAACAAAGGAAGGTCTGTTCACTAAAGTTAAACGGATCACTTTAGTGGTACCATCTGAAGGATCCGGATCGTATAAATGACAGGATTTGTCCACCACTACTCAACATTACCTAAAAAATGTCTCCAAACCCTGGCTACCAAAACAAAGGACGCTTCAAATTCAAAGTAACTTCAGTTTAAAAATGATGCCTTCGCTTTTTAATATAATTCTTTATAATAATATTTTAGTTAGTGCCAAAAATATTTTTAATTACATATAAATAAAAGTTTTAAAACTTTCGCGCTTTCAATAAGAATGCACGAAAAGCACTCACAAAGTTGCCTTCCTGCTCGCTTTTCGGAGATAAAAACAAAATACATTGATTTGCTAAGATCCAGGATAAGTTCTTTTGCAAAACATTGTATAAACACATGGTTTACTTCGTACTGAAGTGATGTATTTGAAAAACGTTATTTCAAAACCCAACACGTGATAACAACATTAGGCTTACACGCTTCTTATGTATTATTGTATCGCTCTTTTTATGAAGATAAAATCTATTTCTTTAAAAATTAAAAAAAAATTCTCCTTGCTGAAAGTAATATCGGATTCTACACTGGTTTCCATAAATTGCGCAACAAGTCGTAAAATACCCATAATTGGCGAAATACCCTTCAAATTGCAGACAATTTGCATATGTTACAGGCGAAGACATACAGCATCGATGTACGGAAGGCAAATGAGTGGTGCCGAGAGCGCTTTATGCAAATGCGATAGGATTTAAAACCAGCTGTTTCGGAGGGTCGCCAATTCATGTGCGGCGGTGAATGACAAGATTTTGAAATAGCGATTTTGTTAACATGGTTTCGAGACATCATTTACCAGCCGAGTTTTGCTACAGAGCAATAGGCCTACTGAAAATAGGGGAATGGCAGGTGGACGTCGCAAGGAGGCTCAACGTCCATCGTTCTGTGGTGAGCAGGATGTGGTTCTGTATTCAGCAGCTGTAACAAGCTCACGGATGCAGCTTCCCGAAGGAACAGCGAACGTAGCCCAAAGGCGACGACCTCAGCGGTATTTGCAGCTTTCGGAACAGTGGAACAGGACGGCTACACCGAATAATCTCAGATCTGTGCTTGCGGCAGCCACCGGATGGACGGTATCAGCTTCGACGGTATTCAAAAGGTCACTTGCAGGAGAAAATGTCTACGGTCTGTGGTCTAGGACAAAAGGTCTATGCTCGGCGACCGGTATTATACGTGCCCCTCTCCCTCCGCCACCGGAGCGAACGTTTTAAGTGGTCACGAATGCTTGTGAATTGGACTCAAGATCAGTGGAAGTCAGTCCTGTTCACTGATGAGTCGCGATACCGTTTACAGAGTGATTCACTCCGAGTTTACATCTACAGAGGCCGGTGCTCGAAATCCTACCTCTATTATTAAGGAAAGGGACACCTATGGTGCAGTGGCGTAATTAGCACAACGTGCGCCCCCACACAAGATTTTCTTCAGCACCTATAAGAACAGAGATTTTACCACTATTTCGAACAAGAGGAAGATGTTCTTTTCACAGTGTGTGTGTGTGTGGTGGTGGTGGTGATTAAAAGCGAGGGGGGGACAAGCAGGAAGGCAGGGAGAGTATGTGGAAAAAGTAAGTGGTTACCTAGAGCCTTGTAGTTTTAACTTTTTAAGTTATTTTTGGAACATTAATCCATTGTAGAAGGTTGGTAATCAGGCAACTAGGATTGACGCGGTGCGCGGACCGGTACATAAACATGAACATACATTTTATCGTAAATAACGAATTCGGTAAAACATATTTAGGTGGTTACGTTTCATAAGACTTAATAATCATCCACTTTACTTTACTTTCATTTGTTTCTGAAGTGCTTGGTTTTTGTAAAATGACTGCTTTTAAACTTTAAATAGTTGACTTGCCAAATGAGTCATCATTCTATTCATCAGAAATGGCACTTAAGCTTAATTTTCTCTGCACAAAGAGAACTGGTCGAGTTTTGAAAGTATCTTCAAGTGCTCTCTGTCTCTTTTTTCGAAAGTGTGCTTCACTTGGACGATTTTGTGACATTTTGGAAATGGATGTCGTTCGCTTGTATATGGAGGTTTCCACACAGTGAATGCAGTAGACGTACTTAATATAAGGAAGACCTAAAGGCAATACGAACGTCTAATTGCTTTGTCCAAAATTAAAATAAATCACTTGAAGAAGTCACCCTCTTATACAAGGTAGATCTGCGGCTGGTGTGGATAAATGTGTTGGCGACTGTCGTTTACGTAGGTGACTGTTTTTCCATATCCTCCATGGCGAATCTCAATGTGGTCTCGCATTTTTCCTCAGCAGCATAAAGAGAGGACGATTGGAGAGCGATCGTATTAAAACCCAGAGCCAAAATGCCAAATAGCTTCAATCTGTAGGATATCCAGTATTTTAAAAGTGAAACTTTGTATTTATTTAGAAACAAGCTAAATATATCTTAAAGAAAAATATGAAACATTGGGTTAATTATTTGTTAGTTTTTGTACGTGTTCGGATTTTTTCCATAGAACTATAACTTTCAGCTGAAGTACGCCCTTTAGGTACCTGCGCCCCCTGCAGCTCCCGCAGCTGCAGAGGTGGTAGTTACGCCACTTCTATAGTAGTAGTAGTGTTCTGTTGTGGGCAGGTATATCGTTTGGCGGCCGTATCGACCTCTATGTGTTGCCACATTGAAAACTCAATGCTCAGAGGTATACAGTAGACATCCTGGACCCTATTGTTCGACCGTATGCGGCCGCAATTGATGATACATTTGTATTGCAGGCGACAACCTCTTCCCCTCACACAGCTCGTGTCGTTCACCAGTACCTGGAACAGAAGACAATGGATTGGCCAGCGCGTTCTCCCGATCAGAATCATAAGAAGCTTGACTGGGATGCTCTCGGGCGGCGTGTTGCTGGCCTCCTATCCCCTGTCCGAACGATGCAGAGGCGGCGCACTGCTTTGTTCGAGAAATGGTCGCGGAAAATTATGGATATGTTCGACGCCACAATTAGTATGGGACATCGCTGTCGGGCCTGTTCTGTTGTTCAGGGTAACCACCTTCCGTATTGAAGTACCTTTTCCTATTTCATCTTGAGACCTATATTTCGGTATTTTCATGTTTTTTTTTCATGCAAAATGTAAATGCTTTGTATCAATAGTTCTTACTTTTTTTCGTAACATTTGGACTGATAAAACTTACTAACAAATTTCATCAGAATCGATTGCATACTTTTTGAGTTATCACGATTTTTCCGTTTTCTGTTTAATTTATGGAAGACAGTATATATCTAACGTTAAGCTAAAAAGCATAGTTTTTAAAACTTTTATTCGACATTAGATGCAAGACACCATTCCAGCTAGATTGCACAGCCAGTCTTACTGAATACGGTGACACAAAATATGAGAAATTCTTGAAACCTTTAACGAACATGACTCTAAAATCTAGTATCACTCTAAGTACCATAACGCCTGTTTTTTCACTTCTTTGTTTAGTAACAACAATAGTGACTGACGGTAACTCCTGATGATCCCTCATAGCTCGTGCAAATTTAAAGAACAGGCAAGGGTAGGAAAGCTGTGGTCATTTGTATGTACGGGTGTTTGGGGCGTTATGGTCGTTAAAGGGTTAAAGTCCACACTACAGGTGACCCAAAATATCAGGGATACTGATATTTTAGTCACCTCTAGTGGAAAACATTAATGCATGCTTTACTGTCGAAATACGCCAAAAATTGAAGAGGTACTTCTTCAAAACGTTAAGCAGCGGGATATGTTTGCAGGAAATTAACGTCTTCGGGAAATGAAACCATACTTATTTGGTTAGGAAAAAAATCTCTAAATATAACTTAAATCGGGGTTTTTTCCCAAATGTGTGGAATAATCAATACCTATATATGAATTTTATTTTGTGGAACTCCTTTATTAACGATCTGAAAGATATATCATAGTAAAATAAAAATACTTTGCTTTTTTTCTAATTTTTAAATCCAGATCTTTGTACATTGATTAGTAAAATATGTTTTGAAGGAAGTCACATTTATTTGTTTCACTAATCTTTCAAAATGTTCGCTAGTTCTGTATAGGGCACATTACGATTTTCTATTTAGCAAGCATACTAAGCCGCTAGAATTTCCTTATACGCAATCGCGATGGTTCGAAGCAAAAGAGGTCATCGTCTCGTCTGAAAAAGGAATTTCAATGATGTCAATCAGTTAATTTTAGTCGCAACCAAAAAAAAAATCTGAATAAGCATTTTATGTGTGTGCTTGTTCTTCATTTATCAGCCAAAATATATATGCATTTTACCAGCCGAAAGAAGCAGAAGCGCAGTTCTCATCAGTTAATCTTCGAAGGATATTAATTAACAATATCTTCTTCCACTGTATTTTTGACATTCCTCTTGAAATATTTAGATTCTTGTACTTCTCTTTACCTTTTCTTCGCACAAGTGGTATGATCTTGCAGTTAAGTTGTACAGGTAAATTGTGCATTTCATCAAGAATCAAGCCTTGAAATATGAGATTGTCTATAGCAATTTACCTCGTTTATTTTCAGCGATACAGCTTTGTGACTTTCCTTTTCATGCTTCATACATTTTAAATTTGTACATCACATTTAAAACTTTTACATCCAAATTATAAAAAGAAATTCTTGATCACCCGTATAAAATATTAGAGCAGAAATGGCGAAACACTACTTTGACTTTTATAGTGCAAATGTCAATAATGTGTTTCCGAAGCGGTGGAAAATTACGAAACAGGAGTTTTAATCAATATTCTATCGAAAGAGAAAACACATATTGCGTAGCTCAGATCTTGTTTTTTAACTATATCTCATTTTCTCAGACAAGGATCGTTGCATATCTACAAAAACAAGCAACAAAAAAATAGGACTCAAAATAGAATGGTGTTAGGCATATAAGTATGAAGCGAAAAACACCGTGCGGTGTATTAATTATTAGTTCTTACTAATTTTTTTCTTTGAAAGAATTGAAAAAGTGTCAAATGAAATGCACACAATATTGACGTGCACAGAAATTGCATTTTCACGTGATCACCAGAGGTGTATTTCCAATAATTGCAAATGAAATATATTGTTGAGTACTCATAAAGAAGGCAATTATATTTCGAAATTTCTTTTCGTATGAGTAATATCATTTTATCCTACAAAGATTTTATGATTAAATATGTACTATTTGTTTATTTCATTAGTTTTCCAAAAAGGCGATTTCAAACAGCTTTCGTCACTTGAATGAAAATTTACATACAATCATCATCATCATCATTGTCAACCATTATCAATCCACTGTTGGACGAAGGTCTCCCCAAGTTTCCTCCACAACGGTCTGTCTTGTGCCAGTCTCCTCCATGTCACCCCTGCATACTTTCGAATTTCATCCACCCATCTCCCATGTGGTCTTCTTCTGGGTCTTTTCCTGTCCCTTGGAATCCAATCTAAAATTTCGGCTGTCCATCGATGATCTGTCCTTCTGGCAGTATGTCCAGATCATTGCCATTTCAGGGATTTAACTCTGATCATGATGTCTTCCACTCTTGTCATTTTTCGGATCCACGAGTTCCTCTTCTTACCTCTCCTGGTTACACCAAGTATGCACCTCTCCATGCTTCTTTGAGTTGTCTGCAGCCTTTGTATGTCTCTTTTAGTTAAGGTCCACGTCTCTGCACCATACGTAAGCACTGGAAGGATGCATTGATCAAACACTTTTCTTTTAAGACATAATGGCATATTGCTCTTGAAAATTATGCTGTTTCTTCCAAAAGCTCTCCAGGCAAGTTTTGCACGCCGATTAATTTCTTCATCAATGTGACCCTCACTTGATATCTGCTGTCCAAGATAAACGTACGTATCTGTTATCTACAGCTTTTCTCTATCAATCGATAAATCTTCATTTCTTGTAAAAGCATTGAACATCACTTTTGTCTTCTGAAAGTTCATTTTTAATCCCACTTCTTTACTCTTGTCAGCAAGTTCCTGGATCATACTCTGCAGCTCTGATGGGGTAGTTGCAAAAATGACTACGTCATCAGCAAAACGAAGGTGGGTTAGATAATCTCCATTAATCTTTATCCCCTTGTTTTCCCAGCTCAGTGACTGAAAAACACCCTCCAATGTGGCATTAAAGAGCTTCGGAGATATGGTGTCACCTTGTCTCACTCCCTTTCCAATTTTTATGTGTGTTGTATTTTCAAACAGTCTAATCTTTGCACTTGCATTTTCATAGATGTTATTAATAATATTAATGTATGCATCTTCAATACCGCAGGTTTTCAGAGCCATTGTAACTGCTGATGGTTTCACCGAATCAAAGGCTTTTTCATAATCGATAAAAGCCATGCACAATGGAAGTTCATATTCCCTCGCTCTTTCAATTAGTTCTCTCAGCACATGGATATGATCTGTTGTGCTGTAGCCACTCCTGAATCCAGCTTGTTCTCTCGGTTGAGCCATGTCCAGTGTTACCTTCAAGCGGTGTGAAAGAACTTTAGTGAAGATTTTATAAACTACTGATAGGAGGCTGATAGGTCTGTAGTTTACGAGATCCTCAATGTCCCCTTTCTTATGTAGCAGGATCATTGTAGCGGTGTTCCAATCCTCAGGAATCTTTCCTTCATTAAGGCATCGAGTGAAAATTTGGGCGAGTACTGTTTTGATTTCACCACTTGCTTCTTGTATGATGTCTACAGTAATTCAATCTTCTCCTGGAGCTTTTCCCCGCATCATGTTCTTGATTGCATGTGCAACTTCTGCTGGAAGGACTGGAGGAACTCTGGTACTGGTATCTTTCATGATGTCTGGAGTGTATGTATCATCCCTTTCATATAATTTGGAGTAGAAATCTTTCACTCTTGTCAAAATTTCGCCTCTATTTCTTGTTACAGAACCATCTTCTTTTCTCAGTGCCATAATCTGTTTTCTTCCCTTACTGAGATGTCCCTTTGCTATCTTTAGGCTTTGGTTGTTTTCAATTGCTTTCCTCACTAGTTCACAGTTGAATTTTCTTACGTCTTCAGTGATACTTTTTCGTACTGTCTTGCATAGCTCTATATATTCCACTTTGGAAGTCACATCTTCTTTAGTTGTCCTCATCTCTCTTCTTTTTTGCATCAACATTTTCGTTTTTCCCGATAATTTATTTACATGCAACTTGTTCTTAGACCCAGCTAATTTTGTTGCTGTTTCCATAAGAGCTTTAGTTACTTTTCTGTTAACTTCAGAGATATCCACTTCTTCCGATGTTAGGCCTTCTAAAGCAGAGAACCTGTTCTTCAGTTCCAACTTGAAGGTATTATGGTGTTTTTTAAGGTTGGTTATGTCAATAGATTTTGTTTGTCTTATGAGCTTGCCACGTTCAAGTTTAGTGTTGAGGTGCATCTTACATCTCACCAATCCATGGTCACTACCTGTGTTGAACTTGTTTAGCACACTGCAGTCTTCTATGACGAATTTTTTGTTACACATAATAAAATCAATTTCACTTGTCGTCCCATTTGGATGTCTCCATGTCCATTTCCTGTGTGGCTTTTTCTTGAAGAAGGAGTTCAAGATGAAAAACCCTTCTGCCTCTGCAAACTCAACGAGAGTATTTCCACGCTGGTTTCTGTTGCCGTGACCGAATTTATCTACTGAATTTTCATTCTGTTGCCGTTGCCCTATTTTTGCATTGAAATCTCCCATAATTATTTTCAAGTGCTGCTTACCTTTATTATTTAGATGACAAATTTCCTCATAAAATTCTTCAATTTCTTCTTTAGGATGACTTGTGGTGGGTGCATAAGTTTGAATAATCTGAGCCTGGTATCTTGTCGATAGTTGGATAACGAGTCGTGCAGCTCTGTCAGAGGAACTTTCACCTTCTACCACTTTATCCTTCAGTTTCTTGTTTATTATAAATCCAACACCACTAGTTCTGCCAGTATCTGTCCCACGATAGTAGAAGAGATGTCCACTTTTCAGTTCGATGAGATCTTCTCCTTTTCTAATTACCTCACTTAGCCCCACGATGTCCCACTTTATCCTTTGTAGTTCCTCTTCCAATTCAAGAAGCCTTGAATCAGAAGATAGGGAGCGTCCATTGTAGGTTGCCAAGGTCAGCATCAGATGGCAGCCTAGTCCGGTCCTCCGGGGATTCTTAGCACCCTCTGCCTTCATGTCGCACTGGCCGCTGCCTTGGCCAGGTACATTCCAGCTGCCGGAGACTGAGGGCCAAGATTTAAGTTGTGGAGTCATTTTGAAGGGGTTTGGCCATAACTCACCACGCTTGCCAAGCGGGTTGGTTAGTTTGGGATAGAATTTCCTCTGATCCCGATGGTATAGTTATACCGCTATTGGCGGTCGTCAGAGCCCCTTTAGTGGGAACAGAATGCACCACGAGAAGGCGGGGTTGGCATTTGTCAAGGAGAGGCTGTGGTGTTACGCATCACCTGACCTTACATCCCTACGTACAGTAACATACAGTACTTTATCATAAATAATATATACTTCAAATTGGAAAACAAAATTTCCTTTGCTTGGTACCGTTAAATTCTGATTGTTCTCGCAAAGCTTCCGAAAGCAAAACTTAAAAGTAATGAAAGTTTCTATCTCTGAAGTTTGCTATGGTGTACGAAATGCATGCTAACCTGCTATTGGTTGCAACATGTGTTTTTTGCAAAATCGGAAATCTCAAAATGTTCTTTAGCACAATAACTATTTCTGTAGATGAACATGAGTTGTTCACTACCCAAGGTACTTTAAGTTTTATTAACAACACTGCCCTAACAGTAGTTTATTCAACAGGATTTCAATTACTCGTATTGTTCAGTTCCGTTGCATTATCGAACTGTGGCTAAAGCTCATGAAGTCAGAGTAAAAATATAATACCATGAGGAGTAAACTTAAAGAAACAACAACAGGGTAAACCGGTTTTTAACGAATTCACTTTCATGCCTTTAAGAGGGAATGGATTACTTTACCAAAATCGAAGTAATACTCCAAAGATGCTAATCATTAAGATCTGCAGGTTCACCTCATTAATTCACCCCCTTAGCGAAATAGAAATATTCCAAATATTGTGGATAACGGTTAATTGGACTACCGATAAGTCGAGGGAACCGATTATTTGTCACAATTATTGAATCCTAACGCAAATTAAATCTTTGAATGCAAGCTGGGAAGATTGATATGTATGAATCTTACTATTTGATCTTTTCCGATACAAGGCGTTGCGACAGATGAGTGAAATAAATTTAGATGTAATCGAATTAAAAATGTATTAAATTCCATGTCAAAGCTTCTAAAGAGACAACTAAAACAATTTTCTCCTTCTTTCATATTAAAGACTATTTTTAGAAAACTTCTAAAAAAATTGATAATCGAACGGCAGGTGAGCATAATCGAATGCCGCATACACTTTGATATCTATGCTACAAAAATTGCATTTAAAATATTTTTCTTTGCTTTGCGCTTTGCGTGTAGTTCGTAATATGTAATTTTTTCGCATAATGTCTAGAATCTGGTAACGAACACTTCAATCGTTTTATATTATTACTGTTATTCAACCAGGTAGAGTAACTGTGTCGAAGATATTTCAAGCAGTATCTTCACTCTTTTAAAGACCTGAAGACATTATCTCATACTTACTACTAATAAATTTCACAAGATTTTCTATCTCGAGGAGCACAGATTTTTTCTGCTTATAATAATTCATATCAAATTTGAACAGCATAATTTGATATATTTTATTCGAGCTGGGACAGCGTTTCCCGTAAAACATATTTCACATACATTTGCTAATTATTCCCTACACTTAGTTTTGAAGTTTTATTTGATTCACAGTAGTAATGCATATGCCTGCATGTGCTTCTAAATCCCCGATTTACGAAAAGTTGTCCCAATTTTCTCCTAAAAGAAATTAGGTTGGTGGGTTAAAAATGTCCAAAAAGCGCTTTAAAATAAGAAAAAAAAAAAAAAAAAAAAAAACTTGAGCCATTTCTCAGTTGCATGGGTCCGAAACTGTACCGCTGCAGCCTGAAAGTTTTAATGTCTTTTTTTTCTAAACACTACTTCTTCCACAAGTTTGATTTGAAATTAAAAATACTTTATTACGCTGGACACCCTTTACATCACGCTAAATCATACAAATGCGTTGTAAGTTCATTGAGCAAATTTTCGCTGCTTCTAAATTAGTGTCTACTAATTTTTACAATTTTTGCATCTGAAAGCTTCATTGAAAATGTTTTCCTAATACTGTATTTTATTCACAATGATATATTTTGCGTAGGGTTTCCACTTCAAGTCGGCCACATCAAATCTTCAAAATTTGCTGTAGTCTGTTAAAAGTTCGGTTTTGGGAAAAATAGGCGCAACGAAATGGTATCCATGGTACGACGAAGAGACATATTGATAATATTAAAAAGAACTGTTTAATAAAATATATACAGAAAATATTCCGAGTGATAGATGAACGTCTATTACCTTTGACATGGGTAAGATAAAATCTACAGTTCTCCCATTGGCTGTGGTGGTCTGTTTTATAATATATTGAGGAATATTATAAAATACACAAAGCTCAAAGCTATTATTATTTTCAGGAGAATAAAATTTATCTGTTTGCATAATGTTTTAAAATTCATTATAGGGTTTTGTTAAAACTAGACGATAACTTCAGTATTTAACAATGTATCAGTAATTTCACAATTTTGAACGATGATAAGAATTCCAAGAATTCGGAATGAAAAACTGTTTTACTAAGAGGAAGCAAGAAACAGGAATAAACTAGATGATTAGAGGTGCCGCGTATTCTAGTATGTTTCCTGCACTAAAATATAAAGGCACAAATATAGGAAAAGTAATCATCATCATCATCATTGTCAACCATTATCAATCCACTGCTGGACGAAGGTCTCCCCAAGTTTCCTCCACAACGGTCTGTCTTGTGCCAGTCTCCTCCATGTCACCCCTGCATACTTTCGAATTTCATCCACCCATCTCCTATGTGGTCTTCTTCTGGGTCTTTTCCTGTCCCTTGGAATCCAATCTAAAATTTCGGCTGTCCATCGATGATCTGTCCTTCTGGCAGTATGTCCAGCCCATTGCCATTTCAGGGATTTAACTTTGATCATGATGTCTTCCACTCTTGTCATTTTTCGGATCCACGAGTTCCTCTTCTTATCTCTCCTGGTTACACCAAGCATGCACCTCTCCATGCTACTTTGAGTTGTCTGCAGCCTTTGTATGTCTCTTTTAGTTAAGGTCCACGTCTCTGCACCATACGTAAGCACTGGAAGGATGCATTGATCAAACACTTTTCTTTTAAGACATAATGGCATATTGCTCTTGAAAATTATGCTGTTTCTTCCAAAAGCTCTCCAGGCAAGTTTTGTACGCCGATTAATTTCTTCATCAATGTGACCCTCACTTGATATCTGCTGTCCAAGATAAACGTACGTGTCTGTTATCTCCAGCTTTTCTCCATCAATCGATAAATCTTCATTTCTTGTAAAAGCATTGAACATCACTTTTGTCTTCTGAAAGTTCATTTTTAATCCCACTTCTTTACTCTTGTCAGCAAGTTCCTGGATCATACTCTGCAGCTCTGATGAGGTCGTTGCAAAAATGACTACGTCATCAGCAAAACGAAGGTGGGTTAGATAATCTCCATTAATCTTTATCCCCTTGTTTTCCCAGCTCAGCGACTGAAAAACACCCTCCAATGTAGCATTAAAGAGCTTCGGAGATATGGTGTCACCTTGTCTCACTCCCTTTCCAATTTTTACGTGTGTTGTATTTTCAAACAGCCTAATCTTTGCACTTGCATTTTCATAGATGTTATTAATAATATTAATGTATGTATCTTCAATACCGCAGGTTTTCAGAGCCATTGTAACTGCTGATGGTTTCACCGAATCAAAGGCTTTTTCATAATCGATAAAAGCCATGCACAATGGAAGTTCATATTCCCTCGCTCTTTCAATTAGTTCTCTCAGCACGTGGATATGATCTATTGTGCTGTAGCCACTCCTGAATCCAGCTTGTTCTCTCGGTTGAGCCATGTCTAGTGCTACCTTCAAGCGGTGTGAAAGAACTTTAGTGAAGATTTTATAAACTACTGATAGGAGGCTGATAGGTCTGTAGTTTCCGAGATCCTCAATGTCACCTTTCTTATGTAGCAGGATCATTGTAGCGGTGTTCCAATCCTCAGGAATCTTTCCTTCATTAAGGCATCGAGTGAAAATTTGGGCGAGTACTGTTTCGATTTCTCCACTTGCTTCTTGTATGATGTCTACAGTAATTCCATCTTCTCCTGGAGCTTTTCCTCGCTTCATGTTCTTGATTGCATGTGCAACTTCTGCTGGAAGGACTGGAGGAACTCTGGTACTGGTATCTTTCATGATGTCTGGAGTGCATATATCATCCCTTTCATATAATTTGGAGTAGAAATCTTTCACTCTTGTCAAAATTTCGCCTATATTTCTTGTTACAGAACCATCTTCTTTTCTCAGTGCCATAATCTGTTTTCTTCCCTTACTGAGATGTCCCTTTGCTATCTTTAGGCTTTGGTTGCTTTCAATTGCTTTCCTCACTAGTTCACAGTTGAATTTCCTTACGTCTTCAATGATACTTTTTCTTACTGTCTTGCATAGCTCTATATATTCCACTTTGGAAGTCACATCTTCTTTAGTTGTCCTCATCTCTCTTCTTTTTTGCATCAACATTTTGGTTTTTCCTGATAATTTGTTCACATGCAACTTGTTCTTAGACCCAGCTAATTTTGTTGCTGTTTCCATAAGAGCTTTGGTTACTTTTCTGTTAACTTCAGAGATGTCCACTTCTTCCGATGTTAGGCCTTCTAAAGCAGAGAACCTGTTCTTCAGTTCTAACTTGAAGGTATTATGGTGTTTTTTAAGGTTGGTTATGTCAATAGATTTTGTTTGTCTTATGAGCTTGCCACGTTCAAGTTTAGTGTTGAGGTGCATCTTACATCTCACCAATCTATGGTCACTACCTGTGTTGAACTTGTTTAGCACACTGCAGTCTTCTATGACGAATTTTTTGTTACACATAATAAAATCAATTTCACTTGTTGTCCCATTTGGATGTCTCCATGTCCATTTCCTGTGTGGCTTTTTCTTGAAGAAGGAGTTCAAGATGAAAAACCCTTCTGCCTCTGCAAACTCAACGAGAGTATTTCCACGCTGGTTTCTGTTGCCATGACCGAATATACCTACTGAAGTTTCATTCTGTTGCCGTTGCCCTGTTTTTGCATTGAAATCTCCCATAATTATTTTCAAGTGCTGCTTACCTTTATTATTTAGATGACAAATTTCCTCATAAAATTCTTCAATTTCTTCTTCAGGATGACTTGTGGTGGGTGCATAAGTTTGAATAATCTGAGCCTGGTATCTTCTCGAGAGTTGGATAACGAGTCGTGCAGCTCTGTCAGAGGAACTTTCAACTTCTACAACTTTATCCTTCAGTTTCTTGTTTATTATAAATCCAACACCACTAGTTCTGCCAGTATCTGTCCCACGATAGTAGAAGAGATGTCCACTTTTCAGTTCGATGAGATCTTATCCTTTTATCCTTACCTCACTTAGCCCCACGATGTCCCACTTGATCCTTTGTAGTTCCTCTTCCAATTCAAGAAGCCTTGAATCAGAAGATAGGGAGCGTCCATTGTAAGTAGCCAAGGTCAGCATCAGATGGCAGCCTAGTCCGGTCCTCCGGGGATTCTTAGCACCCTCTGCCTTCATGTCGCACTGGCCGCTGCCTTGGCCAGGTACATTCCAGCTGCCGGAGACTGAGGGCCAAGATTTAAGTTGTGGAATCATTTTGGAGGGGTTTGGCCATAACTCACCACGCTGGCCAAGCGGGTTGGTGAGTGTGGGATAGAATTTCCTCTGATCCCGATGGTATAGTTATACCGCTATGGGCGGTCGTCAGAGCCCCTTTAGTGGGAACAGGATGCACCACGAGAAGGCGGGGTTGACATTTGTCAAGGAGAGGCTGTGATGTTACGCATCACCTGACCTTGCATCCCAGGAAAAGTAATATAACATTGAAAAACGTCTTATTCTCAGAATGTTTTTTAATTCGAAAATCATTTTCTTTTCTTTTATTTTTTTCGAATTTCGTATAATTCGTAGATAATGCGAAAAACCTTTTCTTTTCTTTGAGTGGTCGTATGGAAACTTGGGAACCTAGATGAACATGGCCGGCGGAAATCGCCATTTGCAAACTCACCAGTAGTAAACACAAGCAGGAACGAATTGAAAAACACCTCGTACTTGTAAACTATAATTACCATAGCACTGTAGCTTCATAGAACGATGCATCGAACATTTACAAACATATCACACAACTCGGAACATCGCATTTCAAAATAATTATTTTTAACTTTTTATTGAACAGCTATGAATTTCTAGTATATTGAAATTCGTAAAAACTTTGCATCAGACATTTGCGATACATATTTTAGCGTAAGTAGAGATTAAAACAACAAATTCAGCTGGAGAAAAGTAAAGACAAAAGATAAGTGCTTATATGCTCTTGAGATGCTCATGTCCAGCTCTTGCTTCTCTTTCATTTTACCACCCAGAATGAATCCGCAGTTCGAGGAGGGACGATAGGAAGGTGATCAATAGATTTTTCTCATAATATGTGACGTTTTAAGGGATGCTAGGGCATGCATATTCAACTGCATGTCGTCCTCCAACCAGACGACCGAAAGTGTTTTCCAAATTATTTTATTTCATATGCTGCGTTTCCTAATTGATGAATGAGTTTTTCTCCACATGCAAATACCACACAATAGGAACATATGCCAGAAATGGCTCATTTCAATATACAAAGCACATAATTGCTTTAATGTAAGTACGCTTTCACCTAAGGTGAAGAAATATGATATTTAAAGATTTATGTTTAGAAATTCTTCATTTTCTACCTGTGTAGGCACAGGAGGTAAATCTGGTCTTTCAGGCATTTGAAAAATTCAACATAAGTTTTTATCATGCCTTTTGTCCCAACTCTAAAGTATCTGCCGGGCAGATTGAGATATTGACTGCAGCAGGTTAGGACAAAATATTTAGAGATTTACAGTAACCTCCGAGTGAAATGATAATGAAGTTAGATAATTAGCTCGTTAGGAGTACATGGTTTTAGGCAAAAGTAAATTATAAGTGCCTGTACCTTATATCTTAGAAATATTAATAATGGCCTAAAAAAATTAGACAAAACTCTTTTTGAAAATAGAATCTGTTTGATCAACTTTGTTTGAAAAAAATATTAAGACCTTTCTGTGGTTTTGCAAACAATGCCCAAATACACACAAGGCATTTCCATTCAATTCCTATTTAGGAACATTTACCCGGTCTTAGTATAAATATGATGGTATAGCGTTACTCCCAACAATTCCGGAAAATTGGTTCTCAGTGGTAATTATCATTCTGTAACCTCTTTTCGGTACAATTATTAGACATTTGTTCAACTTGTGTTGATGATCTTCAAATCTACGAGAACGAAATTTGGATATTTAGACATGTTAATATATCATATATAAACCAAAAAATGTAGCAAAATGAATTTAATCCAGTTTTCTCAAAATTACCATGTCGATATTCCTTCTTTCGTAATTTGAATTCACGTCTCCGAATATTTGCATCCTAACCTTATCTTTTAATCACAGTGGCAGGTATTTTATCACAAAAAAATTATTACACATACAATTATTAGACATTTGTTCAACTTGTGTTAGTGATCTTCAAATCTACGAGAACGAAATTTGGATATTTAGACATGTTAATATCTCATATATAAACCAAAAAATGTAGCAAAATGAATTTAATCCAGGTTTCTCAAAATTACCATGTCGATATTCCTTCTTTCGTAATTTGAATTCACGTCTCCGAATATTTGTATCCTAAACTTATTTTTTAATCACAGTGGCAGGTATTTTATCAGAAAAAATTATTATTATTATTATTAAAAGCACCAACAATTTGATATGTCATTTATTTGATAATCACCCTGATAGGTTGTAAATACTTGATCACTTCCAAACATGAAAAATTACTAGATGTAGAACAATGGGTTTTCTCAATCCGTAAAATCTGATAATAGACACGTGTTTCCATAAAGATGTTCAAGAAATTGGAATGAATTTATCATTAAATAAAATTTAAGGAGCAAAATAAGAAAAAGTATTGAAGAAAAAGATTGCATGGATCAAATAAATATGCATATATTTATTACTGAAAAAATATATGTGTGGATCAAATAAATATGCAAAATATTTACATGCAAACTAATGGTATATAACCCAAGATGAAACATTCCTTTAATTATCGTAAATAATCAAATTAGTTAATATTCCATTTGACAGTGGAATCGCCACTGTTCGCAACATTAACTTACTACTGCAGAAAAAATAATTTATAATTTAATGACAACGTTAGGATTAGATTCCATAGTCGTTTTCGACTATAAATTGATTGAAATCTATATCTACATTTACACCTCTTGTTTCGTATATCGTAAAAAATTTACCTCGCTGAATTTACATACGTGTTATCTGATTCATCTTCGCTTAGGAAAGAAAAAAGGTGTTTTCTACATGACGAATCCATAATTCTATTGAATTATACATTGCTCAGTAAAGACACATTTCAAAAATTTTTCATGTGGCTTGTTTTTTCCTTTGCAAAACTTAGAGCACTACATGCTTCGCCGTACATTTTTTTCAATAAAAGTCCTGACATCACACTAATGTTAAAAATAAACTAGATTTAGTTCGGCTAAAGCAATCATTTTAGCATATGTTATGATAATATCGTGTGCGCAGTTTAAACCCACGTGCGTCCGTTTTACAGCGAATGAAATGTGACTACAGATTTTAGTCCAATTTCACCGTCTTTTATATTTTGCACCAGAACTTCAAGGACGAGGACTATTACTTATTTTGTCTTCTCTCGAAACAGAATTTTAACGCTACGTTTATAAAGACGGATGTCATCGAATTCAAAGTGCATCTCATGTTCTGCTGTTTTTTCTAAAGGTATTCAATTCGAAAAATACTTTTACTGAAAGTATTATTTCGTTTTTTCGATACGGGTGGAACAGAGGAGAAAGTTTTGCAATATTGGATCACTGTATGGCTTCATACGCAACTTTACGACGAAAGCTGATTAGTCAAAGACTAGGCCTACGTGTCGTACCGCCTGTAGTTTCGATTCCACGGGGTTACCAGTTCTTGTCCTTCGAGGCGAAGAACTTCTTCACCCAGGCTACCACATCTTCCTGGTTGTTGAAGTGCCGCCCGCGAAGCAAATGGGCCATGGACCGGCGCAAGTAATAATCCGACGTGACAAGGTCCGGACTATACGGTATGTGTGGCATCAGTTCGATGCCCTCAAGCACCTGGAGTTTTGCCCGGGTCGTTCGCGCGGTATGAGGCCAAGCGTTGATCTGGTTTAGCAGAGCGCGCTTTCTGTTCACCAATGCCCAGTACTTCTCCTACAAAACGGCATACATCCACTCCATCTGCTCAGAGTAGAGGGCGGCGTTGATGGTCCAACCGTCTGGAATAAAATTCTCAGTGAATTATCTCATCGAAATATCCCCAGACGCTGAGCGTCACTTTGTGTTTGAAGCGCCCACGTTTGGGAACAGGTTCAGGAAGCTGGCCAAAGCTCAACCACTGCCATTGTGTTTTAGGATTGAGAGAAAAGACCCACGTTTCATCGCACGTAATATTTCTTTAGGTATAATATCTACGTAGCTCTGGCTTTCTAGGAGCTTCATGTACACTTCCACTCCGTGGTTTGCTTCAGCGGGCGTCAGTTCGTGAGGAACAATGCGGCAGTTCATGTAAACCTTGCTGAGCTCCGGAACGTTACGAAACACTTTAGTGTGTGATGTACCCAGCTCGGCTGATAACCTCCGAGTGCGTGTTGTCGAATTCACCTTCACGGCCTAGCGCAGAGCCACTTAAGCCACGGTTCGCGGCCCACCATAACCTGGCTGTTCGTCGAGTTACCTGTCACCTGAGCGAAATCTCTTGACCCATCTAGTTGCGATGTTGTGGTTCACGGGACCTTCCTCTTTTGCATGATGAATGTTTCGTGTTGCTTGAGCAGCGTTATGGACGAGTTCAAACTCGTGAAGCAAAAGTTACATAATTTGCAGGCTGTGGATGTTCACCTTTTAGGCGTCCCAACAGCAGACAAGATGCTGTTTTGAAACTAATGGAACAAAAGTTTCGAGACGTATAGCCTTATAAAATGAGGGATTTAATCATCTATATGAATTATACAAGCTTACTGGTTTTACAGCGGCATAAGTTAATTTGTTTTATCCTGTATGTGACGGCATGCCGGTTATTAGCTGTGACCTATGTTGGCAGAGCAGTGGTATCTCCACCTAATATAAGCTCAATGGAAACTACCGATTGTCACGAGAATAAGTAGTTTTCCATTTCAGGTTTATTTCAACGCTTCAGCAAGCGTTCTTGAATCACTTTACATAAGCCCCACTGAGTCATTTAACAGCTTTGTGGAACAAATATATGTTTTATTTTTCGGAAGAAATACTGAAACAAACCGAATATTTTTTTTTCATGGAGCACATAATGATTTCCACGTTAAACACCCAATAAAAATAACAACGTTATACTATTTCCAAAACTTTCTTTAAATTTTTTTTACCTATAGAATAATTACTATTTCTTTAAAATGTTATTGTCACTGGATATTCCCGTTGATTATATTTACATATATAAAAACCAAAAATGTATTAACATTAGCAATTAAATCTCTATACATTTTGTTCCGTAAGTACGGTTACGGTATGTACAAAATGCACTATGCAAAACCAGAGCTACCATAATCCATGAAGAGTGATTAGCCGGAATATGAGTAACAGCTCGGAATTCCACTCTAGATATTTCCAGTGATATGGCATATGTGGCTACGATGCCTCCTACTGTCGGCTTGTATTTGGTATCGAATTGCCTAGCCACCAATCGATCAATTTTTGACTTTGCATTAAGCGATCTAGAACATGTCTTTCTGTTTAACCTAGAGTATATAGTAGAATTACTCGCTTTAGTTTTTTAAACATTTTTTTTGGTGCCATTCACTGAAAGGCTGCTACTGTAACGGGAAGCACAACAAAAGGAAGCATACTGCTTATTCTATTAGAATATTGTTTTGCATATATAGAGATAGGACAAAATAATATAAACATCTCATAGATAGGCGAAATTTATTTATCATTTTAGGTGTTGTGCCACCATTTGCTTTTGATACAGCTACCAACCGTCTTGGAATAGACTTATACATCTTTTCAAAAGTTTGCAGAAGGACGTTTTGCAATTTACCGATCATAATATTAGCCAATTTCTTCTTAGATGTTGGAAGATTGATTGTGCTTCTCATTTTGCTCTCCAAAACTGTCCACAGTGGTTCGAGGATGTTCAAGTCAATTGATTATTTTGTCCAAGGCAGATTGGGAAGTTCATCTTTGTGCTTCCTCAAATCAAGATTAAACCTCTCCGGCTGTGTGTAAGTGAGCATGATCATCTTCAAAAGTAGTATCATTGTTGGGAAACAGCATTTAGACCACAGGATGCACCTGATCACATAGGAAAATTCCAGTTTTGAGCGTCCAATTCTGTTACTACATCGAAAAAACTTCAAAAGTACTTTTGCTGTGATAGTCGAATTCCCTTGCTTCGGCGTTCCATTACCATTACCCCATTAGGTTTTGTTATGGTAACGTCAAATACAAAGTGCACTCTACAAAAGTTACCAGCATAAAGAATCTGAAACAGTGAAAACGAGATACCATAAGCTCTGTCACTAGAATCATGTTGCAGAACACATGGCGTGAAACTGAGTACAGACTACACATACTTCGTGCCACCAAAGACGAATCTGTCGGGCGCATTGAACTGATTTAAACTTCACTAAAAACGTTGTGAGTAGCACTATCATTTTCATGTTTAGTAATTGTTTTGTACGTATTTTCCTGCAACCTATATGTGGTTAAAATGTTGAAATCTCATGGTAGGCACCTTGTGAAATTTTCTGAACGGTGAAACGAAAAAGTGAATTTTAGTTGGTTCAACATTACGAAGAAGTCTTTAATATATGAGTAGTCACTAATTGCCCTTATTGAGGCAATTCATGCCATTTCAAGTACGAGTTTGTTTTTGTTTTGGTGTCAAAACACGTTATTCTTTTCCGTTTGGAAATTCCCCAGTCAGTTTCTTAGTATGCCGAACCCCTGGTGCAGTAGTGTAAGCGGAGGATAATGATCACTCTTTCCAGATGTGTCCGATTTCGGGTTCCGGTGTGTCAGGGCTGTTGTATTTATTTGAGGCGCTGGTTTACCGACTTTTATGGAACCAATGGCAGTAAATGTGAAACGTCGACAGCTTATAGGCCATCAATCAGCTCGTGGTGGTCGTTAAATCTCCTACTTCCCAAAAAATCCCAAGAATTACGTCAAGATGCCTTAGAGGGTATGTCTATAAGAAACTTGGTGCCACAATTCAAATTGAGTTATTAATCGTTTCCTTTAAGAAGTCCCACTGACGAGAACTGTAGTCAGATCAGATCATATGCAGAGGATTTTAGGAAGAAAGTGTCTTACCGCAGGTCTTAAACAACCCTTAGAAATACGAAGCTAGGAGCCCGATAGGAAAGTGACACGGAAACGAAGTTGAAGGGGAGGAAGATGCCCTCATTTATTACTCGCGGGCAGTACCCAGGGTCCGACGGCTTAACGTGTCCATCCAACGCACGACGGATTTTTAGTGGATGGAACGTTCGTACCTGCTGGGATCAAACCTGAGGTTCTTTCTGTTGCAGTCCGGAACGTTGCCCACTAGGCCAACCGCGGCCTCGCGAATTGTGCTCTCAATATAAAATAATATATAGATTTCTGATGTCCGAGGAAATACTGCATAAAAATTCCATTTGAGGTTTCACCAAGGTTTTATCGTTAAAGATATATGGTCAAACCAAAAATGAGTGACGTTATTTTAAATACCTGTTATTCATCATGTGTTCAATTTTCAGATCCAGTCATTAATACTTATCTATTTCATTAGCGTCTGTGTCAAGTAATAGTTTCTGTAAGTGTACTTTTAAGTTCTAATGGTATCCAGTGGTAGGGAGGAAATGGTTTTTAATTACATTGCTGGCCACCCAAAATCCAACACGAAGAAGAAAGCATCCGATAGGCCTGAAATTCTCAGCATCCGTCGCCTGCGAGAGGACATGCAAACGATTAGCATTGCAGGGCATATGCGAATCATGTGCGCCCGGCACGCCACCGAGAAGCACTATAAGAAGGGTGCACAAAAGGCGTTGTGTAAGTAGTGGAAGTGTGTTGTGCTGCCGGACCTGTGCGTAGGGACACCGCAGCGATGCCTCGTTGCAGAATACGGCAGTCATCCCAGCAAGTTTCGGAATTCGGCACAGGATGATTAGTGGCTTATTGCGACAGCGGTTTATCGTACCGAGACATCGGGACCCGTGTGGGACGACATCCAGCCACAGTGAGGCGAGTACGGATTCGGTGGGTGCAGGAGGGACGGACGGATCGACGTGAGCGATTACCGCAGCCGCGGCTCACCACCGAACGAGAGGACCGGAATGCTGTGCGGCGGGCATTCACGGCTCGGACGGCCACATCACGAACGTTAGCACAGAAATTAGGGGGTGTTGCGCAACAACCTGTGTCAGCACGTACCGTTCGACTTCGTCTGCAGGAGCGGGGACTTGTCTCACGGCGCCTATTGCCCCGATTACCATTTACGTTACACCACCGGCGGGTGCGGCGGCAGTGGTCCGTTGAACGCCGCACCTGTACTACGGAATGTCACGACATTGTCTTCTCCGACGAATCCTGCTTCTGCCTGAAACACCACGATGGTCGGATCCGCGTATGGCGGCACCACGGCGAGAGACTATATGTCGCCCGCATTAGGCCTCGCCATACCAGTCCGTCCCCTGGCGTTATGGTTTGGAGCGCAATTCGATATGACACCAGTACCCCTCTATTACGCTTCGTCGGTACACTCAACAGACACCGCTACGTCTCTGAGGTTTTGGAGGCTGTAGTCCTCCCTTACCTGCAGAACCTACCAGCGAACACGTTTCAACAGGACAATGCGTACCCGCACGTGGCAAGCATCGTGCAACAATTCTTCACGGACCACGAGGTGTCACTGCTGCCGTGGCCCGCCTGTTCTCTGGATATGTCGCTGATCGAACACGTCTGGTCGCTGATCGGCAACCGAGTGGCCCGGCAAGCACCACCAGCGGCTACGCCTGATGAACTGTGGCAACGTGTGGAAGCAGCCTGGACCGACTTACCCCAAACCTCTTTCGTTCCATGCCGCGGCGTGTAGCGGCCTTTATTGCCAGCCATGAGTGCCACACGAACTATTGATGCATGCGCTTTCCGCAAGTTGCACGGACCTGTAAGCTTAATCGTTTCATCTTTGTATCTGTTGTTATGTGTCCAGTAAATTTGGCTTTGCTATCTCGTGTCCTTCTTGGTGTTGCATATTGGGTGACCAGCAGTGTATATTTCTCGTGTGAAATCACTATTTAGTTAAACTGATTATTAAGAAACCCAGTATCTAACATTCTCACGCACACGTATGTATGGATATGCTGAATATGTGAATTACCCTCTCTCGTACAACGCTGAAAGACCATATGCAAAGTGCAAAATTTCCAAAACCATAGTTTTTGGGCATCAAAATCTAAAAACTTTTCAATACTTCTAGGGTTACTGTTCGAATCAAACCGTTAGTTCCTTTTTCGTGCAATCTATCTTCTGTCACATGATCGTAATAGTTCCATTCGGTGTTACAATTTACTGTGGGATGTTCTATATTTTATTTCCGACAAAACTTTTACATTTTAGCCTCTCAAAGGAAAACATTCACACCTATCGAATTATTTTATCAAAGCTGCGATTTTAAAAAAATCCTCAAAAATCATGGAAATGAAATTCTATGAGATAATAAAGTGCTGGTGCACAAAGAAATATGAAAAAAAAAATCCTTTCCTGATAGGGCTTTTTATACTCTTTAAATTTCAAGTTTTCACTCTGCTGGAATATTGTTCTTAAAGAATTTGTTCAGTGGCACATGCATTGCTTGAGATTTAGAAGTCAGATTTTTAGGTTTTATTAATCTTTATTTTTCAGTTCAATAGAATTTATGTCAAAATGTAGTTCTTGTGAAGGACCTCTTTTTGTTTCATAAATTCATAACTTAGCTGACCATGCAGTTATATTCAATACTGATATATCCTAAATTTCCCGTGGACGTTATCGAAATTTACCTGAGAAACTTCAGCTGTAATAAATATGTTTTCCCCTTTAAGACTCCACTTTGGTTTTAATTTCGTTTTACAGCACATCCATGTCATAACAGTTACATTATGGTGACCCAAGATCTAGTAACTATGGTAAAAGGAAGTTTGACCTTTTAACTCCAATGAACGTTTTCCGGCATATCAGAATTCTTTGAACTTTCTTCATAACACCAATAGTATGCGAAATAATAATTTTAACATTGCTAAACTTGAATATACTTGTCGCCTGATGCCTAAAAAGGTACTCTGAAATTTTAATTTGTCAAACATATTTGATCATATTGGCTGAATGGTGTCGCCCATTTATGTAAGGAATTCTTCCATACAAGTAGTTTGGTATGATCATCATCATATGTAGAGGATTTCAGGAAGGGAGTGTCTGACCCCAGGTCTTAAACAACTTTTAGAAATAGGAAGCTAGGAGATTTCGGCTAGAGTGCCCGATAGGAAAGTGACATGGAAGCGAAGTTGAAAGGGGGAGGGGACAAGTACCCGGGGTTGGACGGCTTAACGTACCCATCCGACGTACGTCGGATATTAAGTCGATCGAACCTTAGGTCCATTCCGTGGCAGTCACGAACGTTGCTCAGTAGGTTACCCGCGGGCCAGATAGTTTAAAAAGTAGAGCATATTTTTTTATAAAATTAGGTTTTTAAATTATATACTAAAACGGAAACGTGATACTTTGAATATGTAAATATAAAATCTGTGATGAAAATATATAAAAAAAAATTGGAATCATATGCAATCTTTTCACTCGCTCGACACTGTACTTTTCGTAAGAGAGTAAAGGAATATTAAAAGTTTAAAAATTAGTCAGGAAGTTTACAATCCATTGGAAGTTTCTTCGTGTCTGCATCGCTTAAAAGGGAAAATCATATAAAATTTAAAAAGCATGGGACAAAACTAACATGTAAGGTAAGATCTCAACTAAAAAAACTTCAAAAAGCTGTAGATGTATCTGGATTTTATGTCTGTCTAAAGCCTCGCGTGCAAGAAATCTTTAAAATTGTGAGACCTAGGACGGTCTCATCTCCCCTGACAATGCGTCCGCCCTTGGCCTCATATGTTCTTAAACGTAGCGAAAACTAAAGTGGTATGAGGCATTTCGGTAAACGCACATGTTTAAAAAAATTCTACTTAAGGAACATGCCATCCAATATTTGCTAATATAAAGAACTCCTCTCTAAATAGGGTTTAGGACCGTCAGTTTCACATTGTGAAATCTTAAAAGCCCCTTTCTTCTTTTTAAAGTACATCCGTTAAACGTACTGTAATTTAGCATACTAGAGCGACAAATTCTGACAATTTATATTTGTAAATTTATTGATAGTTTAATGAAAGGCAATGTAAAAACCAGCATGTCCTTTTAAGAACAAGGAAACTGAATTGCCAAACATAGTTATTGCTGAGAATGGACATTCCCACTCATTATGTTAACGGTTAGTTAAGTAGGCGTGTCCATGGGCAAGGGTTTCTCTCATGCTCCTCTTTTTAAACAGTGTGCCGTATCTCTTTATCATTTTTTCCCAGATCAAGAAATTGTTCTGAAATGAAAATACGTCTATAAGAACCTCATTCTCCCCACAATACAAATTCACCGATATCACACAAAAAGATATATATGCTAAGTATTCCTCTTTTATGCGTTGTCAGCTTTAATATGTTTTACAGTCATGAATGTGTGTATGCTATCTTTAAGTAGTGCCCGAAGCACGGAGAAAACCATACAACATAAGTAAAAGGGATAAATCATAAATGAAAAGTATTAACGTTTATTATTTCGAATTTGAGGACTGCCCTCATGCGAACAATAACATGAGAATGAAGTAAAAAGCTCTTGTGTGAGACGTATTATGAATGTCAGTGAAGCTTGGACTGAGTATAGAGATCGCTGTAAATGGAGTTTTCTTATATATTAAAAGTAACTGACGTGCAAACTCTCCGAATTTAGGCGGGAGACTACGGAATTTCAGCCGTTTCCCCCGCTCTCCGGATGAATGCCAAATTATCTTGATTTTCACCTAGAATTAGCCGTTATGATGTTTAAAATTCCATCAACCACCATTGAAAGAGCGAACTTGTCGTCGCGTGACCTAGCGCCGCCTCCTCCTTAAGGATCCGAGGCGCACGCGTCACGTGGGCTCTCACAACAAGCAGAGAGTGGTTTACTCCTCCCGGAAACTCTCTCTCTCTCTCTCTCTCTCTCTCTTTCTCTCTCTCTCTTTCTTTCTCTCTCTCTCTCTCTCTCTTTCACTCTGTTTGAGCGAACAAACGAAAGCTCCCCCACTTTACTTTATGTATATATATCTGTGATTCGGGGAGGCAGAGTGACAACGGCTGGTTATACGGAACTATATTCACCTTCAGACATAATAATTTGAAAAGCACGCTTGGTTAACACATACACGAAACATTTATTCTTCATCAACTGGAATTTTGATGGCGGCGGATTGCTCGCTCTTGAAAGCGGCCTCGCTATGACTGAACCTGGCAAAGATCGTGCAACGCGCAAGATGAGGTTGTCGAATTCTGTAGAAATCTCACTCTACATTGGCGTCCTAACTTAGAGTCTCCTTGACACCAGAAAGCGCTCTATCTCATCGATGCTTCAGGAACAGTCTTCTAGCTATCCTTCTCTAATCGATCTTCAGTAGACTGTACTAAGTCCGTAATTCAGTAGTATATCATCAACTACTCTACCGGAATCCCTGACTCGGGTCGATTCCTTCTGTAGCGGCGACCTACCTCCTCTAGGGTCGGTGCCCGCTCATTCACCGTGAACTCCGAGAGTCCACCGTACCATCAACGCAAACGCGTTCCTTTCTACCGGAGGACTATCACCTCCGCTTTCCGAAGATAGACTGACGAGCAGATCCTGTCGGAGTGACCTGTTCGCTCCCCCCCCTTCAAGCTGCTCCTCTTTCAATGGCGATGGCTCTGACCTTCAACTCCGCTGGCCGGTCCATGCTGCTCTCCTCTCTGGCCACGTGCCAACTTTCGCGGCCTTCACCTGCCCCGCCCCTAGTCGCTTTCCGTGAATTGGGCTCCCGGACCTTTAAATCTACCTTGCGTGTTCCTCGTTTTTCTCCCCAGGCCATCCTTTGTGAGTACCTCCTTCCAAAAAGCAATCCTGCCACCGTAGTACATTCGCAGCAATACAATTCACACTGTTATAATTATACAAAAGAGTATGTCAGTCACAGCGTCCTTGGCGATATTCTCAGTTCGTAGAACAAGTCCTGGCCCTTTTTAAGGCGTGAGAACCTGAAGTCTTTTGTCATACATCTCGACTTCACAAAAAAAACTATTAAACATCTTTGCGAACTCTCTGTCGCCATTTTGGGAACTTACGATGTTTTCTTTGGTCAAAAAATCCCCCACATAATGTTTATCATTGAAATGAATTAACATCGTTATTGTGTCTGTTCTTACTTGCCCCTACTTCTTAGACGAAACATGTGGGATGTCATATTTAACATGTAGAGTCTTAAACCACATTAGCAAAGTTCGCTCGGTGACCTCCTCGGCGTCTCTTTAATTAGACACGCCCACTGTTGTGACACACATATATGCATACATACACTGGGCAGTACCACCAAAGAACCTCGCGGGGTTACTACCTGAGTGTTGACTCCTCCCCATTTTCAGTTTTCTAGGGTGCGAAGCTCTCCTCCTTCTTCCCTAAAAGACAATCGTGATAGAGCATCTGCATGGGGAATTAATTTCCCTGCTATGTGCGATATAGTTAAATTGAATTGGGCTATGGCTAAGCTCCACCTCTGTAGTTTGGAACTCTGTGAAACCGCGCTGGTCAAATACGTTAAAGGGTTGTGGATCTGGTGAGGGTTGTGGATAATCTGTATCTGGTGTCCGAAGATCCACCATTCAAACTTCTGTAACGCCCACACTATCGCGTAGGCTTCCTTATGGCTCGCCGCCCAGCGCCCCTGTGTACTAGTAAGCTTTTAACTGGCGTACGCTACTGGTCGGATCCTCCGCCTCTCGTCTCTTTGCCCCAAACAACACGCTACTGCGTAGGCGCTGGCGTCCGTGTGCAATACGAACGGCTTATTTAAGCCTGGGTTAAACATCACGGGTGCTGTACACAATAGCCCCTTCAGAATGGTAAGCGCCCCCTCCAGTTCTGATGTATAAACCACCTTCTCTGACGCCTTCTTTCCGGTCAGATCGCTCAACGGTGTAGCTATCTCTGCAAATTTAGGTACATAATCTCCGTAGTAGCTACACAGTCCGAGAAAGCTGTGTACCTCACTTTCCGTCTCGGGGGGTTCTAAATATCGTACTGCCTGGAGTTTCTCGGGATCTGGCTGGTGGCACCCAGAGCCAACTACATGTCCTAAATAATGTACGCTATTCCGGGCGAAATAACATTTCTTCAAGTTAGTCGTGAACCCGGCTCCCTCCAGACACCTCATCACCAATCTCCAATATGGCGTACGCAATAAGCTCCCCGACTCAACGCTAATTATATTCTCCCCTCCGGTAGTGGCTCTTACCTCTCCGGAGAAAGACTAGCCCCCATCACTTGCTACCTCCGGTCGCTCCTGTAATGGCTCCCGTGCTATCGTTAGGCTCATTATTCGTGCGCCCATCGGGTACGCCCACTCTTCCTCCGTTCTCCTCGTCACCACTTCTTGCATATCCCCTAAATCCTCGTCGGATTCAAAGATGCGCCTTACGACGTCAATCCTGGGCCTTTATCCCTCAGTTCTCCTACGAGCGCGTGGCGCTTGTGTCCCAGACCCAAATCGATGACGTAGCTATCTCTCCCTCGCTTCTCTAAAATAAATACTCGACATGTCCATCTTAAACCAATTTCATTCTTATAGTCGGGGGTAAGTGTTATGACTTTTTCATGTACTTCGAAGGATTTCGGCCTCCGCCGTCGCTTATAATATGAGGCGTCTCGTCAGGGTTGACCCTCGTCTACTTCCCCTGCCTGCTGTGTCATTTTCTCTACTTTCTCCTCCCACTCCTGAAGGTATTGGGTGGCCGACGCGGTTATCCATATGGGTCACACAATTTCCTCTTTTAGCTCCTGAACGGAAAATGCTGGCCTACTAACTGGGGTTATGGGAACCCGGTCGTCCTGTGTGACTGGCCACCTAAGTTGGCAAACCTATCAGTCATCACCATATTTCTTAACGTCCTTCTGGTCGGATGGCCAATTAAATGAGTGGCGGATATGCTCTAAGGTCTCTTCGTGGCCTAAATGAGTCGTATCCACTGAGTCGTGCGCCAACCTCATTCTTTCTCCCCTCCTACATTCCGGCACCACTAGCTGATTGACTGTTTGTCCTAACACCTTCTCTCGGCGATGCAGCAGCCATTCTTCCAAAAGAAATCCTTCCTTCCCTTCTATGGCTTGGGTAAAGGCTTCTTTCAGCGTCTCGTCGCGTGTCTGCTGGTTCTTGAAAACTACGTAGTCTGAGCTACGAGCCTCCCCGTCTAGGGGAATCCTATCTCGGCTAGAGCTGGCCTCGCTCTCCGTCGACTGCAAAATTTCTGTCCCTTGACCTGATTGGCGGCCTGCCGCGCGCTCCACGGATGCCCCACCTATCTCAGCAACCTCGCTCCCTGATGCCTGGTGCGACAACGGCTCTTCCGACGCTTTCTCCTCTCGTTCTTTCCTCGCGACGCAAACATCCTGGGCTTCGTCTGGATCTATTCCCGTAAGCTTTTTCCATTCTCGTAAATCCCTTTCGTCGTCCTCCACTCCTGAAATGGTAAACGACCCCTGGGTTGAAACTAACCACTCGGGAATCGCTTGCCTAGCTTCCTTCATCTTCGCATAATCTAACAGCGTAATTACCGCATCGTTACTGAGCTGGGTTACGATAGCACACATTATTTCTGTCATACCCATTACCCCTTTCCCGACCTTTTCCAAATCTGGGTCAATTAACCTAACTTGTAGTTGTTTCACGGGAAAGTTTGCAGGCCTCCCGTCGATACCCGTCAAATGAATACGCCCGATCTCTTCCTCATCTTCTTCCACTAACTTACCCTCTTTTACACAACCAAATTCGGCCCCGCTGTCTACGATTATCCCGGCCTGAATTCCTTTCGCTGTTTCTATCTTTAACTGTCCTGCTACAGGTCACTCCATAATCTCGCCTTGGCTACATTCGGCTTTCCCATTTTTGCGTTTAACTTCCCAGGGTCCTCTTCGGGTTGCTTCTCGACGTCCCTTGCTATGGATACTTCCCTTCTCTACTCTCTATTCGCTACCCGGCTTACCTTCTTATTCCCATCGTTTCTCCAATTGCCTGTCGGTCCCTTACTATCTTGTCCTGTAGTACCTCTCAGCTGGCAGTTGTTCCGAACAATGAAAACCAGACCTGAAGAATGATGTGTTTCGCACCAGTTTTCACAGTTGGCAAAACACGGGCAGACAGGTGGCTTTTGCCTGGCATTCCGCTTCTCCAGGCTCATCCGTAGGATAGCTAGATGGTGAAACCTAATAAATCCCTTAAAAAAATATGTTGACTGATCCTGTGTCCACTTGGGATGAACTGTGTACCACTCCAAGAAACGTTTAACGTTTGTCTTGCTAATGTCAGGCTTGTGTGTGGCGCTTCTCCACCACGGAATTCCGTTTCCGTTGCGTCTAACATTTCTTGATGGTGTTAGCGTTACTTTGGGTGACATTTTGGAATTCGGTGGTGAGAGTTCCAACCAAGGTCAAGTGATTTTGTAGCGCCATTCTCTCTAAACGCAGCATTTCATCTCTGTCATTCTACGTTATCTCTCAATTCACAATTGTGCTGTTTCTCTTTGGCCTTTACCCTTCAGGATAACATCACGTTTCTGTTGAACGGGGTAGTAGCAGCATGACTATTTTTGGAAATGACTTATTGCTAAGATGGCATCCTATGAACTTTCCACGTTGAAAGTCAATGAGATATGCCAACAGCTTTTTTCTTACTATTTGTGGGGGTTTATTACATTTACCAGGCATAGGTATTATATTACCTTTCACAACTGTTTGGGAAATGCTTGTGAGATACATTGGCAAACACATGCTTAAATTGGGTGGCTGGATCTTTTGATAAAATAGTGCATTTAAGCGAGAAATATTTTAAGGAATAATTCCATTTACCAGAAGTGAAGGCAGTATGTCAAAGTTAGATTATCAACGCAAGAAAATCAAACTCAAAATTAATGAAGACATGTAGATATATATTATATAATGCAGTAAGAGTGTTTCCTCCTTATTAGCAGCGACAAAATATACATTTGAAATAACAGCGTTTTTCTTTAATGATAGTCTGTTAAAATTACACTGGCATCTCAGTTCTTTAAAAATACAACACCAGAATACAGGTTATTTCCCTTGTATCTATTTTCAATAACCAACTAACGATTTTTTCTTCTTTTGTGACCACGCATTGGTTATTAAACTAAAGAAACTTTTTCAACTAGAAATAAAAAAAATATTCATATTTCACGTAGAGGATTCAGTGAAATTTCCTTATATTAAATTCCACAGCAATGTTTTCATCCCACTAACTGCATAATATTTATGAGTAATGTCACACATAATCGAATATGTTTGCATGGTGTTAATTAGCTTTCCACGAAACGACATTTCCGAAATGAAAAAGAAAATAAACAATACCAAAATAGTACGGTTATTTTTGTCATAATGGCAATAAACGAGCACAAGCTTACTCATGGGATAAACGCTACTTTAAAAATATTCCACTGAGTCAGGGGGCCTTGGCATAACGCACACGCAACGCTTCAAACAGCACCGAAATCCATTATACATTATCTCATCGAGCAATCCTCAAAAACTCTATACGGTGTTTTGAAGGTGTAGCGTTGTCGTCCATGAAGCGGAACTCAGGGCCCACAGCACCTCTAAACAGACGCACGTAAGGCAGGAGAACCTCGGTACAATAGCAGACACCAGTGACTGAACCTTCTTGGAAGATGTGGATGTCAGTACGGCTACCAAGCATGATACCGCCCCAAAGGAGAACTCCGAATTCTCCAAACCGGTCCCTTTCGATGATGTTGAAAGTGTGATTGCGTGTTCCCTGCTCTCTCCAGATGTGTATTCGTCCAGAATCGCTCGTCAGAATAAATCGGCTCTCATCCGTAAACAGAACTCGACCCCATTGCTGATGTGTCCAGTTCTTGTGTTCCTGGCACCACAGAAACCGCCGTCATTGCTGATGTGTCCAGTTCTTGTGTTCCTGGCACCACAGAAACCGCCGTCATTGCTGATGTGTCCAGTTCTTGTGTTCCTGGCACCACAGAAACCGCCGTCATTGCTGATGTGTCCAGTTCTTGTGTTCCTGGCACCACAGAAACCGCCGTCTCCTATGATCAGGCGTTAATGGCACACAACGTACTGGTCGTCGTGCAAATAGACCACCTTAGTGCAGCCTCCTGGTCACGGTAAAACGCGATAACGGACGTCCAGTAGCATGTTGCATGTGCCTTGCGATTTCTCCCGCTGTCTGCCGTCCGTTTCTTCTCGCTTGTAGGACAATATAGCGGTCCTTCGCAGCCGTAGTTGCTCGTGGTCGACCACTGCTGAACTCTCGGACAGCTGTCCCTGTCGTTTTAAATGCTCTCTAAGCTCGTGAATCGACGCTGTGACGAATCCCGAACTCCTCGGTCACACTAGTCACACTTCAACCATCTTCCAACTTTCCAATGACGCGACCTCGGGTAAAGTCATCCAGATGTCGTCTACTGGATTGCCTCTTAGCCATATCACACGGTGGCAGGAACTCGACGTCGTTCAAACCGATGTACACCGTGCAGTAATTTTCACAGAATTGCTGAGCGTACACCGCCCGAGTGCTTTATACTCTTCCGACCCCCCCTACGTCATGCTGCATATATGTGCATACCCTACCGTACCGGACCCTAGTCTATCACCTGAGTAGTCTTTCGGTCCGTTCTGTCTGCTCGTTTTCCTGTTTATCTAAGTTCTCCTTTCGTCCTTAATTTGTGCACACTAGTGTAAAACATTGCGTGTTTTGAAAGCTTTCAGCATATTATCCAAAAAACATAGGACATTAAGAAATCGATAATTTTCAGTTGAAATTGTTTCTCTATTTCTACAGCGTTTTAAGCCTTTAACTAGGCCAGAATTATAAGTTTAGTAGCACCACGAGAATATTGAGAATACGCACAATCTTCCAACAAAATGGAAATAGCTCCACATTAAATCTTATATTTTGTAATATAGTTAAACAAACATCCTAGGTCTTGCAGGAAAACGGAAATAGCTCCTCCTTAAATAATATACTTTGTATTGCAATTAAACAAAGATCCGGAAGTACAAAAACGCATGTCTTAAGTATGTAACTTTCAACAACGACAATAGCAATAATCTTCCTGGTTTTTTAATTATTTCAGCCTCTTTAAGGTAAACGCAGTTTGCGGACTTGTATTTGGTTGCCCTAAGGTTTTTAATGGTTCACACTTTGTCTAAGTGTAGATTAAACTGGACGACTGATTTACAGATGACAAAATTTTATTATATTTGTTTTTTACAAATTTTGAGCATTACTAGGAACAGAAATTCTTCCATGAAATCTCAACAGGCACAAATTCCTAATTCAGATATATTCACATTTAATTCGAAATCTCCAAATCAGAATAAAAGCTGTGTTTCCCTTTTTCTCCTTTCCATTTCTTATTTTTGAACTAACGTTTAGAACATATCACTTGAGTTATATTTCTCTACGTAAAGTCCTTCTGGTATCTTTTGTTTCCATGCGTAAATTTCCGTTAATTATCAGTCCAAAACATTCCGACAGCGCAACATATTACTTCCTCGAACAACTTGTGTCTTTTAGCAGAGCTGAGATTGATTCAAGAAAATAAAAACGATAATAAAATGTCAATGTCGCATGTTGTTTAGAGGTGCTTGGGTAGTAATAAAAGAATGTTATAATAAAATGCAAAACAATAAAATGTCAAAGTCGTGTGCTGTTTCGAGGTGTTGGAGTGATAATAAAAGGAAATAATAATAAAATGGTAAAGAAAACAAAAATAAAATGTCAATGTCCTTTGTTGTTTAGAGGTGTTGGAGTATTAGCATAACGTTAAAATGAAAAGTTTATTTTATGTCCATGAAAAACCTGTCGTAACAAACTATGAAGTCTTCTAAATGTTTGTGTGATATAGACACTGAGTCATTTGGAGAATTACGGTATGAGAATATTCGACTGAAGTGAATTGTCAACTGCAAACTGTGCGTTAATAATTTGCGGATAATAGCCAACCATTTGTTTTTATGCATGTTTTGTTGTTTCCTTTTCACCCTGGACTATTATGTCCTAGGGAAGGGTATGTTCAATCACTTTAAATAAAGCACCAATTAATTCAATAGCAAACAATATTAAATAAAATGTAGTCCACACAATGGTTCAAATGAAAGTTTTCTTTTTGTGTAAAGAAGGTAAAAAAATCAATATCTGTTAAAAACTAAAATTTTAACATAATCTAATTTTACACTCTAAGACACAGGCTGAACATCAAAGTGATGACGCAAACATTCGGTACATCTTATCAAGCAGAAATGGAAAATGTGGTTAAGTATCTTTATTTGTTTTGTTAAAAGACAAGGCTTTTACATTTTTTGGGGAATTTCTTTTTTTCTAATACTTTAGGATACTATCTTCTCGGTTTGTCCGAATAATCTTTTTAGTCAGATACACCTACGCCGAATTATTTGCATAGCATTCTTCGGACATCATTTGTTAATTGACCTTGTTATAGTCTCATTATATGTCTCATTATATGTAGATTTGGGAGACCTCAATTTTTATCAGCTTGGACCGTGATTGTATTAAAAAAGAATACGTAGCTTATTAGCTACGTTGACTGTGATTCTATTAAAAAAAGAATGCTTAGCCAAATTTCTTTTCTGTTATTTTTTTCTGAAATTTTAACATGTAATAAATTGGAATAAATATAATTCAATAAGCAGTCTCCATATTTACTAAATTTATCTGTTTTCCACAATGAATTTGAAATCACTTCCGCTGTTTTCAACTAGAATAATTTTAAATTAAATATTTAATTTTAATAATAGAGAACACCATTATTTTTTATTACACCGAACAATCTAGTTCAGAAAACACCTCTCGTATCTTACAATTCATGTTTAGAGATGAACAGTGTTTGCATTACATTGCAATATGAACGAAAATCTGAATTATGAAGGAGTCGCAAACAGGCTCGAACCGGATTAGAAGCCACTAAATGTGAGACAAAGCTATGCATATGCACCGATCCTAAGCAGAATAGAAATTCTGAGAGTACCAGAAGGCTTTAAACCTAAATATTTGTGGAATGCGAGAAAAATAATGTTTATTACATTTCTTTTAAAAGTTTTTAAGTCATCAAGTATTTCTTCTTAACACTACTGCATCTTTAAATAGTTGTAAATTTTACATGACTCACCAGAAACAACACATCTCTTTTGTAAACAATATGAAAGGAACGGCATGAATTTTCTGTGGATGCTTACATGAAGACGTAGATTTCGTAAATAGATAGACAGAAAGTGCAGAAGCTAATTTTGATACATAAAGAAAAACCTGAAAATAAGATCAGAATATTAATAAATATATCTTTTCCAAAGAAAGACTGAACTCCTCCGGATTTACGATTATGCCAGGACACACTTCTGCCTGTAACATGGATAGTCCTTCCGGCGCTTTTCTAAACTCATCGTCTTACTATTTAACCCTCTAACAATGAATATTCGCAACTTCTAGTTCAAGGAGATGACCAGAACCGCCGGAATATCCCATGAAGAGTGATAAGAATTTATCTTCCACATGTATCTGTCGACGTTTCACGGCCTCTGCTGCATTAAAAGAAGTCACGATGAGTCTTCATTGCTGGCACAAAGCGAAGAAGTATGCTCTGAGTTTTTTCTCCCAAGACAATATCATTCACTTTCTAAATCTCGTGGGTGTCCTCTGCTGAAAATTAAACTGATTGCCGTTGGGAAACGTCTGATGCCGAAAAATGTGTACCAAGCCTATGGACCGCAGTTTTTGTGTGTGATGACCAGCATTAATTCCTATTTTTTTTAACCTGTGCAATTGTGACCAATGATCTACTAGCATCAACAGAGTATTTTGGGGACTATGGTTCATGGGCGATTCAACAAATGGACTAAAGATTTAAAGAACATTTCCTTACTTTGAAAATTTCAAAATGTGGATCCTACATGAACGCAGGAGGCCAACTAGTGAAAAGAATCCAAATAAATCATCTTGCACTTATGGAGCACTTACGAAAACTTAGATGTTGGTTTTCTCATCTCACACTTCTGCTCTTTCATGGAAAGGGTAATTTTTATTGGATTCCATTACATGAATTTTGGAGTTTCTACTCCGAGTTTTCGAAACCATCTAAAAGCACGACGGCACAAAGTCGAATTTCATGAAACCTCTATACACAAAGTTTGTTCCAACCGTTTTTGAATTTTTTTCTTTGAGCATCCATATGTTTCCGTTTCGTTTTCTCACCAATGCCTAATTTCGTGACATTACGAAGCATATATCTGGTATAACACTTTTTCCTGTGTAAGTTGAACTGGATTATATTTAAACGATCATATTCCTCTCTGAGGGTCATTATATTTAAAGACATTTTTACATGCGATATGAAATAATTTACCCGAATTTTCTTCAAACTCAAGTTTGCATTTAATGCTTTAATTATTTTGTCACTTTTATTAGATTATTCAAGGTTTCGCTACTCCTCATAAGTGTGTATTCAGCTTTTCAAACACAAACAACCATCTGTGAGAGTTATTCGTACTTTCCCCAAAAACCTGATGATCAAGAAAAAGCGTTGGACGATTTATATTTGTTTCCTATTTATTTTCCTTTTCATTCTTTCATTCACATACATGTTTCTAGGAAGCGAAGGCCACAAAATCTTCATTGTGCAGTAGGTGCTCCTATAGATAAGTTTATTTACTCGGAAATCATGTATGCATCAGGTATTTTAATATGCGTGCCATGATCCTGGGTAAATGGAGGTATTTTCGGTGTGTCTTTTTATGAATTACTTTTCTCTGATGTCGGTATTTTTATTTAGAGTTGTATTACTTGCACCATGTAGATACTTGTAACATCTCAATACAGACGACACGCAATGAAATCACATAGTTCTCACTTCCAACGTATGGGAAAATGATGTTCACGAAGCCTGAGGCGCAAATTTAATGTACTGAAAAAACAATTTGTAGCTTCTAGTGTAAAACGAGGAGGAAACAGAAAGATATTTCCCAAAAAGGTCATTGCACTCTACATCCTAACTGACAAAAAGGTGAATTGCACACTCAATTTTGGAGATATGCTCGTGATCGTGGATGATTCCTTGCGAATATGCCTTATTTGTTAGCAATGAGAGCTATAGAAGTGTAATGAACAGGTTACTTACAGAAGCAACTACAAAAATTATAGGACTCTTAAAAAATTGAATTGCATAAACAGTTCCAGAGTTATCCCTGCTGTCGTAGTAATTTGCATACGATCTACCTTCTGTGTCATAATATGAAATTCTGTTCATGTTGGATTTTGATAAAACCAATAGTTATCAAAGAAAACATCTAAAGAAGTACACATATTTTATTTTCCTAATCTGTCACTGCAGAATGAATACTTCGGAATAATATAGATTCGTTTCACGTAAACTAAACTGCTGAAATCAATGGAATGGTACATTAGTTAGTAACCGGAAAATTTGGCATGTTTTATTTTAGGGTATCACGCGATACGTGGTTTTCACGCATATTATGTAATACTTGTGGCTGTGGTTGAACTTAACATATACTTTTTTATATCTTCTTTAAATCGTTTGCTGAAAATCAGACATTACCTTAAACAATTTTTCAGAATTTGTAGTTTGTACTTGAAAATGAGAAACATTTTATACAATTAGGAATTTACTAATTTTATGTAGAATAACTATTGAGTTTTTATAATTTTAGCCAAACGCTTGTAAGTAGGCTCCCATGTAAAGTATTTGTTTTTGGTGTACTTGACTTTCGAGTACCTCACGGAAAATTAGAATGTCCCCAATTGCGAAGTCTAAGAGTTAGTTTCATGGGATATAAATCTATAATTAAAAATTACTTCAGTTAAGGCTCTCGGATGAACAATTTTGATTGTAATTCTGTGTTCAAAATCCTGTAGAGGTTTCACGATTGATATCGTACACGAATGCTTGATTGTTTATGTTTCGGCTTTCCTAAAATCACCATTCCAGAAGTTCTGTTTCAATAAGATGGCATTCAACATGTAGAGCAATGCCTATACATTGTTGAATACAATATAATTCTCAGTTCTGAACGTAGATGGCGAAAACGTGCTTTTGTTCTTGCAACAATAATTTTCTTTCCCGAAATTAAATTACACAAATTCATTTTATCTGTATGATACTCGTGGCCGTAACGATTCTTAGCGTTGTTCACTTCAAATTACCCAAAGTTTTCCGTTAAGATTTGAATAGGTATAAAATGTATTTGAGCTAAATCTGCTTATAAATGTTCCTTTTGTAAAGAAGAAACTACGGTGGCTTTAGAAAGGAAGAAACCTGACGGATAGGCATTTCTTCTGCGATGAAGATTGTTTTCGAATAATTTCCTGTTTTCTCATAGACTGTTTTGCCATTAGGAGTGCCTTATTTCGTTTCAGTCTGAACAGTTAAAGACACTCTGAAAAAAGTTAAAACATTTCTCTTCCCTTCTTTTTTCTCTATTTTCACGATGAAGAACACTTTGCGCGGAAGTTATATGTTGATCGAACATATAATTTTCTAATACTATACCTCCAGTCCTGGCCCGCTGGCCGCAAATTATGTTGTTTTACCGTGATTACAAGTCGACAAAAAGGGGTCAGCGTGTTAGTTCTTTCGTGGCTGCGATTAGCACGTCAGCTCCGTTACTGGCCAAATAGCTTTCAGTTTCATGGGAGCCTGTAAGTCCTTTTTTTAATTCGGACGACTTTTACTATTGTAAGACGCGGAATGGAAAAAATGTTTCAAAGAAATCGGTTCGTGGTGTGATTGCCAATGATTGTTTCCAAATTCAAGACGTTCAGAGGTTTTCGTCTTACTATCATTATTTCTCTCGTGCAATATTTTACACGGAACTGAAGTCTCCTTGGAATTTAGTTCTAATGTGCTTTTATATATCTTGTGGCAGTGTATTATTGAAAGTTAATGAACATTTTCATTTTCTCTTAGGCGAAGTGTTATATAAACGCATACCACCTTTCACAGTGATAAAGGATCAACACTAAGTTACGAATTCTTGATAATAGGGTTCTGACTGAATGTAATTATTCCTAACTTAAAAGACCAAACGCTGCGGCATCAATTCTCGAGTGAGGTTAATAGAAACTATCAGCAGAGGAAACGCGAAAAGTCTTATGTATTCTGCTTACCAAAAATCAGGTATGTAGATAGAAATGCTTTTACATTAAAAATTCCGGTGATATCATTTGTGTTCTGCTTTTTGATCTTTTATATATGATTTGATAAAGTCGGTTTTACCTGACAGGAAGGAAATGAAATTTTACAAGTTCTGGATTAACCAATACTAGAATTAAAACCTCAACAATTTAACATTGCTTTTTAATTTTATTCCAATTTTATGTAAGAAAAGGATGTGCTCCGAAGAAAATAACCTGCAGAAATATAATTTGTAAACTTGAATCTATCAATCATGTTGTGGTAGGGATTAACTCTAAATATGTGTCCATGCAGAAAAAAATGCATCCGCTTTACTACACTCCCGGATAGCACGGCGTTTCCTTTTAATCCGAGCAACATTAGGATTCATGTTCTCGGTGAGACAAGTTAAACGTCTGCACCATTTCTCCTCGGTAGGAATATTTCTATTCCTTCATTATGTGAAATTAACTGTAACGGCAAACAACAAAATAAACATTTCATTAATTTTATTATTTTTCTAGAGAAATTACTGTGCGTCTTGCGACCCTAACAAGTTAAACAATAACTGCCAGGAATTTGGGCTTTTCAGTTCTTTTTTTATCAATTTCAGGTTAAAATGCTTACTTGATAGCGCCTGACTTAACTTTTTGACGACCATGATCCAAAAATCTTGTATTTCTCTAAATAGCATAACGCCAGAAACTGTGTGTTGGCTCACTTCTTTGTTTAATAAAAACAATAGTGACTGAAGGGGACTCCTGCTGATCTCCGATAGGTCGTGAAAATTTGAAGAACGGGTAAGGGTTGGAAATTTGACTCACTTTAGACAGGCGTTTCGGCCAGCTATGGTCGTTTCTACGTACGGGCGTTTGGGTGTTATGGTCCTTAAAGGGTTAATTGATGGTAAAGGTTTCGATTAAATTAACTTGAAAATATTTCATGAAATATAAGTAGCAGCAACAATGCATTGTTAGGTACCGAAGGAATTTGAAATGTGTTTTCTACGTGTTCGTTGCGTCCGGTTGGAAGTTTGATTTACTGTAAGAAACCCACAGCCCAACTTCAGAACTTTCTGTCAATATGACGCATGGCATGCCCACGTTTTTATACAATTTAGACGTTTTCTTTTATACATGGAAAGAGAAATTCCAACAATAGCTTTGCTAGTTATTTCTATTTTTCAGCTATGAAATGCGTAAGAAACTCACAACAAAAGAAAAAAGCTGAGAACTGTTGACTCCCAAAGAATCTCTGTTTCGTGCTACAGGATAATAATTTTTTTTGAGAAAATTTTCCAAAAATTGTGTGTAATGAAACCTTAAAATTTTTCTAGAGAATGGGGAAGGGATTTTCAGGCTCCGAACAAATGAAAGACTCACAACTGTGTGTAACATTATTTCATTGCGACCATGTCCTTATAGATTAACGCGTGTTCGTAGCAGCTGTTTCCCGCGTTTCTTGAAATCCATAAACATGCTATAAAAGGAATATGTTAAAAGACATTCAATATCTGGTTTTCTATCATCTCAAACTAAATTTTGTTTCCGGAGGAAATAATGTTCTTCATCACATGGAAGTATCTTCATTTTACGTACAAAGAAAGCAATGAAATTGATCAAAATATCGATTTAACTACATGGCGCTGCATCACTATCAGCAAGAGAAAGCAAGTTACTGTTGAAATCACAGACCCTCAGCGATAAAAAAATGCAAAAAAAAAAAAAAAAAAAAGAAAAACGCAGATCATCCTACTTGAATAGTACAGCGCTTCAAATGAATTGTCACGTACCAGGCGCAGCTGTTGTGTACTAAAGTACACTTACTCTGAAACGTCACGACGCATGGATCTCTCTCGTGATGTGACGTAAGCGAAGTTGATACGAGAACCTTCTTCTGTTTTCAATCTGCTGTGGTCTTTGCTTGTGTGCGGTAGAGTGTCAATGAAGTTCTGTGTGTATGTTCTTTCAAATAGAATTGCTCTTTTTCATTAGGAAGCAAATTGTTTTGCAAAATGTTTCTTATCTGTACATATTAGAACGCTTCATGATATGTACATAGTTTCTGTCACAAGCAAGGTGATTAAGTGTGCAGGACTGCTGTGATCTTTATTTCAGCAAACATAGTGTCTGTTCGAATCAACGTTTATTACAGCAATGGTTCATCTATTTGTCAACACATTTCATCTAATGGATATCATCGTGTCATCATTTAAATTTTTATTAAATACATTTTATTACATACAACTCAGTTCTGTATATGACTTTGTTATTGCTAGCATGTTCTGTTTTACTGTTAAGCTTACAGTCTTCTACCATGAATAAAGAATAGTAAAAAGTATTTTTACTACTGCGTGCTGAGCAATTGGGGTGTTAGTGTTCTTTTTAATTTAACATTTCCACATGTCTGAAAATCACAACAGTTACGAACTCAATGATATAATTACGAGCATAAGGAGTCGATTAATATTTACGGGAGTTCTCCTCTACTTTGCGCTCATTATGCCTTGAATCTGTTTTTTCGGAAAAATGTGTTCAGGATAAGGAAACCCAACGTATTAGAAAAATTTTATTGAACAATACAGTTAGCAGGAAACTTTCAAAACGATCATTTTTACCCTAGAAATGAAGTAATAGAATGCGCACTGTGAAAGTTTTGGGTCACTAATTCTGTCGGTAAGTAGTCTAGTTATAGACCACATTCGGTTGCTATGACTATGAGATAAAGAAGAAACCACGTTTAGGCACAATAAATTTAATTTTCTTATCGATCAAAATTTCACTGCACTGTGGACCCAGTTTCCTCAGGACGAATATCACATAAATGTTCCAACCTCATATGACATCATTAACTGAGTTGACGGTCACCTTTTTTCTTTTTAACCCCATTTTCTTCCGTACGCTTGACAGAAATTGGTAGATGCCATTTCTCAACAATCTGCCAAAAAATTTGATATATACATATGTTGCTTTCATCTAAAATTCAACTGCTTTTGTTCGATATTTCTATTAATTGTGACATATGTATTACAAACATCCACAATGCGATATTTTAAATACTGTAAATTTTGTAAAATACAAACAGAGGAGATTGGCACGTCTGTGACAAATTGGTGCTGAAATGTTTGCAGTGTCTTTGAATAGTATTTGTGATATCAGCACCGGTTCCTCTCCATTTGCTACGAAAATGAACGACATTTACAGATTTTCAAAATGTAGCGTTTGGTATTCTAATGTCTAAAGCTCATGGAATTTTTTCTTGGATGTTTTAGCATATGCATTTCCGACGACTACTCTTTAGATACAACGGGGTTATACCCCTATCTGAAAATTCATCGCACTTCAAACGAAGAAAAAAAATCATTGTCGTGTTTCTCATTTGCGAGGATGCAACTTCGTTCAATTTGTTAAGCGCTGCAAAACTTTATTTTTTGAGTACTGTTACAAACGAATACAGGGAAAATCCTATTATCTCTATAATGAAACACAAGAGGTATCGGGATGTGGGCCAATAAATACCACTAGAAAACTTCAAGAAACAATTTTTAATAATATACTGTATTTATAAAACGTACATTTTTCGGAAAACATAATATTAACACAAGCTTTCCCTAATTTCGGGGTTTTCAGACATTCTTGTTCTACTGTTGTATGAGGAAGAAAAGTATTATTCCCAAAATTTCACAAATTAGGGATATCTGTGTGCTAAAAAAGTCGCTATGTTCAATGATTGGGAAACCGAAAATTTAGCTAATTTCACTTGAATTGAAGCAGTCCCATGTAATGATCATAATGACAATATTTTCCCTGTCTCTTTCTTTATACAGGGATAGCAGGTGTACTTCTATTTACAGGAGGATTCTACTATCCATACTTAACAAAAAGTCTTTAAAGCATTTAAAGTTTGGGAAGACGCAATTATTCAAGAAAATATTATTGTAACGCATGAGCAGTCCTTATTAAATTTGTCGATAGCTTTAACGATCGACACGTATGAGACTTCGGAAGGCTCAACTGTCCCTACTCCGACATTTTTGGTTTATTAAATTCATTCACACAGATTTCTTGATAACTACTTTTCTTTTAAAGCCTATGATGCCCATCTGAGAATAACTTTGATCTTTAAAACTCAAATTTAAGAACTTTTCTTTTTAAACCTGTGACGGTCATCTGAGGATGATTTTTTTAGATTTATCTGTAGCGATTTACCATATGTAGTAAATATTTTAGACAATTAACTAAAAGTTGAAATGCCATGTGACAGGCGAAGATTAATATTGTTTCGTTTTGATGTCAATCAACACATTAAAAAAATAAATCTGCTTCTGATTTTTTCCATGCATGATATACATGTACACGTAATTTTCATGCCGTGTGAAAATAATTAAGTAATGCCACAGCGGAATTTTGCAAATTAAAAAAACTTAATCCGAGTCCAATTTGTAACTGAGTTACAAACATTAAATTCCTAGCGAAATAACATTATATTCCACTGGAAAAACATAAGGTCGCAGCATGTTCACTTAAGGTTTTCTGGTATTGTCCTGAAAGAGATAACTGTCAAATCCACCGGTAGAAGCAGCGATGTCTGGTGGCGTAGACAACTGTCAGACACCGTAGCTTTCTCGGTTGACGAACTCTGGATCCCTAAGGAACACGTCTTCAAATTGGTTTTGTAACCATAACTTACAAACACTAACATGATTGTCTGGAGCGTCATGCAAATTCAAATATGCCATACCTATTTGACAGGATAGCATTTACACACTATTATAGTGCGACAAGGTTTCCCTCCACACCGTTGTGTATGTGTTTCTCGTTTCTAACATAAATCTTTTCAACCTCCCTTGTGTGGCTTTGGTCCCCATATAAAGTCTAAACAAATTTTGTAACGTAGAACGTGTCCCCAATAATTATGCATCCTATCACCAGCAATGTGTAACACCTCGAGACTTATGTGTGTTTCCCAATGAGCCACGTGAAGTAATTTACTAATAATAGCAATGACATACAGATTTTGAGTTGCCGTCCCGGTGGCGCAGTGTTATTAGTGCTGGATTGTGACCATTCTTCCGAGAAGGGTCTGGCTTCGAATCCCAGTGAGGCATGGATGTGGTTTTTGCCTTATTGCACTAGTTCTCTCCCTTCCCTTGAGCCAGTGCCCTAAATTAGGGACGGGAGACAGCTTATAGCACATCAAGTTGCTTATTGTGGTCATTAAACATTCAACCAAAAAAAAAAATTATGTTTGCGGTTGTTTTAAAAGACGGTTTGAATCAGACTTCGCCCATGCGATATGAAGATTTAAATTTATTTTTATATTAATTTAAATCTTCATATCTCTTTGAATATAGGAGGTTATGTGCCTTACGGACCAATGGCAGAAACTTTACAATCTGTGTCTTTTTAAATAAAATGCCATTGTGATCAGACCGAGAGTGTTTAGACCGAAAAAAACAAAAGTGACATTAAAGACAGTATCATAAATAGCGTAAATAACACGTCTTTTAATTTCTTAATATGAAAGCGTTACGGAAACATTTTAAATATATGGGTGTGTAGAAATATTTATGAAAGAAACGACCCTCGGAAACGAAATATCATGCAAGACGTTTTAGAGTGTTTTGTGCGAAGTGCAGTGTGCACTATCGCTTTTACTGTAATTTCTACGTTCAAGTTATTTCACTACTAATTTTGTTTCCAACAAATTGATGTTACCTCATTCCTTTCCATTTGTACATTCCAAATAGTTGAAGAGGTTTTTCACAAAATTCTGAATCAATAGCAAATTTGTAGGAGCCGTCGTATTCACGTTTTCGAAACGAATCGAGTGATCCGTGTGTTATTTTAAACCGGAAGCGTACAGTTAAACAAGGATCAGTTACATAAAACATCAGAAAGATCATTTAAATGTTTGTCGTAAAACCAGCTTTGTATGCGCCTGACAGTGCATTATCGATTACACATGTCTGCGAAATAATCCTTTTTTTCTGCACCGTTTTATGTGTTTCTGATGTTTTTCGATACGCTGAGCTCAGAAATACTGAGATTTTCCCTCTATCACGTAAGGTTTTCCCACAAAGTGAGGATAAAGATCCACGCAAATCACACAGAAGTTCTAGCAGAGTCAAAAACGTTTATTTACAAAAAAAAAAAAAAAAAATTAGCTTTATTTTACATTTTATTAATGTGTTATGTTTGTTATAGCTAACAGAGTCAAAAATATTTATAAATTATCTTCTTCTTCCACTCAAAGCTCCGTTTAGAACTTTTTTTCTTGTACACTGCTTGCGGCTCCCCGGTATTCAGCAGCCAGCAGTAGTCTGCTATCATGTTCACATTCCAACGGTCCTGGTACCTCCGTTCCATTTCTTTTATATCCTGGTGGAATCTTTCTCCTTGTTCTTCACTCACAGCGCCTAACGTTTGTGGGAAATAGCCTAGATGGGAGTTCAAAAAGTGGAGCTTCAAGCTCATTGAGCAGCCCAAGGCTTTGAAGCTCTCCAGCATGTTTCCTACGATGTTCTTGAAGTCAGGGTCTTTCTGGTTGACAAGAAACATTTTTCAACTTCTTTTATGGATGTCCAAGTCGGTCTCAATGTCATCCATTTTGGTTTCCAAGATTTCGTCTTTCATGAGTTTTTGAATGTTAGGGCCGAAGAAAACCCAATCTTTCTGCTTCGCTTCTGACAGCCGTGGAAACTTACTTGCCTGGTACTTGAAAGTATCACCCACTTTTTGCAGGGCTTTCACAAACTGCTTCGGGGCCCCACGTTTGATGTGAAGTGGAGGCAGGAGTACGTTTTTGGTTTCCACCAAAGATTCGAAATGCACGTTCATTTCCCCTACTTTTAGCGTCCTGCTTGACCAGACCTTCTGAGTCCAGTGCTTGGCTTCAGCACGACTGTGGCATTCGCAGAGGAAACAGGGGTATATGGTGTAGCCACCCTGTTGACCAAGGATCATAGAGAGCACTTTCAGATCGCCATAGATGGTCCATTCTTATTCCTTGTAGTTAAGCTTTGTCAGGATCAAGGCTAAATCCTCATACCTCTCTTTCAAATTAACGGAACGTCCAACCGGAATAGAGGCGTATTTGTTGGCGTTGTGAAGAAGTACAGCTTTCAGACTTCTTTGTAATGAGTCAATGAAAAGTCTCCAATCTTTCGCCGCATGCTGAATTTTGAACATTTGCATCAAACGGGGACATCGGAGAAGTAAACAAGTTCACCGTCTTGAGAAAATTAAGGCACGTAGTCTTTCTCTCGGTTTTGAAACCAATAGAAAAATGTTCCAGGGGTTAACAAGTTCTTATCCTGGAGTCTAGAGCCTAGCAACTAAGCAGCATATTTTGGAAGGACCAGATCTAGGATCAAGTCGTTCAATTTTGATTGTGAAAACAGCTGGGGGTCACTGCAGTCGCCGCTTTGAAAATTGTCAGCAGCATTTTCATCTGACTCGCTCCCTGAAGGTGCAGGTTGATTCAAGGATCATTGATTCACACGGCGCAGTGCAGATTCAAGGATCTGGTAGAAGATTTATTTTTTGTTTTTTAAGCTGTACCCCTGTATGTTGCACGAAAAATGTAGCAGGCACCGCTGTGGTTTCAGGGCTCACTCCGTATCATAGGCACTCGAAAACGAAAAGATTTCACCTTACCCTTAGACCACATGCGGAGTCCTTCCCCGCAACTTGAACACACTCGATGTGTGGCCCATGACTTGTCTTGGTCTCCAACCCTTACACCGAAGTATGCCTAATACACATTTCCAACAAAGTCCGTGATCTTCTGGTGTTGCTTTTTCACTACAAGTTCGACACAACCTCTTGAAGCCATAACAGTCGTAAATGTACACACCTTACCCTTTCATGCCCACGAATGGCTCAAGAACCATGTTTAAATATATTTTCTCAAATATTTCAACAATATTCTAGTGACAAACATCCCAGACCGAAATTCTCGATTTCTGTCGAAACTGTACTTGATAGAATTTTTTGAGTATTTTTCCCGACATCTGCATTAAAAAATACATAAGAAACACCATTCAATTTCAAGAAAAAAAACTCATTGCTAACCTATGTTATCATCATAAACATTTAAGAACCCATTGCTTGATGAAAATTCCACAAGCGTGCTTTACAGTATAATATATCTGTATCATTTGAATTTTTCATCCACATCGCACCGCTTGCTTTCGGATTTCATTCGCACATCCGCCAATGTGGTTTTTTTCTTTGTCTCTTCCTTTGCGTTCGTTTCCCATCATTTTAACAGTTAACCAAATCTATCACTCCTTCTAGGAACATTTGCAGTATATTGTCAATTGGAGATCGTTATTCGGTCCATGATGGAATCCATTCTGAAGATTTTCACTATCTCTGAATTCGTGTTTCGACCTTTCGTGGTTTTACTAATTATAATTTGGAAAATATTATTTTCTAGAACGTCTACACATTCAAGTAAGCTGCTAATAATGATTTAATATACATTGAGCCAACTGTTTCTTTACGTGAGATCTATAATCGAATTTTTGTATAACTTTAAATAACGATACATTACCATCAGCAGAACGTTTTTTTTATAAGCTATTCCGCATGATAGTTTAATATATAATGGTAGACAAGAACTCTTCGGTATATGAGGAAATATCACATTTGGAAATATTATTTGTCCAATCCAAATTATTACTTAATAGAGTCAAATAAAACTATAATGTTTTGTTTTCGAACGAAGCAGAAATCTGAATATGGTACTGATGAACAGATTTGGCTAGGAGACAGAGCTGTATGTGGGATATTACGTTAGGATCGGTAAACAATATTAAACCAAATGCGCGAATCCCCTCTGATTACGTTTCATCGTTAAGAAATCAGACAAGACCCTGACATAAGTGTCATTTGCTTGACACTTCCAAAAATTGTTTAAACTTTCTTTTCATCTTCTTTGTTAGGTACAGTTTTGAATGTACCCAAATATTATTTTTAAAGCAGTCGATATTCTTTCTTTTATTTCGTGTGGCCACCGTACCCTAAATAGTCGCATGTAGCAGTACATTGTAGCGCCATTTTTTTCAAACACATCATGTACTCTAATTTTTCACTTGTTTCTATGCAAGGTAGAGTTAGCAGATTTAATTTTCGTGACCACTGATTCTTCTCAACCTTTTAACACGAATATGTTCACCATATCACTGAAAAAACCATAGGATGAAAAGCAAAGCACCTTTGTCATCTAAGAGATGACAAAGGTGCTTTGCTTTTCATCCTATGTTCCTCTGAAGGCACTAAAACAAAAGAATGAGTAGAATCAGGATATTTACAGTTGGACATATTTTCTGTTGTCTGAAACTTAGGTAATCTTGATTTGACTGCAGTATTTTATGTGCATATCATGAGACCAGAAACTATCATACGAGGATCACAATGTCGGACCATCATGTTTTACTACCTGAAGGCTCAATCTTTGTCTGTTGAAGGCATGCGGTATGCTGAATTATTAGTTAAATCTTCGAATTAAAACAGCAAAACGTTTACTGTTCATATTTCTGAAGATGTTTTATTGTACATATTTTATAAAAGATAGACTATGTAACACGCCGACAATTTTACTTTCTTCACATAAACCTTTGCCGAAAAGTGAAAGTTACAATTCGTCTTTGTCACCTAATATGGGATTATATTTTTCTTATCTCATGTTCCGAAAATAATATTAAATAAAAACCTAACAACATCCATGTTCTGAACAAAAACTCCTTTTTCGACGTCTTTCCTCCTGTTCTAGTCTCCTATGCGACGCAATATCTGATTCCATTTTAACGAAAGCACTAGTTATTGTTCGTTTCGTTAACTAATTTTTTTCTGGGACTTTATTAGGGTTTCTTGCTATGCACATACGATTTTTTACTCTTTGCTTATGTTATTTTCCCCACTTCATCTTTCCGAAATTCTTCATGTTACGCTAACTGATCTCAGATTTAATCCTTATTTCAGAATAATTTCTCTATATAAATATTGAAAATACAACGATTTACAGTACAACGATAACACTAGCTTCGCTGTTGACTCGTGGTTAGCGCAGAATTTGATTTTTTTTTGAGTACAGTACGTTACATGGCTAAATCATGAACGATTTTTTACACAGATACTATTTCTGCACCATTGTTATCGAATGTGTTTGAGCAATTAAAATGTGGAAAAGCAAGTGCTTTACGAGTTATGTTTGACAGCGGGACTTTCATCAGGAAAAAAATATGTTTCCTGCTTTATTCGCTTGCAAACTGAACTCATAATGCCAATTCAGGAAACTGTGTTTTAAGTTTAAAGCACATAAATTATGTAAACCTTTGACCCTTGAAATGTCAAAATTCTAAAATCTCGTGTTGATGAAAATGCCATTACGCCCAAAACTTTCTGTTTTGCTGCTTTCACAATTTCTCCCTCCCATTTTTGTAGAATTTGATAAATGGAGGATTTGCACTGGGTAACCACACGAAAAATTCGATCTCCAGTTTTAATGACCTGTGGACGTCCCCCGTGGGGAATAATTTAAATTTCGTCTAAGGGGAAGACAGGCGATGTGCTAGGGCTAAATAATTTTTTCCTTGGAAATACCAAAACTTGCTTTACTTACCTGTTTAGCGACAAAAATGGTGACTCAGGTCTACTGTTACTAATCAAGTGATCCGAGTAAATTCAAAGAATACTTCTGTGTAGAAATATTACTCTCTCTCTCTCTCTCTCTCAAGACGGGCTGTTTTCGGGTAGTCGGGGAAGTTTGGATGTTAAGATGTTTCGGGAGTTACGGTCGTTAAGGGTTACGGATTTGTGCATAAAAAGTATTGGATTTTCACATAGAAGACAATAGGAATTTTTTGTTGACATTAAGTGCAAGTCTAGAAGTTCTAGAACAGGAGAGTAATTCCTGCATCGTCATAAAATGCTACACGTTCCTGTTTTCTGATTTTAGAATTTACGAAATTTTATCATTAAATGTATAACTTTTTTTTCAATAATTCCTCCTAGTTCAGAACTCTACAAAAAACAAGTTACAACCACTGAAAAACTCTCAACCTCATTTAATTAATATAAAATGACAGTGGCTGCAAATTTAATGTTTTTGCAGGCAGTGTCATTTAGTTAATGTACCATGACAATGACTGAAACGTTTGATGATTTTGCGGTCAATATCATTTAATTAACATAACGCGGCTGTGTCTGCAAAATTTAATGGTTTTGTGGTCAGTCATTTAACTAATATAAAATGGTCTCTTGTGCTGTTTGAGGCCAGACAGCATGGTAGTATGAAAAACTCGTCTCACGTAGCAGTTCCCTGTTACTGTTGATACTCAATAGACATATGTTTCGTGGCATCGCGATACTCAAATGCGTGCGCACAGTAATAGAGCCCTATGTATTGATCAAAACTAGATGAACTTCTGATTATAAATGATTCAGCTTAGCATTTAAAAACACTTTAAAATACTCAGAGGGAATAACTAGCTCGCACCCGTGCAACAAAAGCTTGCTCTTGAGTCTGTGAGATTCCTAGAGAAATCTCCTGAACAAACGATCAAAAATCAACTGATAAGGGCCCATCCATAATACGTGAGCATTGTTCAAACACTGACCTCCACATGAAGGGAATAATTTCGTTCAAAAATGTGAAAATCTCTTGAATTGTTCCAGAGTTGTCGCTTAGTGTTCTAAGGGTATCATGATGTAGTGCAGATGATGCGTCACACTGGGGAGCGAAATGTAGTCAATTATTGTGTTTTTATTTACGCCATTAAAGGAGATTTTCCACTCACATGAGTCATGCGTTATGCCACTTTTTTTTTTGTTTACTAATGTATAAAAGCATTGAATCAATATGATTCTAAAGAATGTTTACTCATTCAAGTTCATATTTTGTAAAATATGAAACTAAATGACAACGACATAAATTGTTAATAGATTTATTTAATATTAGCCATCTTACTATTTTTTGTTGCATATTATCATTTTGAAAGTAAGAATTTTTTTTAATTACAAAAAGTAAGGGTTTTCTGTAATTAGTTAGAAACATATGGCTATAGGAAAACGATCTGGCGGGATTCCAAAGTCATTATCGTTTTCGCCAAAGTTTTGCTTGTATCTAATACTAAAGAATAAAATGAGAAAAATATCACCCGAATGAACACTGAAATAACAGTGTCTTTGATATTTCCAGTAGTAAAATACAACTCTAAGAATTCCTAAAAGAGATAACTTTATCTGACTTTATTTTTTGAAGAATTTCCCATTTCCGCAACTGAGGTTAACGTGTAGCTCGTTTTAGTAGAAATTTGCGATGAAAACTTGAACTTCGCGAACAAGCGCTTCGGAGAATTCGCCAAATACCGATGTTGAAAATTTAAAATGGGATAATTCGAAAAAGAACAGACATTTCTGCTACGTTACTGATGGGGTGATGGGTTCAACATAAATGGGTTTTCGAGAGAGTGGTCTTAACTACACGCTGCAACGGACAGTGTTACAGCTGCATGACATCTGAGGCCATTTCCAAGTAGCATGACAGCGTGCTTACAGACGCAGATGTCACTGCTATTTTTATCTCCCTCACGTGGGATAGGAACCTGCGCTTTATTTAGCTTCGTTTGTTTTAACAAAAGATTTGTGTGTTCTCCAATACATCAAATTCTACTAATGTATGGATAAAATCGTGGGAAGATCGTTTGACAGTGAAGATCGAATGTGAAAAAGACCAAGAATCTATAACGGAGTATCGGGAAAAATAAATGTTTCCCATTAATTAATGGAAAAGTGGAAAAAAATGTTGACTGTGATTAGATAAATCAAAGTATCCGAACGATTGTGCTTATACTTGAAAATGGTACAAATAATGATGGAAAGAAAATGTCTTCACTGAAGATAAAATTTTTCCAATTTTCGAATTTATAAATTGTAATGACGAGTGTGGATAGATCACGATTATTTACACCAAGCATAAATCTCTCCAGGATTCTTTCAGTTGTCGGCAGTCTTTCTATGACTTTATCAAGTGAGGTCCACGCCCTTGCTTTGTACGGAAGCACTGAATGGATACATTGATTAAGCACTTTACTTTTACGACATAATGGCACATTGCTCTTAAATATTGTGCTGCTTCTTAAAAAGCTCTTCAACCAGTTTTTATACGTAAATGAATTTCTTCATCAATGTGACCATTGCTTGATATCTGTTGACAAAGATAAATGTAGGTATCAGTTATCTCCAGCTTTTCCACATTATTCGATAAATCTTCATTTCTTGTAAAAGCATAATACATCAGTTTTGTTTTTGAAAGTTCATTTTTGATCTCACATTTTTACTCTTGTCAGCAAGATTTTGGATCATACTAAGCAATTTTGAAGAGGCAGTTTGCAAAAATGACTACGTCATGAACAAAACAAAGGTGAGTTAAATAGTTTCCATTGGTGAGTTAAATAGTTTCCATTGGAGAGTTAAATAGTTTCCATTGGTGAGTTAAATAGTTTCCATTAACCTTTTTCCTTCTGTTTTCCCAGGTCAATGATTGAAAGACCTTTGCGATGTGGCATTAAAGAATTTGGGAGATATGGTGTTAACTTTCCTCACTCCCTTTTCAAATTTTATTGGTGCTGTATCGTCAAATAGTCTAATCTTTGCACTTTCATTTTCATAGATGTTTTTAATAAAACTAATACATGCACCTTCAATACCGCAGGATTTGAAAACCATTGTAACTGCTGAAATTTCACGGAATCAAAGGAATTTGCATAATCGGCAAAAGCCATACATAATGGGAGTTCATATTCTCTTGTTCTTTCAATTAATTCTGTCAGCACATTGATATGATCTATACTGCTGTAGCTGATCCTGAATCCAGTTTGTTCCCGCATTTGAAGCACGTTCTCAAATATATATATACATACATGTGTGTGTGAAAAATCTACCCACTTTCATATCCCAAAATTTAGTGAAATACCAGATTCCACTTGTTTCTTTTGAAAATAAAATTATATATAATTAGAAAAATTAACTTCAGAACTTCTTTAGTAAAGCCGTGATCATGTTCTCACCATATTGAACAGCCGAGGTGTGAATTAACTATCAAAATACTGGGCATTAGATTTATGAAACTGAGATACGAAATGAAAATATATGGTGGTAGCTAATCTCTTAATGCATGATTGTAGGCTACACTCTTTGAAAGCACGACATTGTGTTGTGACTTCAAAAGAAAATATTATTTTTTTATGTTAGTTTAATGTTTATTTTAATTTATCACACTTAACCTAGGGCACATTTCATTATTGTCAGAAATTTCGTTTGTATTACGAAACATCTTTTTTGTCAAATGTCTACTTTTTGAGAAAACATTCGAATCTCACATTCTACTTACGTATAGGTTCCAAATGAAATTCGGGAAAAATATGCATTTGTTTTATGAAATGGGACTGCAGTTAAAAAAATTAAATCTTTGCGCTGTCATTTTTTTTTCTACAGCCGTTCAACAACAAATCCTGGAGCATTTGCGTTTCATTTTTCAAAAAACGGCCACCTGTCAGCCACAGCAATAGAAGAACCTTCGTCGTTAGGAAGTTAAATTTTATTTAATGTTTTGAAATTATAGCAGAGTTTCATATTCTGTGTGTTTAAAGTATGTTGTAAGGATCCAAGCTGTTTACAAAGATTCTAAATAATTTTTTGAGAACAGTGTAGATTATGAACTTAGATTATTATTCATAACATATTCTTATTTAAACGAATGTTCACTACAAACACATCATATATGCACAGTGACTGTGCTTGACTCAAAAGCAATTATCAAGAAATAAAAAAATTAGGTACAGATACGACGTATTACGAATGTGTATTTTTGTTTTTTATAATAATTTTGTATATTTATACTAATTTCAAAAGGCTTCTTGGTGGCTCACATTTTCTATAAATGCATGGAAATACAATTTTCATTTTTCATGAAATTTTCTCTTGATGAGCGGCAGCAATGTGTGATCACAGCGGTATTCTCAGGGCAGATCCCTACCCTGGTTCGTTTCGTATCTCGTTCAAAGATGCCAAGGATCCAGGTGCCCTCAACAAGACGACCACGATTATACTTCCGCTTCTCAACCTTCGCCTAATCCACTTCCGCGATTACACCAGGGCCTACAAGCTGTCCTTCGTCTTTTTCGTATGCTACCATAAAACCTGCGCCTAGTTCTCGGCAAGACTGACAATAGTCGCTGACTGTCGCAGAGGATGTGGAAATTCCATCCATGGAAGGTTCCTCAATTGCATCATCATAGGACAATCCTTTGGCGAAACAATATAAAAGAGTCATCACCTTATCAAGAGGAATACAAACAGCTTCAAACCACGTCCCAGGTAAACGGGAACACTGCTCAGTTTTTTCTGTAACGTGATTCTTCCTACACCTGAATGGTCCGAAACGATGACATATATCCACACGCAAACTCATTGGATGACCTGCGGAAAATCTTCGTTCGGCTGGAAGCAATCCTTTCCGCTTACACAATGCAATACATGTTTCTTCATCCTTCCCAACTTCGTCGAAGAATCGCCTCCAATTTCACATCTCCACACTAACAGAGCTACAACGCACGCTAGAAAAAACGCAAGCCACCTATCGCTTAAAACAGGGCGCACAGAAGTAAGTAAACGGCTCACGCACTGAGCAAAGAGCTACTGCGTAACCCATACAGCGCGGGACCAAAAACCGATTACAAGGAAGCAGCTGTGGCGTCACCTATCACTACTCAGGAACGCATTGGTTGAAGCAAATGACAGGGGCCGAACTGTAAATCCCACCAATTTAGCTTTTCAAAAAGTTCATGTTCAACAATATTCGTTTTTAATTGTTTTGTAATGTTTTATGAGCAACAATCGGTTTAAGTAAAAATTGCGGGAAATCTCGTAGTCTAGCTTTCTTTATATATTTTTTAATATTCGTTTTGACAATGAGACAGAAGTACATACAGTATCTACCAACAAGTAATTGGACACACCTGCAATCGACGATATCTGCAGTCCTGATACACGTCACGGCGGCCGCCGTTAAATATCGTGTGGGAAACAACAACGCAACCAGTCGCATGCATGATGCCACGCAGTTCGGAGCTCTTTGATTTCGAGAAAGGTGTAATCGTCGTGTATCACAGAAATGGCCGATCCATACGTGACATATCCAGCAAGTTGAAGTAAACAAAATCGACAGTGGCTTACCTGATTGGCCAGTGGAAGATGAGAGGTGACTGTCGGAATGTGCCCCGACCCGGCTGACCCACAAAACTGGGAGTTAGAGACCGACAGGGTGCTGGCCAGAGACAATCGGAAGAACCGCACCAAAACGATGGGCCACATCCGTGAGGAGTTTCAACAGGCATCCGGGAGTGTTCTTTCAATGAATACCATCCGTAAGGAAACCCATCTGCTCGGTTATCATGGACGTGATGCCGCCCACAAGCCTTTGATCAACTAGTCCAATAGCGCTGCTCGGCTAACGTGGTGCAAAGAACGTCGACAGTGGACCGTTGAACAGTAGAAACAGGTTCTCTGGAGTGACGAATCAAATTTCACCCTTTACCGTTCGGATGACATGGTCTGGGTTTGGCGTCTGCCTGGAGAACGCCTCGTTCCGGATTGTATTGGGCCAACTTTTAAGTTCGGCGGCGGTGGAATTATGCTATGGGGGTGTTTCTCCTGGTATGGCACGGGACCCTTGGTCGCAATTCCTGGAAGACTCAGCGCCGAGACCTACTGCACCATTTTGGATGACCATGCGCTTCCTACGTTGTGGCAGTTTTACGGGGTGGACCCAAGTTACTTTTAGGATGAAAATGCCACCTGTCATGTTGCGAGGTCCACCATGGCTTGGTATGGTGACAATGGGGTTAATCAAGTGGACTGGCCTGCTCAGAGCCCTGACTTTATCCCTATCGAGCACCTCTGGGACGAGTTGGAGCGTCGACTTAAGGGGTGCCCCCACCGTCCGAAATCGGTGAAGGAAGTGACCTGTCTTCTCCAAGCCGAGAGGAAGAAAATGCCACTAGCCGTCGTACAACGCATTGTTGAGAGTATGCTCCAGTGGGTCGCAGCTGTAATCGCCGTTCGTGGAGGCTCCACCAACTACTGAAGGTGAATAAACTTCGTTTTCCTTTGCTATCACAGGTGTCCAATTACTTGTTGGTAGATATTTGAACTCCGATCTCTGTGAACATGTCTGCCCCAAAAAATTGTGAATCCAGCACCGTTGTTTGAAAATTTTGCTGAAATAAATTCACTGAAATTTGAAGAATATTATTTTTGTGTGAAGCAATATCATACGATATTTTATAGAGACAGAATAAATTTAAACGTTTAAATGTAAAATTGGTCTTAAGTAAACAGTTCACACACTTTCTAATGTTTAGGAATACTTTTTTTATATCTGGTTTTATTCTTGAATATTGGCCTTTCTTAATTTTTCGAGAAAGCCTTCTCTATCGCTTTAAGAAAAATAAATGTGAATTGCAGTGGAAGAGCGATAGCCTTTTCATTCGCTCTTCCACTGCTATTTAATTTTGTTTATAACTTGAGATAAACAAAATCTTAAAAAAATACGCAGATACCACTAACCGTTTTTTTAATGAAAATCTTCTGCTTTTCATCTGGTAGTAACTCGAAAGCTGGCAGGTACTACTTTCAACGCGAAAGCGTATAAACCCGGCTTCAGTTTATTAGCATGGGAGATCTAGTGGACACCGCCAATTTTAAATTCCTACCTCAATCGCAAAAAAACTCGACATTTTGCAACCGATAATCTATATTTCAACTCCAATGTCTCAGACGCCGATAGTTCGATAACACATCGTTTTATGGCATGTGCCTGAAACATGTTTTAGTCTTCTACGTCTTTGAACTTTGATTACTGGGTTTTGAATTTGTGGGTAATCCCCGATATGTGTAACAGAGATTTTTGCAGCGCGATGGGGAGCCGACTCACTATTGCAGATGGAAAAGTGCGAATTCTTCGGCATGTTAAAATTAATTTCTTCTGTGCAAATGAATTCTAAAGTGCCAGTGCTTAAGTATGGAGTAGAGACGTATACTTTAACTAAAAATGACATACAAAGACTGCAGACAACTCAAAGCATAGAGCGAGATGCATGCTTATCAATATATCAGAACGTCAAATCTTCTGCAACCCGTCTGTAGTCACTATATTCTTGGAAAATAGATCAAATAAAAGTAACTGCTAAAATTTTTAATTCAGCATGTTTAAATTGATAAAAGGCTATTATTGTTTTTACTTTAGGTAAGTTCAACAAAATCCTTTTTTGCTTAAATTTTCCATTTGAGATACTGAATCGTTTTCCTACTAAAAGGAGCATAACATCAACTGTTGATGTAAAATCCCGACTGCAAAGGTTTATTATAACTGGATTTTAAAATGTCGGCATAGAATTAAAAACTTTTTGTGTTGCATACTGCGTACTCCACCCAATTGGTGTATTTAACTTACTTCCGCTCGGATGATAGGGCACAGAAAATGCTCTGCAATAAATAATATAGAGCATTTATTCCAACAAAAATTATGGTTGAAGAAATAAATTTATAAAATTTTATGTATATTAAACTGAATGTCAATTCACCGGATGGCAAATATGCCCAGAGAATATAGCTTAAATAATGTTCTGCAGAAGTGGAAAATTACTTAGTGTTTTTACCATAGTATATCCCTTTTGCACAGGTCAATTTTCTTAAGAATATATTCTTATTAAAATTCTTTGGAAAGTCATAGTTTTCCATTTATCATACAGATACTGTTTGAAATATAAATTCAAACATAAATTAAGGGACTTCGTATGTAGGTCTGAACGAATGTATTTATTTTATACAGGAGTATAAACGTCTGGACAGAACTATAATTCAAAATAATAGATGCATTTGATTACAACAGTATATTTCGTACCGACAACGCAATTTAAAATACGGCAGTGTCATTCATGGTGGATATTTTTAAAGTTTACTTATATCAGCCGTAGGTTTCTGTGAAGCGTCTGGCATTCTTGACACTCATTGGTTTTTGAACATTTGTCAAATATATGGAAGACATGAAAATAAAATAAAAGAAAAATTAATTTTTTCATTGATAAGTGTACACGTCATAATGTGCCCTCTACTTGAGATTGCATTCGAAGAGATACAATAAAAAAATATCCTGCACAAGTACTTTATATTGTAGCTCTTAGGACGTATGCAGTGCGTTTTTTGACATTTAGTGGACTCCAACACAGGTCGAGCCTCATTGAGAGGCCTTCATATTTCACCTTTTCGATCATATTTAAATTTGATGCAAATACTATTAATTTCTTTACATGAATTGTAAGATTCCAGTTTTTTTCCTGAAGTAGCTCGCTCTACGTAGTAAAACAAATTGGAGTAACAGTGCAATATAAAATTAAAATATTTGATTTAAACCTGTCCTAGTTTAAAACAGGGAAAGTGATTTCGAATTCATTGTGGAAAAGATAGATTTCATAAATCTGGCAGCTGCTTGTCATGTAAAATTTATTCCATTTTCTTAGATAACTAGACTTCTGAAGAATTTAGCTACAGATAAAATGTGTCTACGCAATCTATTTTCCCTCTTTTATATTATCATGATCAATGAACTTGTCATTTAGTCCAAGCCAACGAAAACTCATGTTTTCCGAATCTTCTTATAATGAGATATCGAGCTCGATAATTCAAATGTGTTTCTTTGCCGCATGCATTATGAACTTCTATGGCACGCTTAATTAACAATATATCTCTGGAAAATGTCCTGCAAATGTTTCTGCGTAGGTAAATGTCGGTAAGAAATACCATCGAACAAGCCAAGAAGTTGGCATCACGATGTAGAACGAAAAATGTAGAAATTCACCTAAGTATCTAAAGTCCTTGTATTTTTAACAAATCAAATAAGAATTCTGGAAACCGGTTTCTTCATTTCTGACTGTGTAGAGATCCAGAATGTTGGCTTCATTACTCTTGCTTTTCAGCCTGTGCCAGAACGGAGTGTAAAATCCGATTTTGTTAAAATTTGTAGTTTTCAACAGAGATTGTTTTGCATTTTCGCCTTCTTCACATGAAGCGAAAGCTTTCATTTGCATCTAGTAGAATTATATCTGCCTGGAATAGATTTTAGTAGAAGTTCTTTTGCTATTTATTGTTGCTTTAATGAAAGTGACTTAACGTACACCACCCTAAAAAATAATCGTTCAACGTGAAAAGAATCAACAAAACATACATAACTGTACTCAAAGACAATAACATTTTCGCAACTAGAAAAAACTTGCTACAACCGCGAAACTTTGCAAATAGCTAGAGTGCGGGCTGGTATACAAATGATCCAAGTTTGGTGCGAGTGCACATGACCGCACACCCTTTGCTGGCGCTGCAATCACGAAACGGCAGCCTTATAAACCGGCGTGTAGTCGATGTCCCATGAAAGCAAAAAGCACCAACCGACTCTAGAAAGAGGACAGAGTGACAAGAATTCCAGGTAGATGATAGAAACTTCGATTTACGCAACTTACGGCCTTTAAGAAAGGTCTGATCATCGGGCTGAAAACCACAGGCTGGTCGGCGAGCAGAGTAGCCCGCCCCGTGGTTCGTTCTGACCACACCGTCCAATTGTGTTAGAAGTTGTGGACAATTGACGGCAATGTCACATGCCGGAGCGGCTCCGGATGGACTAGGAGGACCACCGGTAGAGAGGATCGACAGATCGTGCGCTAGGAACGAACGGATCCCATGGGGAACTGATCCACCATAGGAAGATGTTTCCGCTGCTTTGTGCTAACGACGCCTCGCGGAAGCGAACTTGGGTTCCTAGCACTTCTTACGTGTGATGCCATTAAAATCAGAACATCTCCGAATCCGTGTGCATTGACGCCAGGTCACACGGACGTGGAACGCCACAGTATGGCCACGTGTTGTGTTTAGAGATGAGTGCCACTTCGTTGTAAGGACAAATGATCATCGTGTCCGGGTGCGGAGGTCCCCGGGCCAACGGCACAATCCAAACTGAGCTATCGAAAGCTACACCTCCATCACTGCAGGCATTATGGTCTGAAAAGCCATTTCTTACAATAGCCGATCAGCTCTACTAGTGCCACGTGGATGATTTGCGGGTCAGTGCTATGTGGATGAGATACGACGGCCCCATGTGCTCCCATTCCTGGACGGGAATGCATCTGCGCTATACCAGCAAGATAATGCCCACCCGCACACGCCTCGGGTTATCAAGGTCTGCCTCTGTCATGTCCAGAGATTTCCATGGCCTTCCCGCTCCCCGGACATGTCCCCTATCGGTCATATGTAAGACCAGTTGAAACGCCGGCTACCGCCGTCCCACACTATTCGGGATTTGTAGCACACCGTCCAACACAAGTGGGCCTGTCTGCCGCAGCACCACATCAGGCATCTGTTTGCCTCCATGCCGAAAATTATTGCAGCATGTATGGCCGCACGAGGTGGTGCGACGTACTATTGAAAATGACTGAACTGCGGGCCACAGATCCTTCTGCAAATGCCCTACAACTCTGTTTTTCCCATCATGTGTAAAATTCATCTCCATCATTACGTCCATAAAATTTGAGTTCAATCCGATGCTTTCTTCTTGGTATGCAAATTTCATTGTCCGTGAGTTTATAAAACGTTGTTTATTATCCGGGAAGTGGTACGCACAGGAGTTTTCTGTCGCCAATTCACTTTTGTCGGCTATTCTCAGGTAGTGATTCTTCAAGTGAGCTAATATCTGCGTCACATAAGTATTTGGGAGCCTTCATAATTTGATACAACATGTTCGTAAACGTACAAGAAACGCTTCACCTCTACGTTGCACCACTTCAACAACACCTCTAAACAACACACGACTTTGACATTTTATTGTTATTACTCAGCTTTGGTAAAACGTACAAGTTGTTCAAGGCGTGTGAAAATATTGTGACAATGCGTCGTTTTGTCACCTCGTGTTCAAACCGTCAGCTCAATAATTACAAAAACGGAAAGGAGGAATGGAAAACAGTTTTGTTTTTATTTTTTTGTATTTTTTTTGCTTTTTGAAGCAGGATTCCGGTTTATATAATTAGAATAAAATGTAAATAGATCTGAATTTGGAAATTATGCCAGTTTCGGTTTCATTGCGTAATTACTCTTCCTAGTGACACTTAAAATGTATGTTAAAGATAAAGTAAGATAACATTTTGTCATCTCTAAGTCCGTCGACCTGTTTATCTACACTTCGACAAAAAGAACAGCGTAGAAAACTTCATAGAACCCAATACGTCAGCACACTGTGTATGTTCCCCATTTGAAATACATTTAACCTCTAGTTTTGAAAAGAGGAAGAATACTTTTTGTGATCCGTTTTTGAAAATTACGTTTTCAAGACATGTGTTTTGTAATTCCAAATCTTTGTTTAACTGCAGTACAAAATATATTATTTAAGGAGGAGCTATTTCAATTTGCTTGCAAGACCTAGCATGTTTGTTTAACATCAATAAAAAAATATAGGTTTAATGTGGGGCTATTTCAGTTTTCTTCAAAGACCTTCCTAACTGTACATTGTTACAAGGTATGCCTGCTATTACTAAAACTTCAAACTGTTGCCTAACAAAAGGCTAAAAATTTGATAGAGACTTGTGAAAATTTACTGGAAAAAAATCATCAATTTATAAATGTTATTTATTTTCTGGATATTATACTGACGGCTCTAAAAACACGCACTCATTAACTATGTAAACCAATGATGACCGAACGGTGGTTCATCAGTCTTCTTATTACAGCCAGCATATTATACTTATTTTGTCAATATATTTCATCTTTCAAATGGCCTGAGTAGCTACTATTGCTCGTGCGTTTTAACGTGCCCGGTCCGTACCTATTACCTTTAACCGAAGTAGAATTTAGAACGTCACGCAGTTTACTTGCATTCCTCAAAAAACATTCCTCACCACAAACGTCCATCCCTAATTAAACCATCCTTATCGTTATTCGTCTATTCGCCTTTTGTACTTATTCGGAACGGCGGTAGCATTTCACCACTCGCCTTCTCTTCAGCTGTCTCTGACCAGTATAACGAAGGCTCAGCGCTGACCCTGTAACGTCACATGGAGGCCGATATTCAAGTTATCAGGTAAAACCATTACCTTGAGACAGGCAGTTGTACACTGAGCAAGAATTACCCTCACCGAGAATTTCCTCCACTTCTCCTGCCTGAATCATTGTAGGCTGTTCAACCACGAGCACGTGCTAAATGTTTTGTAGTCTGCTTTTCGCATATTTGTAACGAAGATGTTTATAAAATTTAGAAAACGTAGATAGCAAAAATCGTGCATTAAAAGCAGAATGGTAGCTTTATTATGTGTTTATCCTCAATAAAGATAACAGACATCAATGGTTAGTTTGTCTTTTTTTTTATTGGAAGTTTAACGACCACCATGAGCAACTCAATAGGCTATAAGCAGTCGCCCGTCCCTAATTTAGGGTCACTGGTTCCAGGGAAGGGAGAGAGCCAGTGCAGTAAGACAATTAAAACATCCATGCATTACGGGGATTTGATCCCCTACCCTTTGCAGACGAATGATCAGAAACCATCGCTTAGACCACTGCGCCACCAGGCCTGCAAGTTTGTCTTCCAGTACCGTAGTAGCCGTATTAAAATAATACAATCTCAAAAGACACTATATCACAAATCATTCGAAAAACTACGATTATCTTCGCAGCGAGTAACGAAAAATTGCTCTTGTACAATTGAGAAAGAAAATGAAAAGAAAAAAATATGTAATTAGTACTCTGACCAAGATTCAACAGTCATCACTTCTTGTATCCAATGTGATGAGTTACGAACTTGAAAGAATAAAGAAACCGTTTAGTGACGGATAATTTATGAACATCTGTCCAGTTAAAATGGCAAAAACGTCTAATAAAGAACAGTTTAGAAATCAGTTTCTATCTGTATCTAATTCTAAATAAGTTGCTACTAGGAGAACTAAAGATATTAGTTGTTTTCGAAATTGTATTCTTTAATTAAATACTGTACACATATAATTTTCATTTGCACTGATGACAGTACAAACAAAACGGATACCAGTCAGCTCCTAGTTTTCCTTAAAGTAAATCGAGAATACTTTTCTATTCAAGAAGCGGTATTGAACGTTTGGTCTTCGCATGGTACCGCTAAAACAGAAGACATATTTTGTGCTTGCAACACGAGCGTGCAGATTTCCACTTAAGTGGCATAAAGGAGTAGAAATTAAAAAACTAGAATGCTAGCTTTTACTGCCAAATACAAGAGGCTTCATCAGGGCTAATGTTTGCAAAATTGAGTACAGAATTATACTGAAACTTTTTAAACAAAAATAAACAGGAAGAACGAATTACACGTAATGAGTACGTTATGAAGCACGTGATGCTAAACAAGAGATGACAAGTGAGATAATATCGTTCGTGGAGGTATATCTAAGAGGGCAAGCCAGACAGCTGGTAGATCTGTGAAAAGATCAGAATTGGAAGCGCTTTTAAGTGTTAGTAATTCCATGATTTCCCTGCAGGTGGTGGTTCTTGTGTCTATATATGTGACTAATTTCTTGAAGTCGTCCCATTGAGGAGTGGCGCCGTGCTTTGCTAATTCCTTTGCTGTAGCCGTTGTAAGCTTTTGGTTCTTAATGTCACGCTTGTGCTCGTTAATGCTCAATCTGAAGGAGCTAACTTCCGGATGGAAAAATTTTCTGAACAAACTACGATAATACGAACCATCAAGATCAGATGATTTTTGTTAGACTGAATAACCTCTCATTGGCTGTGAAGTTTTCCAACACTTTCAATATCATGTCGAATATTATGAACAAACATTACACCATTCAAACGTGATTACTTTTAAAATAAAAATTAAATCCTGAGTAGCCAGTTGCCCGGAAATTGTACGTCAAATATCCGTTCAGCAGTTTTGATGAATATGTCGTTCAGGGAGCATTGTTATTTCAGACGACAGCGTTATCATCGCTTTCCACCCGGACTTTTATTGGCTCTCCTTGAGAAACTGGATCAAAATCTTTTGCTGTCTGGTTACATCCTATAGATACAGTAGCCCTTCTCGTTCTTGTCTTTCGGCGGCCACTCTTCTGAACTTTCTTCCTTTACATTGTCGAATCTTTGAACACCAGAAAGATTTCAACAATGACCGATTCTGTTATATCTTCGTCGGCACAAACGTCTTCCATTACGATAACAGGGATCGTTTTTTCCAGCCGGGAAATAGGAATTCCAAGTATTTGTAATGTTATTTACTGAATCAAATTTCTTGAGTTACTTACAATATTTCACAAGCCTTTAATCTTCTTCAAGTACCAGTTTCAGAAGACATTTCTGTAAATGCGTTTCATTGCTGATATGACCCCTTGATCTTCCCCCTCCACGAAGGAGGGCCGGGGGCATGGCCCACGGGTCAGCCGTCGCCATGAATCGTTGCAGGCAGCCATCCACTGTAGAACGTGCACTCGAGAACTCCCAGTAAATCTAGTGTGTGTAATGCAACATCACACATTTTTTATTTTTCGAAGCGCATTTTTCCTATCTCGCGGTGTGGAAAGAACATCACACGAATGCGAGATTTTAAACGGTCGGGTCATCCGGATAGTTCGGGCGCCATTATAACGAAGTAAATTTCTCCGTCATTTTTCTGGTCTACGCCGGGATTCGAACCCGAGTCCGCTTATTCCGGAACAAGTCGCTCTACCAACTGAGCTACGCAGACGTTTTATTGTGATTCCTATCTGCCTTTTTGTCGTGTGCGTCCTGCTGGCAGGTACGTCACAGAATGATCTCATATGTCAACCCTCAGCGTTCAGCAGTCATAGTGCGACCTGGAAACCCATGTTTCTCCGTTCATACATCAAACATTATGCCAGCACAAGCCAGGTGTCCTCCACCATTTTAGGGGTAACTTCAATAACGATAGACAAAACATTTAGGCTTCCCACCTGTCTACAAATGTACACACGTCAACAACGAATGGTCCGGATCTACAGTGACACATCACTAAAGAGAACGCAGTCCTGTTGATAAAGCTCTGGGATTGAAATTGCAGGGCCCACATCAGACGGAGCCAGTTGTGCGGTGCAACGAGTGGGATACAGACCAATTCATACAGACATCTCTCCTGGAGTGTTTCGTACACAGTTTGGCAAGATATCGTGGTTCCCGTATCACACGTAACCTAATGGGATTGTTGACTTGCTGTCGTCTCCCTATGATTGCGAGCTATGAGAGATAAAAACCGTTTTATTTTTTATTTTTGTTTTTCAATTGCGGTATTTCAGCTTCCTTGTACCTGTTTTCTGGTTACTCACAACCTGACAGTGACACTATTCGCTGCTGTGCAGTATTCGATAATTACTTTCTATAAATAATGCAATGTTCTCACGCTAGGGGGTTTATGAAAAAAGGTTTTTCTTGATACCAGATGCACAAAGCCAGCATCATATAAATTGTTCTCTTCGGAATAGGTTTTAATTTAGATTAGTTTTACTCATGTAATATAGTTCGCAATAATTCCTAACCTTGGCGCCGGATTCCTTGATAGGTCGAATTTTTGACAGGTTTTTTGATTGTAGGTTTAACGACCACCGTGAGCAACTCAATGGGCTATAAGCAGTCGCCCGTCCCTAATTTAGGGTCACTGGTACCAGGGAGGTGAGAGAACCAGTGCCGTAAGACAAACACAACATCCATGCCTCACCGGGATTCTAACCCGGACCCCGTTCGGACAAATGATCAGAGGCCATCGCTTAGACCACTGCGCCACCGGGGCGGCTTGACAGGTTGCCGTTGATTCTATTCTTTATTTCGGAAAATCGTATCGGCTTAGTTTAGCATCGATTATGAAATACATTCTGTGCTCCCCATTAACTTGAGCTCAGCTTCCGCAGCTAGAGAAGAAATATGTAACACATTTTCTGCCATATTTGCCTTTAATTGTTCGAATTGAAAAATACATTTCGCGCATTTTTAACAGAAAGATAATTTCCAGGAAGACTGAAAAATATGTTTTTATCAAATGCAAAAGAAAAAAACAAGGGTTTTTAATCGAAAAAAGATTGCAATTTATGGGAATGTGCTGGTGACGAATGATATATCTCGATCAATGTTTTTAAGCTAAAAACTAGCGCGCTTTGCAGTACATGTTTATAATGAGCCCTGGGCAAATATCAAAACAACTGAAACATATTATTGAATCTCATAGCACTTATGAGGTGATCGCTCTCGTTGTTTGCAAAAGCAAGCCCTGCCTGCCCTCCTGCTTCTGTGCCATGGCTAAGCTTAATGTGTTTCGTTTGTATACTTCTGTGCTCACCTCATTTTGTCAAGCTTGCCGGTCGTGCTGTAAGTGTGCCGCGGCTAGACCAAACCTATTCTTTTTACATTCTTCTGTTTTTTTCTGTTGAATTCACTTATTCAAATCTCTTTGCTTCCGATCTTTCAAGAGCAGTTTTACACATAGATTCAAACAACCTCTCCCAAAACTCACTTTGATTAATACACAATTCCCTCCATTCCAGAGGAAAGTACTTGTGCCATATAATTATCCATAACATTAACATTACACAACTAAACAAGAAGTGTGTATGTTTGTGTAAAGGTCTTCACAAGTTGTTCTCGAGAAGCCAAGGACATTTATGTACGTTGAAGCATACCACATCCAATGTATGAGAGCAATAATATTTGCGACCATTTGCAATTGGCTGATTTATTACTGACATAGTAGTATCTGCGATCATCTGCTACAGGTAGACTTATAGATATATATATATATATATATATAGGGATGTAAGGTCAGGTGATGCGTAACATCACAGCCTCTCCTTGACAAATGTCAACCCCGCCTTCTCGTGGTGCATCCTGTTCCCACTAAAGGGGCACTGACGACCGCCAATAGCGGTATAACTATACCATCGGGATCAGAGGAAATGCTATCCCACACTCACCAACCCGCTTGGCCAGCGTGGTGAGTTATGGCCAAACACCTCCAAAATGACTCTATAATTTAAATCTTGGCCCTCAGTCTCCGGCAGCTGGAATGTACCTGGCCAATGCAGCGGCCAGTGCGACATGAAGGCAGAGGGTGCTAAGAATCCCCGGAGGACCGGACTAGGCTGCCATTTGATGCTGACCTTGGCTACCTATAACGGACGCTCCCTATTTTCTGATTCAAGGCTTCTTGAATTGGAAGAGGAACTACAAAGGATCAAGTGGGACATCGTCGGGCTAAGTGAGGTAAGGAGAAAAGGAGAAGATCTCATTGAACTGAAAAGTGGACATCTCTTCTATTATCGTGGGACAGATACTGGCAGAACTAGTGGTGTTGGATTTATAATAAACAAGAAACTGAAGGATAAAGTGGTAGAAGTTGAAAGTTCCTCTGACAGAGCTGCACGACTCGTTATCCAACTATCGAGAAGATACCAGGCTCAGATTATTCAAACTTATGCACAGACCACAAGTCATCCTGAAGAAGAAATTGAAGAATTTTATGAGGAAATTTGTCATCTAAATAATAAAGGTAAACAGCACTTAAAGATAATTATGGGAGATTTCAATGCAAAAATAGGGCAACGACAACAGAATGAAACTTCAGTAGGTAAATTCGGTCACGACAACACAAACCAGCGTGGAAATACTCTCGCTGAGTTTGCAGAGGCAGAAGGATTTTTCATCTTGAACTCCTTTTTCAAGAAAAAGCCACACAGGAAATGGACATGGAGACATCCAATTGGGACGACAAGTGAAATTGATTTTATTATGTGTAACAAAAAATTCGTCATCGAAGACTGCAGTGTGCTGAACAAGCTCAACACAGGTAGTGACCATAGATTGGTGAGATGTAAGATGCACCTCAACACTAAACTGGAACGTGGCAAGCTCATAAGACAAACAAAATGTATTGACATAACCAGCCTTAAAAAACACCATAATACTTTCAAGTTGGAACTGAAGAACAGATTCTCTGCTTTAGAAGGCCTAACATCGGAAGAAGTGAATATTTCAGAAGTTAACAGAAAAGTAACCAAAGCTCTAATGGAAACAGCAACAAAATTAGCTGGGTCTAAGAACAAGTTGCATGTGAACAAATTATCAGGAAAAACGAAAATGTTGATGCAAAAAAGAAGAGAGATGAGGACAACTAAAGAAGATGTGACTTCCAAAGTGGAATATATAGAGCTATGCAAGACAACACGAAAAAGTATCACTGAAGACGTAAGGAAATTCAACTGTGAGCTAGTAAGGAAAGCAATTGAAAACAACCAAAGCCTTAAGATAGCAAAGGGACATCTCAGTAAGGGAAGAAAACAGATTATGGCTCTGAGAAAAGAAGATGGTTCTATAACAAGAAATAGAGGCGAAATTTTGACAAGAGTGAAAGATTTCTACTCCAAATTATATGAAAGGGATGATACATGTACTCCAGACATCATGAAAGGTAACAGAGTTCTTCCAGTCCTCCCAGCAGAAGTTGCTCATGCAATCAAGAACATGAAGCGGGGGAAAGCTCCAGGAGAAGATGGAATTACTATAGACATCATACAAGAAGCAAGTGGAGAAATTGAAACAGTACTCGCCCAAATTTTCACTCGATGCCTTAATGAAGGGAAGATTCCTGAGGATTGGAACAATGCTACAATGATCCTGCTACATAAAAAAGGTGACATTGAGGATCTCAGGAACTACAGACCTATCAGCCTCCTATCAGTGGTTTATAAAATCTTCACTAAAGTTCTTTCCCACCGCTTGAAGGTAACACTGGACATGGCTCAACCGAGAGAACAAGCTGGATTCAGGAGTGGCTACAGCACAATAGATCATATCCACGTATTGAGAGAACTAATTGAAAGAGCGAGGGAATATGAACTTCCATTGTGCATGGCTTTTATCGATTATGAAAGAGCCTTTGATTCGGTGAAACCATCAGCAGTTACCACGGCTCTGAAATCCTGCGGTATTGAAGATGCATACATTAATATTATTAATAACATCTATGAAAATGCAAGTGCAAAGATTCGGCTGTTTGAAAATACAACACACATAAAAATTGGAAAGGGAGTGAGACAAGGTGACACCATATCTCCGAAGCTCTTTAATGCCACATTGGAAAATGTCTTTCAATCACTGAACTGGGAAAACAAAGGGATAAAGATTAATGGAGATTATCTAACCCACCTTCGTTTTGCTGATGACGTAGTCATTTTTGCAACTACCCCATCAGAGCTGCAGAGTATGATCGAGGAACTTGCTGACAAGAGTAAAGAAGTGGGATTAAAAATGAACTTTCAGAAGACAAAAGTGATGTTCAATGCTTTTTCAAGAAATGAAGATTTATCGATTGATGGAGAAAAACTGGAGATAACAGATACGTATGTTTATCTTGGACAGCAGATATCAAGTGAATGTCACATTGATGAAGAAATTAATCGGCGTACAAAACTTGCCTGGAGAGCTTTTGGAAGAAACAGCATAATTTTCAAGAGCAATATGCCATTATGTCTTAAAAGAAAAGTGTTTGATCAATGCATCCTTCCAGGTCTTACGTATGGTGCAGAGACGTGGACCTTAACTAAAAGAGACATACAAAGGCTGCAGACAACTCAAAGAAGCATGGAGAGGTGCATGCCTGGTATAACCAGGAGAGATAAGAAGAGGAACTCGTGGATCCGAAAAATGACGAGAGTGGAAGACATCATGATCAGAGTTAAATCCCTGAAATGGCAATGGGCTGGACATACTGCCAGAAGGACAGACCATAGATGGACAGCCGAAATTTTAGATTGGATTCCAAGGGACAGGAAAAGACCCAGAAGAAGACCACATGGGAGATGGGTGGATGAAATTCGAAAGTATGCGGGAGTGACATTTAGGAGACTGGCACAAGACAGACCGTTGTGGAGGAAACTTGGGGAGACCTTCGTCCAGCAGTGGATTGATAATAGTTGACAATGATGATGATGATGATGATGATGATATATATATAATGTAATTGCTATGTAAATTCTAGTATATTATATATTTATTTTCCATATCTTATATCTTTGAAATTAGCAATACTAGTCTTTGACGTATATTTAACCAGACATAACGAATCACTTGGAGGTAATGTTATGAAAAGTCAAGTGTATCTAAATATGTTCAGTCCTTATATAAAAATTCTTCTTTACTATCTCATATGATATGGAAAGTCAGATGAAATTAAGTATGCTAAGTCCAAATACGAAATAATTTTCTTTGCTGTCACAGATGGTTAAGTTGGATGTCACTATTCCAGGTAATTTATATTTTCTAGGATTCAATTATATGGTTCTATGTGATGAAATGTCGTCTAATGAAATCTTTAAAATATTTATGAAAGCATACGTTATGACGATGATACGCATTATAAAATAACCAAGGGAAGAAACTGAAAGGCTAAAACTTCAAGTAGCGGCAGTTATTGCCAGCCATGTGGTCCACACGAACTATTGATGTCTGCGTGTTCCGCAAGTCGCACGGCCCTGTAAGCTCAATCGTTTCATCTTTGTATCTGTTGTTATGTGTCCAGTAAATCTGGCTTTGCTATCTCGTGTCCTTCTTGGTGTTGCATTTTGGGTGGCCAGCAGTGTAAATGTCAATAATTTCTGTATCACAAATTCTATTCTCCCCCATCATTATTGACGGGCTTTTACCTAGTGTATCTATAAACATTTATACTATAAGCATTGAATTGAAGTACATTTTGTTTTTACTCATAAGGTTCCATATTTATTGCATTTGTTTATGTGTATCTGTATTCGATAACACTCCTAATGTTTTCATTCATTTGCATCTATGTTGGGTATTATTTCTTTGTCGTACTTTCACGTGATGTTACCAAACAGATGCAACAATACATTTCCCGCAACCAAGCATTCGCCTGCCAATTGGAGGATTTTTCATGAAAAGTGACATTAGACGAATAATAACCGTTTTTAAGTTTAAGATTACAACCTGGCAAAAAAAGGAGGTTTGAAGTTTTAGATATAACAGTATAACGTTGCGGTGATCATAACATGAGTTCAATTTTGACGTAGTTTAAATGGTAAAGATATCAAGTTATAGTCGTTTTTTGTATCGATTTAAGAGCCGGTGGTGAACGGAGATCCACGGTGTTGGCAACTCAGCCGACACACTTTCATTGCAAACATCATTTCGTGAGACTATTTCACTCGCCTTCTAATAGGGATTCCGCTAAAAGTTGTAAACAGATCCACCCGTTTCTTTTCATTCCAAAGGGAAATTACTGCTTTGTAAAGTACTTTCTTTTCCAGAGCACTTGCGCCCCTTCCTTCCCATAAGTCCCGCATATGCACTTTATGTCGCACGCATAAAGACCATTTTATCATTCCGACGTGAGAATTGATTGAGGAATCCGGTGATTTCAAAGAAATAGTATATACTCCTGCAGAATAATCTTCGTCTACTTTTGCTTTTTCTAGCTGTCGTTAATATTGTACCAATGGATCTTGGTGCTTGAGCGCCACTTCAGTACCATGTCTTCTATGTACGGAATACCCTAGGAATATGCTAAAGAGTATGGTCCTTCACAACGTTCAGGAAACCACGTTCAGAGAGACCTCTGAAATTATCACAAGAAATGACGTATGTAATGACACAATATATGTTGAAATTTCATCACCCTGGATCTCCTCTCTCCACACGCAACAAAGAATATGACTTGCTATCTTTAATTGCTATCTATTTGAACATTGGAAGCACGTGCTGACGACTGACCACCGTGATGGCACAGTTCGTTAACGCGCTGTTCCCAGTGCGGGAGATGGGCTTTCTGACGAGTGTTCGAGCACCGTCCTGCCGACCATCTACTCTGCGATTTTTCCACAGATCCCCCGGGTGTACGTACACAAATGCGTGAACGGTTCCCTATGAAGTCCGTTTGGAACGCACTTTGTTCTTAGTCCCCCCTTCCCTAGACTCACACGGTTTACCAGATGAGTGTCGAAGCGCTGGTACTAAAACAATACAAAACGACTAAAGTCTTCTGCCATCTTTCGGTAGACACCTATTGGAATTTAACCCATGGTTTATAATGATAATGAATGAACAGTTCAAGTATTTTTTACTGTTATATTTACAATTAGAAACCGCGTTCTGTTGCCTCGGTTTTAATCCTAAACCCCAAACGGGATATTACGCCTCTATTGTAACTTACTTTGACAATGACTCCCGTTGGCAGGCGGAAACTTGGTGAATTAAAATACTTATTTTTACTACACTAAGTACAGATCTACATATATGATATTATTGCCTTTTCGGGTATTGTGATGGATTTAATATTGTTTGGACATTTCCTTGAGATCTCTTGTTTGTCTTTCTATACTTTCTCGTCATATGATGAGTTTACTTAGTTCTAACTATTTTGAAATGTAAACAAACAATTTCAATATAATATGAAGAAATTAGGCTATATTTACATTGCATTTACTAACAATTCTTAGTGCCAGTTAAATGACTTCGTTACATTTTGCCTGGGATCAGACTTTTAAATAAAACATAGGGAGTTTCAAGACCGTTTGAAATGGCTATCATTCTTTGAAATACTAAAATAAAATGTTTTGCATATAACAGTGGAAACTTATTTACGTTTTAATGTGAGATACTGCTTTAGTTTTTGAGCATCAGTTGTATTATGAAACTCTACCGGCACATTCCCCAACTACTGCTGCAGTGCCGCATGCGCAACTCTCAATTCTCAATATGAAAAAGAGGCAAAATTCCTGTTTTTCACATTGAGAATTTAAATCAGATTTCTAAATTTAGGTTTAAACTAAATATTAATGCAAAAGAGCTATATTTTTTGAATGAGCAAAACCGTAGAGATGCGATATTTGAATTTCATATTCCAGTAAATTATTGTAATGAGAGAGCTAGAGACAACTTAACAGGCCGGAGTCTTCTATTCCACACAAAGGCACATTACATTTCACTGAAGCATGACATCTTCCCGACTAGAGAGAAAACGTTTCGATGGGTAGGTGGTACGAACTGTCACTGTTGGAGCCACGGTCTTGGTGAACACAGGATCCATGTATTTGTAAATTGCAGATTTTACAGAAATATGTGGATGGGATTGTCGTCGCGGGTCGGCGTCGCTTTCCCAGGCGCTTCCCAAATTATAAAATTCTTTCCTATATCTCGGGGAAGGAATGTTGCATATCTAATTATAACTGAAGAAACAATCTTTCAGATTTGTGAGACAGAAACAACGTACTTCATGATAAAAAAAAACAGAGATAACAGCTAGGATAACCTTTGGAAAGTAACGGGAATAGTCAGAAATCGAATGTTCAAAGACACCAGAATCTTTTCGGAGACTCAGTTTCAAAGAAGATGGTTAGTCTGGAGAAACATTCTGTCTGGATCTAGATAATCACCAATCTATCTTCCATTGGAGATAGAAATTTGTAGATTTTTTTTTTAACTTAAAAAAATCTGCACTGTTTGGTACAATGGCACTTGTACTCGTAAATAGTGATTTCCAAGTTCTTTTATGTATTGTGTAAAAATATAATTAGAGTGTGTAGACTCTATTGTAAACATAGCTATGTGATAGCAAATTTAACAGCAAAAAACTCAAAACCATTTACTTTTGGCGACTTTATTTAGAAACGTATGGAAAGCGTGGCAGATATAATTTGCCCTGATAAAAAAGGGGATATTTCTAAAATCGGTTTGTTTCACCAGACTTGAACCAGGCGAATTGAAGAAATTGGAAAATATATCGAAAGAGGTTTAGGGAGTAAACTGCTAATTTTAAATTGTGTGATTTGCTTTGGCAATCAATGAAAGCACTGATGCCGCAGATATGGCTCAACTTGCCATTTTTATTAGAGGTACTGATGACAAATATAATGTCCCTGAAGAAATGGCTTCTTTAGTGTCATTAAATGACACAACTAAATCAAGAGGTTTAAACAAAGCAATAAATAAAAAATACGTTACAAAGATATTTTTTGTCCATTGTGAACATATCTGGCATAGTTACTGTTGGTACCCCGGCGATGGTAGGTAACAGAGAGGGACTTGTAAATTAATGAAAGACTACACAATTACTGCCAGAAACTCACATTTGATGAAGTATGATTGCATAGTACTTCAAGAAAATGTATGCGCTGAAGCTTTAAAAACGGGTAACGTCGTGCAAACTGTCTTCAAGGTTGTGAATTTCAAAAGGGCCAAGAGATCGAATCATCGCCAATTCCAGGAATTCCTTAAAAGTACGGATGCTGACTATGATAACATCATTTACTTTTCGGAAGTAAGATTGGCTAAGTCGAGCCAAAATGTTGAAACGGTTTTGTGATTTGTGACATGAAATCAATTCGTTCATGGTACCAAAAACAACATTTGTGCCAGAACTTGACGATGAAAACTGGCTTATGAATTTAGCACTTCTAGTGGATTTGACTGCTCATTTAAATGTCTTAAACATGCGTCTTAAAGGTGAAAACCAACTTATCAATACAATGTTTAAAACCATAACAGCATTCCAAATGAAATTGAAATAATGGCAAGCTCAAATTAAGGCGAACAATTTTATTCATAACTACACGTTAGCTAAACACGGTCCTGTAAACAGCGAAAAATATGCAGCCTTGCTTTTCGATTTGATACACGAATTCGAAAACAAGTTTCAAGATTTCCGGAAAAATAAATAATATTTTGATATATTTGTGACTCCGTTTTTAATCGACATGTATATGTAAGCTGCAAATTTTCAACTGGAATGCATAGAGCTGCAATCCAAAATTCACCTTAAAAAAAATGATAATTTTCTCATTACTGGGACACTAATCGGACGATACATGGGGGCACCACTGCTCGCTAAATATCCGCAATATTGGATGTTGGGTTTCGCCGCGCCTGTCAGACAACCGGTCGGTCCTCTCTCGCCGTGGTTCATCTGTCTCCCAGAACTGTCCTGTCGATTCTGCGTGCCTTGTTTTATCTACTTCCGCCAACAGCGTGCTATATTAACATCCGCACGACCAGTATGGCGCGCAATACGGCGATAAGACCATCCCGTTTACCGAAGCCAGTAGATATGGCCCCTCTCGAACTCCTCCAACTGCTCGTATTGCTTCCGAAATTTTCTCGGAGCCATACTTCACTTGCAAAGGATGCAACCCACACAACAGCAAGAGTGAGAATCGCAAGCACGCGCAACGGGACGACCTTAAATATCCGGTCAGCCACAGCATTACAACCTCTCGTTGCTCGTGTCACATGCGCGGCCAAGCGTGACACTTGAATCATTTGCATAGGTAATGATGTTAAACCTATCCAAAAAGTTTCATTCCTGGCGGTTGCTTCCTGCTGTGTGCAACTAATTTTTTGACGTGAATATATATACTTGATGCCTCAACAGTATTTATATTTCAAATATTTGTAACAAATAACAAATGCGTGTAATTCAAGGAGTTTTGCCTGAAAATCATCCGCTAGTAGAAGAGTCTTGTTTAGAAACGCCATTCTTTTAGTTCAAACAGTCAGGAAAAGTGGGCGATGACGGCTAAAAATTTTGTAAAGGAAGTAACAATCAAGGAAAATTGAGAGCTCCGAGTCACCTATTACATAATTTTCCAATTTTATTAAAATGTAATTTCAGTTATGATACATAATGTCGCAAAGTATCATATAAAGTGCAGTGCAAAATAATTTACTCTTAATAATTCAAAAATAGAATATATCAGATTGTCACATATGATCTAACAAATATCATTTCCTTTGACGGAAAATCAACCTTAATCTTGTATATATCAGGGTTAAAGCACTTGTGTTTCATAGCTTCGAATACTGAAATGTACTACATATAGAAGTATTGTGGAAATCTTGACAAAGCGTTTCTTCGGTAAATGTATTCCTGCAGTCAGATATTGTGGTGGTAATTCAGAACAAGTAAATATCCAAGAAAAATCCTTGAGCTAAATAATGATTACTCAGAGAAGGTTGATGGTGGTTTCCAGTTGCATCAGAATTTTAAATACCCAGAACGAAAACCCATTGCGGGTAAATACAGATCTATGAACTTCCTGTAACTTTATGCATCTTAAAAATATTCTACTGTATTACTGAGAAATTTCAAACTTTTGATGTTGTTTGATCAACTGCAAATATATTAAACATATGTTTTAAAATTTGTTCAAAATCAGCTGTATAGAAAATTCAATTTGATTTTCCTTCACATTGACTTGTCTCCTTATTTAACCAATAAATATATTCGTTTTACCCAAGAAAGGTGAAAATCTGTAATTTTTTCTAGGATGATTAATTTTTACTGATAATCTGAGTAAATGCAATTACAATGATATCACTAGGTTCTATAAGTAAAGTTTGCAGTTTTATTTTCTTAAAATAACTTATATATAAAATATTTGTTAATTAATATTGCCGATTTTTTGAAAATTAAAGTTCGTGTCTCACAGCCTTTTATTAGGCTTATCGTAAAGGAAGCTCGAGATATTTGATATACATATTGTAATTTTGTGATTCATACCAATTGCATGGCTGATTTCCATTCGTTTATTTCTAACGTTAAAAATTGACATATTTTTCACAGTTTAGTGAGAACTTCCGGAAAACTTTATGGATATCGACACTGATAACCAATGCTTGCACTTCACGTTGCAGCATCATTCGGCAAACACCCCTCTATAACACCCGGTAGCAGCTTCCAGGTATCCTCATTTAAACATTTAAACAGCAAGTTCATAATACCACGGGATAGAAGTACCCAAAGGTTTTAAAAGTTGAGCCACAAAGATATTTTAAATATGGTATGACTACCAGATGAAAAAAAAGATTGGCATTTTAAGAAAGTTGTATTTTATGCATATCTTTTTACATCAAATTCGTATTCACCAATATAATTAAATACGAATAAATGCAAAAAATACTTTTCGACAGAAGGAAGTTCTTTATATTAGAAAAGACATATTTACGCAAATTTCATGAGCTTCAAAGTACTAATGCGGAAAACGGGCCCCTCATTTTTTTGCAGGTGTTTCGTGAATAAAAAAATGTTTTGTTCTTATAGTATCCATTTGTTCTTTCGTTCGTCTTAGGACATCATATTTCTGGAACTATTAGTCCGATTTCAAAGTTCGGGCGTTGGGAAACTGCTAAGATGCAGAAGTCGATCCTTATTTTCCAATTATTTCGTACGCAAAACTTGCCGTTGTAAAGCACAAAGGCAGATATAAAGGCCATCAACATACTTTTAATAGCGTATCGCAAATAAAAGTACGTTGATGGCCTTTTAACATATTCAGAAATCGAGTAAAAAACTAGAACATGAAAGGAAATACTTTCAGAACGAAATACAATGAATCGGTGGATTAGGAATCAATTAAACATACCCAGTGCAAAGAAAACTTGGCATTAAAATATTCGAATTTTCTTTTAATAACTGGAAAAAATAACATTACAGAGTTTTGTATTGGTTTTTCTAGTGTTACTGATTAGGCCCATAAATTTCTTTAAGGTTTTTCAAAATCCTTCCAGATGAGAAATTATAATGCAAAAAAAATATATAAAAATGTTCCTTTCCTTCAACAGTATGTACTACTAAAACAATTTCGTGTATTGACCATATTTTTAAGAATGCAGGGTTTTACCGCTAGTTAAGTTCAGGCAAACTGCGGTATATCCAATATCTTTGCTTCTGCATGTCTAATTTTAAAAACAATTTTTCCGTCGGATGTTCTTCTGGTAAAAATAAATTACATCTCGTTCAGAAGAAAATGTTATGTTAGGGACAATGAATATATTTAAAAAGCGAAGTAAATCAACTGTCATAGAAAGTAAAGTCATACAATTTTAAATAAAACAATGGTATGAAGTAAGCACAAAACCTTACTTAAATTAGAACATTGCATATCACTTCTTTTTTTAACTGGGCATGTATGTGGAAAGACGTGTAATATAACAGTCATCGCGATAAACAGTCTGTGGAAACAAAATATACCCAGCAAATATTTATGTTTGATAGATTAAATACAGATTTTAGATCTGAGGTACAAAAGTTTTTCCCCATTTCGATGTGTTTCGGGATCAGAATCCACGAAGTTACGTTCCGTAAGAATCCTGATATTTGATTTTCGTTTGAATTTCAACAATGTTAAGGCCAATTAATTTTGAACGTTATGTACACAACACATCAATTTCTCCGCAATTTCCAACATTTGAGTGCTTACAAATATGCAGGAAAAGGCATGTGATTTTAGTAATCTTCCAAACTACGCTGCCGTAATTACAGGCATCAACAGTATCTAAAATTATTTCTTCAAACTTTACTATAATCAAAGTAAATTCAAGTTTTCTTGTCATCTACGAAACGTTTCCACCCAAATTAAGTTTGACGCAATCTGTAACACTTTATTAAACGCTGAAACTATCCGTTACTTTGGTTGGAATGGTTTTCTTCTTCACAACTTCGCAAAATCTGAAATTTCTTGCTTTGTGAAAGACATGTAATGCACATTTCTACCTCCCAATTGTCAGAAAATTGAATAGACTTCATTTTCACATTGAACACAAGTCGTGTAGCTATGGAAATTTTCCTTTTACCCAGGTTAATTTTACATTCTAGCGCTCTAGCTATTTCCAAATTTCGCTGTTGTAACTTGTTTTCTTCTAGGTGCGCAAATTTGTTTGTCCATGAGTGTATATTATAACTTGGTGCCTTCGACTACGTATAAAACGTCTAGAACAGATGGTACTAAGGATTTATAAGTCTGCGAAATGAAAAGATAAATACACTAAAAATGTAAATTTCTTGGGTTGAAGAAGTACCAACGCTAAGTGTGAAGATAGGCCGCGTGTCTTGGCGCGCAGAACCAGGGTTTCAGCTTTCGTCTAGAGTAGAGCGGATTCACTCCGAATGAGATTTCGTTGTGATGTGCTTGCCTCCGTATTACACACTGGCAACCCTTCCCTGATGTATTCTTTATTCCAGGCCTAACCTACAGATTGTAAGTGATGCTTCGAAGCAAATTCTTGAAATAACAGGAAAAATCTGATGCGCATTGAATTGCTCCAATGAAACTTGGCTGTTTCATATTGTTTCTACTGTTTCTTTTTTTAATACTAATAATTCGGCTGTGATGTACCCCACCGACATCGTTTGCGTTATAACCTCTGAAATTTCCTCTTCCGCTAATTCGGCTTCAGAACAAATGGTATATGCTCCTCAAACGTTTTCTCTAAAATGACGGTTTTTTATGTCACAGAAGAAAAAGGGTTAAGTCCCATAAAATTATGTATAGCTCTATGCATGTAGTATTACTTGATTTCGACACTTCTGCTACTGAACTTAGAAAGAAATACATCCACAAATGATGAAGATACGTTCTTGTCTATCCAATGAAAAACTTAATGGAACAGTTAATACCGTTCAGTTCATCAAATAGCATAATGAAATATAGCACTGAGACAATGTGGGATCCCACGTTATTGCTCTCTATTATTATAGTGGAAGAATGAAGTTTTATACCATTGGGTTTCAATAAGAGATGCCGATAGTGTCGAATAACATCGATTGCATGCGGTTGACGGAAAAGTTCGCGGTTGATAGGGCAATTCCATAAGTAAAAGAAGCCTCTATCTACTTTGGGCAAAAGTTATCAAATAGAACCAGATAAACCTTTAAATCGATAATCTAATGAAACTCAATTGCAGAGCATACGGCAGAAAAAGTATGATGGTCAAGAGCAATTTGCCCCTATGTTTTAAGAGAAAAGATATTTATCAAAGAATCATCCAGTTCTTAGGAACAAAAGTGATGGATCTAAACTATAGAAGACATACAGAGACTCGAGGCAACTGAAACATGCGTAGGCAGGTGCAGACTGACTGTGAAAAAGAAACGTATCAAGATCAAATCGCATGTGACGTAAATGAAGAAATTTAAAGAAGATCGTGATAGAAATAGAAGCCCTGAAGTTGCAAAAAGCTAGATACATTGCTAGAAGAATTAACCACAGATGGTCAACTTACACACTACATCACATATTTAGAGAGATGAAAAGACCAAAAAGAAGAGAACCTGTCAGCTGTGTGCATGAAATTGAAAAATCATGCTGGAGTAACATGGAAACAGGCTTAATACAGAACGTTTGGGAAGTGACCTCAAATGAACTCATTCGACAGTGGTTGATGATGATACTTTAAGAAAGATAGCCACGTCATGCTTCAAAATATATATTTGTTTCCGTAATAAATTTTTTCTTAATGTCAAAATCATGTTTTCCTAAATATACAAATTCGTAAACAATGTCTATAAAAAGTTTCCTTTCACCGTGCTGCTTTGTCAGTCGTATTTTTGCATACACGTTGAGTTGCTCGCCTAATTTCTTAGAAACCTACACATATTTTCAGAAACAATGGCAGAAGAATTAAATGTTTTACAAAACAGGACAAATACCAAGTCACGAACAGAAAGTAAGTAAATATTGGTTCCTTTTTCAGCAGACAGGGTCATTCTTGGCTTCTAGCGCCTTTCAGATGTGGAAATATTTTCTTCGGCAGGCGGACGTCTCTGTTACCAGATAAGATGTTCTATAAAAATGTGTTATGTACCCCGACAGAATAGAAAACCGAGCAATTGAATACTACAGAATGTGCTCAATTATTCAAAGACCAATTCAAACAGTGCACGAAAAGTGTGATCTCAATTTCTGATGCTGCCGATGAACTCCACCGGTTGAACGAAGAAATAGGATTTCTCTATTATGTCCTCTGGTGAAAACCTCAATATCGTGGATTACTAATTTTGCACAGCGGAAAACAACTCTAAACCTAATTAAAATGTCCCCAAGGCGGGGCTTACACAGCGGGCGATGCGAATGATAGATCACAATAAACAATTATGGAAATGCACATATCTAGCATAAAGACATACAAAGTGTACTTTGTCGAACGTTTGTAAAGCACGGAATGCCGACGGAAGGTAAGACTACCCAGCGTCTTGTATTCTGAAGGATATCCAACATGGACATTTAGCTAGCTGATTACCATTATCTGCGCCGTTCAAATGCCGACTTATCGCGGATAAAAGATCTATCTGTAAAAATAGTAGTGAAGGTGTTGCGAGTGCAATCATACCAGGATCCGGCTGTTTTTCTCCCAGAAATGATGAGTACAGAGACCGGCAGCAGTCTGCCGCCCCCACGGGACCTGTACTTCCCACCCTGTTTCCATGGCCCGTACGTGTAACGCGCTCATGGGCTGGGGCTCTAATTTCGCGTACGGCTGGGAGATGTATTCGCCAGCGCGATGGAGTATGGGGCCAAAGCCTTTTATTAATTCCTGGCTGAGTACAAACACATATATGCACTGGGAGTCCCGTGCTATGGGGAATCTACTTTAATTTCACGAGACCCCTGAAAAATAAAACAGAAATATTTACAAAGTATTTACATCGCAGCATATGGTCCTTGTGCTGCGAAAACGTCTTTAAGGCGAGGTCGATTTTGCTCCCTTTTCACTTTTCAGTCTTCTGTCTTTTCAGAGAAAGGAAGAATTAATGACGGAAGGCTGAAGATAGAAGACTCAAGACTGAAAAGTGAGGAAGAGCAAAATCGACCTCGCCTTAAGGTCGTTTACGCTGAACAATGAGCACGTGCTCTTCCATGAAATGTTCCTGCCTCGCGATGACGTCTTTGACCACCTTGACGAGTTCCAGTCACGCCTTGCGGTGCACGAGCAGGACATAGAGGTCCTTCGTCTTCCCCAAGATTGGGGCGAGGGCTTGTCTCCTACCTGCAACAGAGAGACAATCAAGGATATTGTGTGCGATATCAGCGGTCTCGGCCCCACATCCGCATACTCGTTCCATTACTGCTAAAAGGCGGAAGTACTCTGGCGACACGCCATGTCCGGTAAATATCTGGTTTAGGAACCCATCACTTTCTGTGCGCCTTCTAGAGACTCGGGCAGAGATATGGTGTGTTCTTTTATCCGTATCTCACTCGTTCCACCTCTGCTACCACTTCACCATCGTGGATCTTTTCAGCTGTGTCCGTAAATTTTGCAGCGGCGTTCGCAGCTGAAAGTCAAATGACTCTTTCCCAGCCGATTCCTTAGCCAGCTGGTCTACACGCTCGTTCCCAGTATTACCGACATGGCTTCGGACCCAGTGGAAAGAGACCACGGTGTTGCTCGCAGTCTCGAGAAGAGACTTTATTTCCCTGAGGAGTGGAGCCTTACTCCTGAACGGACCAAGTGCTTTCATTTCCGCTTGGCAATCAGGGACAATCTTTAATTCCCCTGCGTTGCAACTGGGCAGAGTCCATCGCAACGTTTCTCTGATCGCCAACCACTCTGCCTAGAAGACAGAGCAGTTGTACGATTATTTCAGTTGTCTGGCAAATATTTCATTGCCATCTGAGATTTCGCAGACTCCTGCGCAAACACATCCACCTAACTTGGAGACCTCTGTAAACATATCGCTCCCCTTCCCAGTGGGGAGAGTTTCGCCTCATGTGGGACAGAGTTTACTGGGCGAGCAGCAAGCCTGGTCCAATCTCCGTAAATCTAAATCGGATGACTGATAATGGTGTCCGAGTAGATGCACGTCACCACCAAAGCCAAAGGCATGCATTGCAACTTTCCTCGCTAACAAGTCTGCCTGTTCGCACGCAGCTAGAACTTGAAGCGCTGCTTTAAAAGTTGTGCGGAAACATTTCCTTATACCCAACAGTGGACCGGCCGTTGTCAGAGGCTGGTTGAGTGAGTACTGAGCTATTGATTGCGAATCAAATCGACTGCTGTTCCAATAGACTCTGTTAGCAGAGCGAGGGGAGTTGTTTCTCCCCTCAAAAACTTGATTTTTCTTCTCTTTCGTTTTTCAAAACGAAGGGAAGAAAAAAAATTTTTTTCATTAATTTGAAAAAAGTGTTTTGGTGCTGTCAGTTCGGACTTAGAAAAACTGTCCTTGTCAGGGCAAAGTCCGAGCTGCGGTCAAAGCACGGTGCGCAACTCTGACACACGAGCGGGTACGTCGTCGTCGTGCCGGTCCCCCTGATCTACGGATCAGGCCAAATCCCGCACTCAACCAGGGTCAAGTGCAGGTTACAGCGGAAGAACCCTAGGGTACCGCTGAGCACTTGACTGTCGAACGTACTAAGTCTGACCGACCAGGGACACAGGTCCCAGGGCTTGCACTCGGTTAGCAACCCGAGTAGAGAGATGGCAGAGGACGCAGGGGCTCAAACCCCCGGTCCAAGTGAGCCCGTTCAGGCAGACTACGGCTTGGCAATTCCGTCGGAATTCGCAAGCGCAGTCAACTCCTTCTTCCAAGAGTTGGAGAGGATTATAGAGAATCCAGCAAATAAGGTTCTGGTTAACACCAGGACCAAGATTAGAAAGGTAGCAAACTCGCTACAAGAGGCTTGCACCAAGCAAGTAATAGAAATGAGTCTCGCCCAAGGGAGACTCCAAGAGAGAAGGGAGAGCGCTAGCGCGGCTCCAAAATCGTACGCAGATGCGGTACGAGCTAAGCCTACTAAGGGGAGCACGGCCCCAAGGCAAAAAGTGGCTAAGAAGCCAGCCGGGAAGAAGCACGAGAAGAAGCACGTACTTCTCGTGTACCCGGTATCAGACAAGGGCTCTCCCACGTCTGAGGAGGTCAAGGTGGCACTGCAAACACAGATTTGCCCCGCCAAACTCCAAATTGGAGTGAAAAGTGTCAGGAAGGTGAACGGGGGAGGAGTGATGGTGGAGTGCTCCTCCGCCCGAGACATAGAGAAACTGGAATCGGAGCTTAAGAGCAACGAAGTGACCAAGGAAAACCTTCGGTCGCGGTTGCCAGCGAAGAGAAACCCGAGATTCATAATCTATGGGATTAATGAAAACCTGTCAAGGCAACAGGTCGAGCAATGTCTCGTAGAACAGAACCCAGAGCTGGAGGAGAGCAGCCTCCAACTCAAGTTCTCTTTGAAGGTGAAGGGTGGGAAACGCCACTGGGTAGTAGAGGCGGACCCACTAACCTTCAAAAAAGTAATGAAGCGAGGCAAGCTCGGGGTGGAATGGTCCGTCCACTCAGTAAGGGAATACTTGAGGGAGGTCCGTTGCTACAGATGTAACGGGTTCGGGCACTTTAAGGCAAGGTGTCCCGAAGAGCAGGATAGGTGTGCCCGGTGTGGGGAAACCGGGCACAAGCGCCAGGAGTGCAGCAACAGCCCGGTCTGCACTAACTGCCTGGCAAGTAATAAGAAATGTAGGCGTCGAGTGGATATAGGCCACTCGAGCCTCGACAAGAAATGCCCAAGCCTTGTCAGAGAACTGGCTCTACTAAAAGAACGCACTCACTATGGATAAAAGACCAAAGAGAGGCGTTAAGGTGCTGCAAATCAATCTGCACGATGCAAGGGCAGCAACAACACAGGCCCTAGTGACAGCCACTGAGCAAAAGCTCATCTACTGCTTCTGCAGGAACCGTTAGGACAGGGGGAAGAGTGGTGGGCTTCCCTAACTCCTACCGGATCTACCACCCCAGGGTGGAGAAACCCAGAGTGGCCACGGTCGTGAAAGACCCGTCCCTAGCGGTTCTCGAGGTAAAATGCTCCGAGAACGTGGTCGCCCTGGGGGGGGGGGGGGAATGTGGAGTCGAGAAATTCTTAATGGTGAACGTATATAGTTCTCCAGCAGGCGACTTGAGAGAAACGCTGAATGAGCTAATGGCTCTATTAGGGGAATTCCCCAGTCATGAGATAATAATAGCAGGCGATTTCAACGCGAAGAGTCCTCTCTGGGGCCAACAAGGGGAGGCTGAACGCGGCCAGCTACTAGTGGACTTTGCCAACGCGGCAGACCTGAGAGTCTTGAACGATCCAGAGAGCACCCCGACCTTCCAAGGGGAGAGGGGCTCCTCTTGGATCGACGTGACTCTCGTCAGAGTCTCGCAGCGCAGCCTCGTCCAGGATTGGCAAGTACTGGACGATGAAAGCTGCAGTGACCATATAGCACTATCTTTCGTTTTGGGATCGGAAAAGCCCATCCGACCCAAGCGCAAAAGGTTCTTAATGAAGAACCTCGACTGGTGGGCTTTTAAAGCCAAACTAACTACCCTGTTGGGGGGTAGGAGGGCAGAAGAGGCCGGAGAAACATCGGACCTCAACTCCCTCTTTGAAGAACTTACCAGTGAAGTCACAGCGCTATGCGAGAGTAGCAGGGGAAACAAAAGGGGAGCCAAGGATCCCCACCCTTGGTGGTCGGAGAAACTAAAAGCTCTAAGGGCGAGAGCTAGGCGGAGTAGGAAAGCTCTGCAAAGAGCGAAAGCTACACCGCAAGACAGGGAGTGCTCAGAAGTGCACAAAAAGGCTCGTTCAGCATATAGGAGAGAACTGAATCTCTCGAAAATCTCTTACTGGAGAAAACTGTTTTAGTTCCAAACACCGGCAGACCCTTTCGGGATCCCCTATAAGATCTCGAGGGGATCCATCACCGAACCGCTAAAACTGGCAGCGGTCGAAAGGGCTGACGGTAGCCTATCAAAGACTCTTGATAGTACCATAGAGAGTCTCTTGGATTACCACTTCCAAGGAGACGAGGGAGAAGGGGACTCCCCACGACAAAAAGAAATAAGGGATGAATGTCGGATCCCACCAAACACTGGTGAGGACCCCCTTCACAAGAGAGGAAGTGGAGAACGCCCTCTCCAGTCTTAACACTGGCAAAGCACCAGGCAAGGACGGGTTCGACCTCAGCATAGTCAGAGAAATCTACTATGCAAATCCCGGGTATTTTGTGGTGCTCCTAAACGAATGCCTCGGGAGGGGAATCTTCCCAGACTTGTGGAAAACAGCGGTGCTAGTTCTTTTCAACAAGACCGAAAAGAACAAAAATTACCCCGCAGTCTACAGGCCTATCTGTCTCCTCTCAGCGTGGAGCAAGGTGCTGGACAAGCTCATAACGAACAGAGCGCTTAGCTTTCTCATGGAGCAGGGAAAGCTAAACAGGAACCAGTTTGGTTTCCTTCCGGGGCGTTGCGCAACGCAAGCAATTCGCAGCCTCAGAGAGAGGGCAGAGAGGAACAAAGCGGTGGGGCTCCACACCTGCTTCATCTCACTAGACGTGAGGGGGCATTCAACAGTGTCTGGTGGCCAATGGTCTTAACCAGACTGAAAGAACTTGGCTGTCCAAGGAACTTGTTCTCGTTGATCAGCAGCTACCTGTCTGATAGAAGGGTCGAGTTCGAAGCGGGGAATGGGCAAGCCTCGCGCTCGTACCACAGAGGGTGTCCGCAAGGATCCAACTCTGGACCCATTTGGTGGAATATAGTGGCAGACGCGGCTCTGAATCTAGACCTGGGTCCGGCAGTGGAAATTCAAGCCTATGCGGACGATTTCGTTCTCGTGGTCTCCGCCTCAGGGAGACATGTGATCGAAAGGGAAGCACATAGCGCCTTGGATGTGCTAGACAACTGGAGCAAAGAAAATAAACTTTGCTTTGCTCCTGAGAAGACCACTCTGCTAGCAATAGCTAAGAGTGGAGTAATGAAAACACCACCTAAGTGCAAATTCCAAGGGTGCACTATCAAAGCGGTGCGTGCAATGAAGTACTTGGGTGTGGTCCTGGATCAGAGTCTATCAGGGCTGCCACACCTGAGGCATCTTAGAACAAGGTGCACGGTGATCCTTAACAGATTGAATGGCATGAGGTTATCGGGCAAAACCAAGAAGGCCATCTATCAGAGAGGAATTGAAAGAATTCTGACGTATGCAAGTGGAGCATGGTGGACTCCCACAGTCAGAATGAAGAAGGGGATAAACCAAATCCAAAGGTTGGCCCTACTAGGGATAACCGGTTGTTTTCGCACAACGTCGACCCTAGCACTCCAAGTGCTGGCGGGGTGCGAGCCGGCAGACCTGGTAGTGGAAAGGGAGGCAGCAATGCACTGCCTTAGGTCAGGCGAGGACGCCTACCTACTCGGTGTTCCACATCGAGCCTCCAACATGGAGCTGGAAAGTGTGGATTGGCAGATCCACCCGGCCGAGGAGATTTGCCCACCGTGGGACAAGGAGAAACCCACGGGAGTTGGGCACGAGCTGTTCACGGACGGCTCAAAGTGGAAGGGACAAGGGGGGCAGGCTTCTGTGCGTTCTCGGATGGGAACGAAGCCACCGCAGGATGTGTGAAATTATCGCAGAACGCTTCTGTCTTCCAGGCAGAACTTCTGGCGATCGAGAAGGCACTCAACTGGGCACTCCCCAGGCGTAGTGACGAAACGATAAAACTCTACTCGGACAGTGAGGCAGCACTGCAGGCTCTGAGTAGATTCAGGGGAAAAAGCCCCATCGTCCAGAGGATCAAAACCCTCTTGAGGGCAGAGGGAGATGGGGCAGTCAGTTTCCACTGGGTACGAAGCCATGTCGGAACCCAGGGAAACGAAAGGGCGGACCAGCTGGCGAGGGCAGCCACGCTGAAAGAGACGGTTGACGTGCAATGCAGAACGCCGCGAAGGAGTATTCGCGCAGCATTAGCACGACAGACCATGACCGAATGGCAGGTCAGATGGGACACGGGAGAGACAGGCCGGAAGACACACAGAGTGTTTCCAAAGGTCTCGACCAAACGTGCACAAACAAACAAGCTCCTGAATCAGGTACTCAGTGGCCATGGCATCAGCCCTGAATACCTGGCCAGATTTGCCATCAGGAACTGCACTTGTCCCTGTGGAAATAGAGAGGCAAGCATAGAACACTGCGTGCTCGAATGCAGTGGCTTCGCCGAATGGAGAAACACACTGATCCCAGGTGTGCAAAGAACGCGAAGATTGGATCTGCTCATCCAATCCTCCGTTAACAGGAGGGGATAATAGCCTTGGTTGAGAGGCTAACCCTCCAGCAACATACGATCTTCCCCAATCAAATGGGGACCGAAACGCAGGAGGTGTACGTGCACACCGAAAGCGATTCGGAAGATCAATGAGGGCGAAAGTCTGTAGGCAAGCAGACGAAGAGACCACCAATGTAAATATTCTGTAAATAAATTTTTTGCTATCTCTTGATGTTGTGAGTCCTAAGCATGAGGACAGAGTATACATGTGTGTAGATGTTTTGAAAAAGAAAATAAAGGGAAATTATTCCCCAAAAAAAGTTCGAGGGCAAGGAATCTTCTAGTCAACGATAAAGTAAGAAACGACCTATCCCGCCAGACAGAGCGGGAACCCAGACAAGGTATACTAGGTCGCCTGCCAGCACGTCACCATGGGCTGGTCTCTAGGCCATTGGGGTGGCCAGGGTCCGAACCGGCGTCTCAAGGCAGGATAATTGTCGCAACATGTCAAAATAACATCCAAGGTGCTCAATAAGTCCCCGTGGAGCCAAAACAGATTGGCGGAACGGGACAATGAAATCAGTATCTTACCCAACAGTGCTCAGCGCTGATTTTGTTTAAAACCATTACGCATCCTAACGGTGTGCGAACACCAAGCGGAACACGCATATGTTAGAATTCGCTCTAACCCTCGTTTGTATAAGATCTTTTTGGATGGCCCAGTCAGACGCATCCCGTTGATTCCATTCAGAATCGAAGGGGACTTTTCTTTCAAATACCTCAGGTAAGGGAGTCCTGACAGCTTACTATCTAGGATGACTCCGAGGTACCGCAACTCCCTCACCGCCTTGATTTTGTGCCCGTTAAAACGACACTCAGGCTGAGTGACCAGCTTTAAAATGAACTTTTGCAAATAAAACAAGGAAGCTTCTGGTTTTTCAGAGATAATTTAAATTTTACCCATCTAGCAAACATTTTCGTAATCTTCACATTGATATTTCAAAAGCTTCGCAATACTTCAAAAGTATATTTATTCATTTTCCGTTTTTTCTGATTATATTCTGTTCAAAAGCCTTTGGTAAACAAAAGCTAATAATGCCCCAGAGGAAGAGGCGAGTTCTTTCATTGCCGTTGGTTTGATTGTTTTTGCATTGTGTTTACTTAAGATATCTTCATCATCATCATCATTGTCAACCATTATCAATCCACTGCTGGACGAAGGTCTCCCCAAGTTTCCTCCACAACGGTCTGCCTTGTGCCAGTCTCCTCCATGTCACCCCTGCATACTTTCGAATTTCATTCACCCATCTCCCATGTGGTCTTCTTCTGGGTCTTTTCCTGTCCCTTGGAATCCAATCTAAAATTTCGGCTGTCCATCGATGATCTGTCCTTCTGGCAGTATGTCCAGCCCATTGCCATTTCAGGGATTTAACTCTGATCATCATGTCTTCCACTCTTGTCATTTTTCGGATCCACGAGTTCCTCTTCTTATCTCTCCTGGTTACACCAAGTATGCACCTCTCCATGCTGTTTTGGTTGTCTGCAGCCTTTGTATGTCTCTTTTAGTTAAGGTCCACGTCTCTGCACCTTACGTAAGCACTGGAAGGATGCATTGATCAAACACTTTTCTTTTAAGATATAATGGCATATTGCTCTTGAAAATTATGCTGTTTCTTCCAAAAGCTCTAAAGGCAAGTTTTGTACGCTGATCAATTTCTTCATCAATGTGACCCTCACTTGATATCTGCTGTCCAAGATAAACGTACGTATCTGGTATTTCCAGCTTTTCTATATCAGTCGATAAATCTTCATTTCTCGTAAAAGCATTGAACATCACTTTTGTCTTCTGAAAGTTTTTTTAATCCCACTTCTTTACTCTTGTCAGCAAGTTCCTGGATCATACTCTGCAGCTCTGATGGGGTAGTTGCAAAAATGACTACGTCATCAGCAAAACGAAGGTGGGTTAGATAATCTGTATTAATCTTTATTCCCTTGTTTTCCCAGCTCAGCGACTGAAAAACACCCTCCAATGCGGCATTAAAGAGCTTCGGAGATATGGTGTCACATTGTCTCAGTCACTTTCCAATTTTTACGTGTGTTGTATTTTCAAACAGCCGAATCTTTGCACTTGCATTTTCATAGATGTTATTAATAATATTAATGTATGCATCTTCAATAACGCAGGTTTTCAGAGCCGTTGTAACTGCTGATGGTTTCACCGAATCAAAGGCTTTTTCATAATCGATAAAAGCCATGCACAATGGAAGTTCATATTCCCTCTCTCTTTCAATTAGTTCTCTCAGTACGTGGATATGATCTATTGTGCTGTAGCCACACCTGAATCCAGCTTGTTCTCTCGGTTGAGCCATGTCCAGTGTTACCTTCAAGCGGTGTGAAAGAACTTTAGTGAAGATTTCATAAACTACTGATAGGAGGCTGATAGGTCTGTAGTTTCCGAGATCCTCAATGTCACCTTTCTTATGTAGCAGGATCATTGTAGCGGTGTTCCAATCCTCAGGAATCCTTCCTTCATTAAGGCATCGAGTGAAAATTTCGGCGAGTACTGTTCCGATTTCTCCACTTGCTTCTTGTATGATGTCTACAGTAATTCCATCTTCTCCTGGAGCTTTTCCCCACTTCATGTTCTTGATTGCATGTGCAACTTCTGCTGGAAGGACTGGAGGAACTCTGGTACTGGTATCTTTCATGATGTCTGGAGTGCATGTATCATCCCTTTCATATAATTTGGGGTAGAAATCTTTCACTCTTGTCAAAATTTCGCCTCTATTTCTTGTTACAGAACCATCTTCCTTTCTCAGTGCCATAATCTGTTTTCTTCCCTTACTGAGATGTCCCTCTGCTATCATTAGGCTGTGGTTGTTTTCAATTGCTTTCCTCACTAGTTCACAGTTGAATTTTCTTACGTCTTCAGTGATACTTTTTCTTACTGCCTTGCATAGCTCTATATATTCCACTTTGGAAGTCACATCTTCTTTAGTTGTCCTCATCTCTCTTATTTTTTGCATCAACATTTTCGTTTTTCCTGATAATTTGTTCACATGCAACTTGTTCTTAGACCCAGCTAATTTTGTTGCTGTTTCCATAAGAGCTTTGGTTACTTTTCTGTTAACTTCAGAGATGTCCACTTCTTCCGATGTTAGGCCTTCTAAAGCAGAGAACCTGTTCTTCAGTTCCAACTTGAAGGTATTATGGAGTTTTTTAAGGTTGGTTATGTCAATACATTTTGTTTGTCTTATGAGCTTGCCACGTTCAAGTTTAGTGTTGAGGTGCATCTTACATCTCACCAATCTATGGTCACTACCTGTGTTGAACTTGTTTAGCACACTGCAGTCTTCCATGACGAATTTTTTGTTACACATAATAAAATCAATTTCACTTGTCGTCCCATTTGGATGTCTCCATGTCCATTTCCTGTGTGGCTTTTTCTTGAAGAAGGAGTTCAAGATGAAAAACCCTTCTGCCTCTGCAAACTCAACGAGAGTATTTCCACGCTGGTTTCTGTTGCCGTGACCGAATTTACCTACTGAAGTTTCATTCTGTTGCCGTTGCCCTATTTTTGCATTGAAATCTCCCATAATTATTTTCAAGTGCTGCTTACCTTTATTAGTTAGATGACAAATTTCCTCATAAAATTCTTCAATTTCTTCTTCAGGATGACTTGTGGTGGGTGCATAAGTTTGAATAATCTGAGCCTGGTATCTTTTCGAGAGTTGGATAGCAAGTCGTGCAGCTCTGTCAGAGGAACTTTCAACTTCTACAACTTTATCCTTCAGTTTCTTGTTTATTATAAATCCAACACCACTAGTTCTGCCAGTATCTGTCCCACGATAGTAGAAGAGATGTCCACTTTTCAGTTCGATGAGATCGACTCCTTTTCTCCTTACCTCACTTAGCCCCACGATGTCCCACGTGATCCTTTGTAGTTCCTCTTCCAATTCAAGAAGCCTTGAATCAGAAGATAGGGAGCGTTCATTATACGTAGCCAATGTCAGCATCAGATGGCAGCCTAGTCCGGTCCTCCGTGGATTCTTAGCACCCTCTGCCTTCATGTCGCACTGGCCGCTGCCTTGGCCAGGTATATTCCAGCTGCCGGAGACTGAGGGCCAAGATTTAAGTTGTGGAATCATTTTGGAGGGGTTTTTCCATAACTCACCACGCTGGCCAAGCGGGTTCGTGAGTGTGGGATAGAATTTCCTCTAATCCCGATGGTATAGTTATACCGCTATTGGCGGTCGTCAGAGCCCCTTTAGTGGGAACAGGATGCACCACGAGAAGGCGGGGTTGACATTTGTCAAGGAGAGGCTGTGATGTTATGCATCACCTGACCTTACATCCCCTTAAGATAAATTGTAACTGATATCAGATACTTGGGTAAAAACTGAGGCTATGTACATACTTTGCAGGAATGTTTAAAAAAATTCTATGAGTAAAACGTGTAAAACATGAAAGACTGCTTGCTTCGAATTCCGAACGTTATATGATGGAGAAAACGGAACTCCAGAAAATCTTGCGGTGAAAATGAAGCATAAGCTCGTTTTAAAAGGAATTATTTTTTACATGAATGAGAAAAAATGAATTAAATTAAATTTAAGATACAGGTAACACTTTAACAAGATTTCCGTTTTTGAACAAAACTACTCGCTGCCGAAAGTCATTTCTTACACCCTAAAACTAAAAAACGATTTTTTAAAAAAATAATATTTATTTTTGTAAATTCAATTATAAAATTAAATTCCGTGCCCGAAATTTGGCAAATTTCAGAAAAGTACGAAAATTTAGGAATAATCTGCTAGCATATATTTCCCAGATTACATCGTGGCATATATTTCTCAGACTTTTATCCTGTGATATTTTATTAGTTTCTAGAAAGGTAATTTCTAGAAACTTTTTTAGTACTTTCTAGAAAAATGTTCGATAGGTGGAAGGATTTAGATGGAAACTAATAAGTAAACGAAAAGGAAGAAAAACCAAATTTTCCAATAGAGTGGTTTTTATTAATTTTGTTTGAAAAAATGTGTATAAATTTGTACCGGTAAAGGTTCATGTGCGGCAGCTTTGATTTCTATGAAAGGTCTTAAAGGGTGATTAAAAGTTCCTACATCAGACGTCATTTTAAACGTGTGCTATGAACAAGCGGTTACATAAGTTCGTAAAACCTGTAAATTATAAAATTAGCTAAAAAGCTTATACAAAGGTTTTGTTATGTAGTAGTAAAAGTTAAGAAAAGGTTAAAAAAGTAGTTATAAACGATTATAAGAATGTTATATTACGTTATAAAGAGTAATAAACTACTGTCGTCTTAACAGAAAGTAAGTGCATAGTAGAAGGTACTATGATTTAATTTTGAATTGACAACTTTTTTCCCTGATGTCTTTGCAGCCGGATTCAAACCTTTGCGGAACATACAAGTAAATAATAAGAAATCATTGGTTATACTTCTATGATATTATTCGCTCTTCTCTATTTTCAACAATACTCAAGCTGGTGATTTATAGAAACATTTTCATCAGAGTTTTAATGATCTGCAGAAATTTCCTAATCGTTGTCTCTCATTTTCAAATAAATATCTTTGTTTTATTCAATGAGCGAGCATCTAAATATTGAAATCTTTCGCAACCCGAAAGTATTCGCATAACTCACAATAATAGGCCTGAATAATAAACCCCTTTCTTCTAGACATCTGTCGGCGTCAAGTATCTTTCAAATGTTTATCAAGACGGCGTTTATCATTCCAATAGCTTAGTATCTCGTATTTTTATGATAGCTTCTGATTTTATGTTCATGTGAGTTACATGATCAGCTGTGACTTTCTGGTTAAAGAGGAATCACAGCTAAGGATAATTACTGGCATTTATTATTTGTAATGTTATCCATTTACCTACGAGATATGTTGTTCTGCACTTTGCGATGTTCGGGCTGTGCGATACCGCCAATCTCCTCTTAAAAGGTTGTAGAGAAACACCACTTATTTTATTGACCAATCGTAGACATATAGTTTAGAACGTTACCGAGGTGGGTGATCTACCTTCATTGCTTTCGGCATTGAGTAGTGCTTATTTTCCCCGCATGACTGATATGTCGTCTGCTATCAAAATTCTAGTCACTACAATCAATCTAAACCTACATCACTTATTTCTTCCAACTTATTTAAAAACATAACTTAAGATTGGATGTGACGGATGGTGTACGCGATATTAATAAAAAACCCGGTATGCATGTTTACATCAGGCAGTAACGGATGTAGAGTTATATAAGCCATGTCCACATTTTATGTAATGGGTAGCCTTTTCACTTTACCCGCATATGCCTCTTTCTCAGGAAAGATCACATTTTCATCGGAATAAATATTCCAGAATCTGATCGTTTAAATGACCTTACTTCTACGGACGACATTTGCTCTTCACATCATGACATCCTGACGATATACGAATGAGCATAAAGATTATGCAACCATGTCCATAAATATATGGGCCCTCGTGTAAAACTCAATTCTTCCAACACTTGAATTGCCCAAGACGAAGCTTACACCTGAAAAAATACCTCAGAATGTGGTCGGTCAAATACTTTCGGCTTTCCCTCTGTTTCCTTACGTTTTAAATTTTGCCAAATGGCACTCTTCGTGATAATAACAAAAGGAATGTTACGAGTATGGAACCACGTTACAAATGTGGGGGAATACATATCTAAAAATGCTTGAAACGTTATTTTCCGACTTTTTCAGAAAAAAAAAGTTATAAGAAAAAGTTATTCCTACTTTTGCATTACTTTCTCTCATTATGCATGCTACAAAAGCAGAAAATTAAGTACGTATACACGACGGCAAAATTAATATGGAGGTATCTTTGAGAAAGCATTACGTATCTTTTATTTAGTAGCTTGTCTTATGAAGCTAATTTCTTTGGCGGTTCCAAGCCATAGGTTTCGAAAGTTTATAAGCATTTCACGCTTACAGACGTTGGACAAAGTGTATTCAATTACACAGCACACATAAGAGACCAATAATATCTTCAACAACGATCATATCATGAAATAAATCTTCTAGTCATATATAATGTTTTTCACATACAAATGTTCCAGGCAGCAGCTGCAAGAACTCTTCCTAACGATATGTCAGAAGTACTTCAACGTATAATTATCATTAAGTTGTTCAAGAGAGAAAGTTCTAAATTAATATTTGAAAATCTAATAGATATTGTTAATTCATACTTCTTTAGATATACTTTGTCTTTTCAAAGGCGTTGAAACAAAGTTTTTTCAAGGTAGCATTAGGAAAAAGCTACTAATTCCATTTTTAAAAAATAATTCAAGTAGTATATTGAGAGGAAAAAGGTTCTTTTATCGGCCTTTTTAACAAATGAGGTGCTTGTAAATTAATGTATTAAACAACACCAAAACCCCTCCTTTTATAAAAAAGTAAATCAAAAGCAGCATAACGAATGTCACGTGATTAATATTAGAAAACAAAAAGTTTTCACTACGTGCTATCGCTGTTCTTTTTAATTAATTTAACAGCTTTAATTTATAAACTTTTAACAACATATCACTTCAAAGAATGAAATGTTTCACAAGGAACCGACGTATTTATTTATAATTTTAGGTCATCTTTACTGAAATAAAACTCGAAAAGTCATACTGAGATCAATTTCTTTGAGATTTTAAGAGCTCTTCTTTCCAACCTGATAAGTTATTAGCTTTAATTACACGGCAATCATATTTACTACAGGTATGTTGGGTAAACAAGCAAATTTCAGAAGGTCCACTTGAAATTTAAACGTCTGAAAAAAGTTACTTTTAAGTTTTAAGGACATATTCACCAAGCTTTCCAAAGTAAAAATAATAATAACAACAATGTCCAACGCATGCAATGGACTCCTGAAATTAACATGTACATCATGCGACCATACCAAGGAAAAAATTGAGGTAGAAATGACAGTGTACAAGAAGGGACTGTATAACAAATGGCAACAACAATACCCAGACTTTCACGTCAGCGAACAGCGACAAGCGGATCAGAGATTGACAAATGTCGCGTAGAACATTATACCATCTGCCGCCCTGGAAGGTATGAAACAGGAACTATTGTAAGTGTTCAACCACAGAGCAGCGAGCAGCATGCTATAGAAGTGAATACAATACCTGAAGAGAATCATGAGATAATGTCTGAAGAACGGACCGAACAAAGGTAGCAGGTTCCATCTGCGGTAGCGAAATAATTCAGGACAGCCGTCCTACATTTAGAAGGAATGAGACATATAATGAGGCATAGAATACCGAGACAAAGACCTACGTAATAATTGCCAGGTGTGATTGTTTTTTGCAAAAAACGAAACAAAAAAAAGTCATTCACTTTGTACAATTAAAGTTTTCAAAATAGACTCTATTTGTGCAATCAATGCATCCGTTCTTTGCGAAATTAACACTTTGCCCATGTTTTTTAAAAAGAAGTTGGCAGCAATATGTCGCAAACTGCAGGTGATAAAATGCAAAGAAGTGTTTCATTGCTTCGGATAGCAGCAGTATTCAGTACTTTTCCGCAGTATAGCACACTTCGAATTTCGTCGCAATCACATTACTAAATAGAGATTCCAGTTATTTTCTTCATCTGAGCTTCCCATACCGACTAGCGGAATAACATACATACTACAAATAGTAAAATAAAACGAATCATTACAAACTCCAATTCATTATAAATATTTATATTCTTTGCTCTACAGAACACTAAGCATTAGTTTTCAATCCTTTATGAATACAGAGCAGGAGTTACTTTCCTTTTCCTTTAGTGGGTATTCATTGCTCCAAAGCGAAGGTTTTCGAAGTCTGCTTCTTCCAAATCTTGAAAATTTCAGAAGTCTGACAGAATTTAAAAGACATTCTTTTAAATTTATGTGTGAATTTCATTGCAGCTCTGGTAAAAAATTAGGGAGTACTGCAAAACTAAGTTTCGAAGTGCGGAAGAGATAAACAATAAGTGAAGCTACTTAAAAGAGAAGAGGAACGACCATATAAGAAAACCATGATAGGATATTTGCTGGAGAGTTATGTTTCTGGGTTTAAAACCGTGAACATACTTCTTCCCCCAAAAAATTGTCTCAAGTACACCATGGTTTAAATTCTGTGCCCGTGATTCTAAATAAAAATATTTCATTTTCCGCTTTCAAATTTGTAGACGCTGGAAGCAATTCAACACCTTAGTTTACGGACAGGATGAACGTGATGGTTGAATTTTCAGTTGTGAGACGTTTCTGATGCATACGTGCGTGTGTTTACGTAGAGTTCATCAAAAACTTTTAGTTCCCTTCCCTTATTAATTACTTCCCTTTTCCAGAATTTGTACCTTTCTGCTGAGAATAATATCATAATTTACAAACGAATGATAGTTTTCACACACCTCCCTTCTGTAACTGTGTACGTGTGTTATACCGGGGAAATAGTCATTAACTAAATGCTATGTATAACGTAATCGCCTATTTAGTATTCAGTGCACACTACGGAATACATTTCGCTTCTTCTATTATTTTCTTATATCTTATGATTTTAAATACCTTTTTCGGTCATATCATGTCTGAGGAAAATTTCTGCAAGAAAAGTATGCATTTAAATATCTTGCAGTCCTATGTTTTCAAAACTTATTATGTTTCAGAAATATCTCCCGTTCTTGAAATATTTGTCGTGCACACATTAATTTGCAAAACACCTAAATAAGGCTGTTCTTCTTGTATTATGCGTTGTTTTGAAAACGACGAACCTAAGAAATTATTTTGGAATAAAAGCGAGTTCTGAGAAACTATCCATCATTAGAATGGTTTGCGGATTGCATAAATATGTCGGTACCTTTAAGAACCACCTAGAAGAGCAACACAGTGGGAAATGACGAAATCGTCTACAATCCGAGATGTTGCAGAAGCTGAAACAATAACATATATTGTTTCAGTATTTGAAGAAAATGTCGCAGCTGGTCGGAATAGGAAAAGGAAACGTACGATTATTCCAGCTGGCACGCGGTACTCATCGAGCACACTTTTGCAACTGAAGTATTAGCAATGTCGCATGATATTTTACGTATGTTACTGTAGAAGTTATACACGATTCTTAAAGAACTGTACTAAACAGGAAAATAAAATCACCTTAATACGCTGATCCAATCCTTATTCCCTAGTACACCGTGATGGAAAAATTTCTATCACAAATTGTTTTTTCCAAAATTCGTTTCACATTTTATACACTTCTTTCCAAAAATTTAGCTGTGAGGGAAGACGCAAGAATTTCACATTGCAAAGGCTTCCTCTTGAATATGCTGACACTTGTTTGCCGTGAAAAATTGTTTCAACAAATTTCAGGTAATTATAATGCAATTATATTATAATTATCATGTAGTTATATCATTAATGGCGTTAAGGAGATTAAATGCAGTAAAAAGTGGTTTACTGTTTCCATATGTAGAAATACAGAAAAACTGTTTTGTTATAAATTGCATTGGAATTTTTGAATTATATAATGAACATCATAAAATAATTGTTTTTTTAGAAAATGGATTCTCTAGAAATCCACTATTTATTGCGGCATTCAATTCAGTCAACAGACGTCAACTGCAAATAGTTCACTTCTAGAAGAAGTCGATAACTAACCATTTACATCTTGGATAAACACACTGAAGAAAAATCTTGACAAATATACATACTTCTTTGTTATCTCTTTTAATTGAGAACATGTGAAATAAAGTAGCAGGAAAAATCATTGTCTTTCAGAATGTACAATAAATTTAACATGAAACCCTTCAATTTGCTATTTAAATGCATAAGTGATTATTGGAAATTTTAGTGACTGGTAAATTAATGACAAAATGTAAGGACATATATTTCAATAGCATATTCTTAAGCATGTTCATACCTTTCTGTGTCTTCTCGGATAATAATAGATGGCAAATTCCATAAAATTGTATTAAACTGCAATACTTTAAGAAATTGTGTGCTAGAAATCTTACTGATGGCTATTAATGTTTGCCAGCGCAAACATTTGCATTTAAGATATAATTTTATAAAAGGAAAGACATTGCCGTTGTATCTTTATGACAGACCTAATCACTGGCAAGGAATTAGGTAAATATCCGTTTCTTTATTTCGCCCTGTAAAATTTCGTTACTCTCTCTTTCATTTGAAAAAAATATACCACCGCATGAAATGATATGCAGTTGTATGTAAACAACAAAATTCTCCCCAGATTTATTTTTAAATCTATATATTAAAAGCTAAAATACCAAATAAAGAACAAAAAAACCCAACAGAAATCTATATCCCTATCTGGCACGCAGTATATTAACTTTCAGTTATTTATCAAAAAATTGTCATATATTAATAACAAACCAATTAATTTTTTCAATGAATAAGATTTAGGGGCGGCGTATGGCCTAGTTTACAATTTCGGGGTTGCCACGAAGACCTAGGGTTTGATCCCAGCAAGTACGAAAGCTCCAACCAATAAATATCCGCTGTGCGGCGGACGGGCACGTTAAGCCTTCGGTCCCCGGGTTATGCCCCCAATCTCCGGTAAAATATAAGGGCGTCTTTTTACTTCGCGTCCGTGTCACTTTCCTGTCGGGCACTCTAGCTCAAATCTCCTAGCTTACTATTTCTAAGGGTTGTTCAAGACATGGGGCAGACACTCTCTTCATAAAATCCTCTACATATGATCTGATCTGATCTTTACAATGACATAATGCTCCCATATTAATTCGTTAACGGCTTTTACAGGTCTTAAGTAAAAGTTGACTACTATTTGTATCAGCTGTGTGCAAAATGATAGGAAAGGTGTCTTTCATTAACGAACGTATTCTACCCTACGGGAAATACTGTATGTATCAACGGAAACAAGATAAGAAACATTACATGCATACCTTATATAATTTTATTTGCTGAAAACGTTTTAATGAACGAGTCCTTATAAGTAATAAGATAAGTTTTATTTGCGTTGTATGTGTCTTTATGGTCCCTTCTTCAATGCGAGATATTACAAACTGTAAGCAAAGTTTTATTTGTCCTATTTGTTTTCGCAGAATGGCAACGTCTGCAATTACTGGGATGGTGCGAAGGAAATATTCGGCGATTACGAGCTGTTAAGGCAGGCCCCCACCACAGCGGAGTGGAACCAGCCACAGGTGTTACGGGTATTACGTCACATATTTACTATAAATAGGTAACACGTATGTGAAGAACAAATTTCAGACGTGGTTTGTTTGGACGTAACGTGGCTTGTAAAGGAAACACGCACGGCTACAGATTTGAGAGTCATCTTCCTCTATGAATTTAAACTATACCATTCTGCAAGATTTGCAGCTCGAAACGTTAATAAAGTGTTTGAGGCGAATACAACCAACGAACGAACCATTCGGAGATGGTTTGTGAATCTTCGAATTGGAGATACGCATCTACAAACCGAAGCACGTGGTCACGGATTTGTTGCTGTTTCAGACGATGTTCTGTTACGTGTGGTTGAAGCGGACCACCGAAAAAAGTGTTGTGAGATATCGTTAGTAGTAGGTGCAAACCAGACGACAGTTGTTCGGCGTCTGGCTGAACTGGGTAAGGTAAAAAAACTGGACATGTGGCAGCTGCATGAGTGAGTTGCCAACGAGACTAGGCGTTTGGAAGTCTGCACGTCGCTGCTTGCCAGCAATAAACACGAACCTCTACATCGAATCTTCACCTGTGTTGAGAAGTGGGTCCTTTATGATAATCGGAAACGAACGGCACAATGGTTAAACAAGGAACTGCCTGTTGGACGTCATCCTAAGCCACGCTTACACACCAAGAAGATGATGCTCCATGATAGGTGGTCCACAGTCCGGATAAGTCATCCGAGGTTCTTGGCAAGAGGCCAAACCATCGCCGCAGAACTTTATTGTGCTGGATAATACCAGATACACTGAAAATAGCTACAGAAACAACCGGCTTTGGTCAACAGATATGGTGTTCTTCTGCTGCAGGACAAAGCCCGCCCTCAAGTTGCGCAACAGACGATGCTGACACTAATTGTTATGAGCTATGAAGCAGGGCCTCATCCTGCATATTTCCCGGACTTATCTCCGACAGATTATCAGCTGTTTCGCCGCTTGGATCACTTGCTCACCAGAAAACAATTCACGACAGACAACGACGTTCAACATGCAGTTGATGACTTCTTCTGGTCCCAACCACAAGACTTTTTTCGTAACGGAATCATGGTCTTGACGGACAAATGGTAATTGTTGTCGATTCCGAGAGGGATTACTTTGCCTTGGTAAGTTGTCCAATTTTCCGTTCTCGCCGTCCACGTGTGCTGGTCTTTTGCGGACCTTTTATGAGCACCAACCCAATAAAAATATATTAAACGTCCTTGTGAAATAAATAATCATTGAAATTACTGCTATCTGGTGTTCTGTGGGAACGAGCTTGGTGGAGAAAAATGCAAATACCTAGAAGTAATATCTGCAAATATTGCTTAAACTATGTATTAGCCCCATACTTGTGTATTTCTTTTCATTTTAATGCGGATGATACCCAGAGATATATTTGGAAATTACTTTTTGAAAGCATAAGCAGATATTAATCGAATTTTGGCATATGCATGCGGATCTCTATGCATATGTGCATAACACAAGCATTCAAGTCAAAAATAAGTTAACTGCGCACCTTCATGTACTTATCACAATCGAAAGTACATTTATTAAACACAGACACTTAATAGTTTATATTTCATTCTTTAAGTGCAAGTACATTGTATCATGCAATCCAAAGACTGACGCTGATTTACTCGATATACGATCTGCGTGCAAGGGCCCCAATTTCTGTGCTTATTAAATTTTCCTCCCCGTCAAGAATCGGGAAACAAGACGAATCATTTCAAATTGGATTAATTTGGTGTAACACACAAAGAGATTGATACATTTTGATCTGGCCGATATTAAATATAAATGGTAGTACCATATGACACGTCAGCTGGTCTGACTCAAACATATATCATATTTTCCGTTGATTTCTGACACTTTCAATAGTTTTGTGAAAAGGAGTTCGTTGAACGATGGTTAGTTTTTGGTCAACTTCCCGTGTGTTAAAATCTCTTCGGCGAAAAAGAGTACACATATTGAAGTGGTAAGATATGTCGTCTCATTTTCCACAAGCATGGCGTTCGGTAAGTGAGCGCTGATAAAGAAAGGTTGGAGAAAGAAAACGTGGAAAAGTGTGACTTTTACACTCTGTTTCGGAAGGCCCACATAAAAATCAAACTAATTCAGCTATGGCTCTGTTTATACGTATTACAATGTGTACGACTGCGAACAGAAAATTTTACCGTGAAGATTTATATTTCTTAAAAATGCCTTTTCCTTCTTAGAAAAAGGTCTTAGCTCTGATAATAACTGTGTGCTTTTATACGAATTGATATTTTCCATGAAACTATAAGTCTGGTACTGCAAATTGTATCCTCATGCATATTATGCAGAGTCTAATCCAACAGAATGCCGCCCCGGTGGCGCAGTGGTCTAAGGCGTTGGCCTCTGATCATTCGTCGGAAGGGCTCCGGGTTCGAATCCCGGTGAGGCATGGATGTTGTGTTTGTCTTACGGCACTGGCTCTCTCCCTTCCCTGGAACCAGTGACTCTAAATTAGGGACGGACGACTGCTTATAGCCCATTGAGTTGCTCACGGTGGTCGTTAAATCTCAAAAAAAAAAAAAAAAAAAAATCCAACAGAAAAACGGCTTCGAATTTTCGCCCAACTATAAGTCAGACAAACAAAGCGAGAGATCTTACATGAGCCTCAACGCTTGATGTTTATGAATTTCAGCGCTACCAAACAGAGGGATTTGCGAGAACTTCTCACGAAAAATAGAATCACGATAGTTTTGAACATCTCACAGCAATATAAAATACATATATTGGTTTTCAAAGCTGTTAGTAAATAAAACGTTTAGTTTAGAACTTGCACACCAAATAACTTGCAAAAGCTCTTTCGTTTTGAAAAAGGTGCGTATTTTTAAGATAATTGACTAGTTAAAAGGTAGAAACAAACGAAAAGTCATTAAGTGAAACCCAACCCGGCTAAATTCAAAGTATGTTATTGAATTTCTGAAAATTCCTAGAGACGGTCCTGTTTCCTGTTTCATGGGAGGAGATTTTAACCATGGATTTTCTTTTACATTGGTTTTCACTTTCACTGGAAGAAGCGGCTGTTAATTTGCATTGGTATTTTTAGCGTACAATAAGAGAATCATGGGTATTATTAAGACTTAGCACGAAATAAAAAAAAGTAACTCCATTGAAATAATTTGCACAAAGTGGACAGAATCTGTCATACTTTAAAATAATATCATTCATACGAATGTAATAAGTTCACATCTGAGAGGTTCGATCTGCACATGAAAACGAAAACGTGCTTCCAGGCGATTCTAAAGGTTAAATATGTAACCGATTACATTAAGGGAAATATAAATTTATTGATATTAAAACAATTTTACAAATATCAAACTGCGAATCATTAAAACTCTTCAAAACGTTTAATTCAATATTGTACCAAAACGTTTTTTACACAGTGTATATATGATTAAAATAGCTATCCGTTCATCGTCGTAAGAAAATATACATGCACACTTTTAGCCTTGAAATTGCAATCAGTCATTTTAGTCAATAATGTTTCATTTGTTATACAAAATAAAGAACAGAAATAAAAAATCCGACAGTGTATGGAGAATAACATCAATTTTTTCAGTAAGAAATATTGTTAACATTTTAATTGCAAGGTAGAGATTCAAAGTCAAAGTTAACTTAAAAAAGTGATTGCAAGTAATTAGGCCCTAGGTGACTAATTAATATTTTAACAGTTATAAAATATAATACATCCGAAGAAACACTAAAAATAATTCCCGTAATCTACACAAAAATACGCCCAACGCATACTTAAGATTACGAATATGAAAGAAGTTCCAGGTTTTTAAATAGCTATGAAAAATTGAAGGTCACATAAGTATTTCTCAAGTGTATGTCTTTTTGAAAACATATAATACATGACAATCAGGTGAATCCCGTGTTATTTAAAAATTGGTTCGATTTTTTTAGATGCAGCTCTCATTCACATGACAGAAGATAAGTTAATCATGGATGAGTTGTTTTTCAGGAAAGAGACCGATTTTTTCAAAAGATGAAATTAGGACAAATGCATCTGGTCACATCAGCCTCAAAAACTAAAAAATATTTACGCTTAATATTGCAATAAATAATTAATATTCACAAACTCACCTTCTCACTTGCCAATTAAAAAAAAACTACATTAACAATTCTCCAGTCCACTTGAATTCCCTAACATGAACTTTGATTACAGAAGAAAATACGGAAGCAGTCCTAAAAGATTTCCTCCAAAATGAAAATAATGTTCTGGAATTGATTCCAGCCTGAACCCAATAGGGCAGCTTTTCTCAGGTTGAACCTCCAGAACACAAGTGGAGACGAATGAAAACTCATCAAAATTTTCAGATGGAATCAAAGCATTTGAATAGCTGGGGGAACCGACACACTGCTTCTTAGCGAAAGAAACAGAAACGTCTGGAAGATTCATACTGCTTCTTCCCAAATGATTAAATGTGGAAAAAATAACATTAGCAAGCTGATGGAAACAGAATTTGAAAGACTTGAAAGACGTCTTACTTTATTTAAACTTGGAGCAGAACTGAAATTCACTCATCGTTTACTTTGCATACTGTAACCAATACATGACCCTTATCACCGCACGTGTTGGTGTGTCACCATGCGTTAGCACTTCACGGTGACTGTTTCTTTATCTTGTCATCTCTCAACGAACATGATATTCACTCTAATCCGACAAAGCGAACTTCAGCTAAGGGTTTATATTAAGGAAAATTCTTAGAGAAAAACGAAAGTATTTCAGTCTAATTAATTTTCTTATCTTGAGAGAATACACTAAAATGTATATAGAGTACATAATAAGCATAAAGAAATTCTTCAAGACTGATCTTCCACTAAAATGATAGAGGAATACGGAAAGCGAAATAATTTAATCAGACACCTTCAAAGAATTCATCTCAGAATTAAAACCGCTTTTGAAAAAAAAAAACGAGTGAACTATGAAATACTCAATGTTGAAAGTTCCTGTACAAGAAGGAAATTCGGTTGTAACTGCTAAACAGAAAAAAAAACTTATTTAAAAATGTTCGTTGGAGTCCTTATTAAAAATTTAGTTGAAAAAAAGAAAGTGTCATTCTTTTTTAGTTTTTTTCTCTCTTTTTTAAAATGCATTCCTAAGTTCATATTGAGAAGGGTTTAAATTTTGATTGAAAGAGGTTTGCAAAGAACGTTTTAGGAAAATTTGAAAACAGATAAGGTTCGTTTCGGAAAAGTAGAAAACAGATAATGTTGGTTTCGGAAAATTTATTTCGTTCCTAGGGCTAAAAATGGAACACTTCTTATTTTCTTAGTGGCGGTTTTGATGAAACACGTTTCAGTAAAAACAGTGAAATTCCCATTGAATAACATGGGGAACTATGAAATTAAAGAAGCACGTTTTCGTTCAAGGAAAATATGTTAAAAGGTGTATTTTTGATTCTGTTGAAAACGAATCAGGTAGAAAACAGAATGCAGTAAAACCAGTCACAGCAAGTTCCTGAAAGCTAAAAATAGATGAGGTTGAAATTTGGAAAAATGTCTGAGGAAGGAAATTGTTATAAAAGACAGACTGTTTTAGTTTTCCCAGGCTAGGCGCATTTACTTTTTCAACCCAAAGAATGAAGCGAGTCAGTTTGAATCATTTCAAACTCCCAGAAATAAAGCCGTGTTCACTGGTTTCGGCCAAATACTGTAAAGCATTGCTCTCAGGCCAGTCGGAAATCCCCCCCCCCGATTGGCCGCCAAATGGAAAACATCAATCCCAGTTCCCTTAATAAATACCCAAGTATCCATCAGAAAAGTCTTCCGAAAAAGCACTAGTTCACTATTAAAACAATTGCTTTCATTCTGTTTCTGTTTTAAACATTTCAAAAAAGAAATTTTACTTTTGAAATTCTTGAAAGCTTAATATTTACTCTTAAGAGTAAAAAGAAATTCACTTAATTTATGTCAATATAAAAAATAATTTCACAAAATTTATGTTTAGAATTAAAAAAAAATGATTACACTTTAAATTTAGGGTCTAGAATTAGAAATGACTTAAAACATTTAAAGAAAAATGCATTTTTTAAAACTCAATTCCTCACTTTTTTTTTCTTTTTTAGTAATTTACCTACCTCCCTCCCCCCTTACCTTACCCAAATTTTTAAGAGTCCTAAAAAGGCCTTTTTTTCAACTAGCAGGATTTGCTTTTACGGAGACTCTTCACCGTCTCTAACAAAGATGCTGCATCGATATTGTTAGCAAATGCTTCTGTGATGAGTTAGCTACCAACTTCTTTCAAAAAAGATTCCGCCACACTTTGGGGTTCTAATAAAGAAAGTGCTTTATTAAAACCCATATTCCATTTTTCATCGTTGGTAAACTGAGCACACTCATGTCCTAACTGATTGTTGGGTTGTTCTTCAAGAGGCAAACGACACGTAGCACAATCAAACACTGTCCATGTATTTTGCTCAATGGCGGACTTGAGCACATCAGCCAGAATGAAATGCAGTTCCTCATCGCTCGCTGGGGAATTTTCAGCACTTTGGTTTATTAAGATAAAGTTCTTAAAAACAGTTCCAAATAAAACTTGGAAAACACTCTCCCAGATTTTAGGACATTCGTCAACGAGCTCACTGAATTGTGACCTAGTGAGAGATTTTGCAGTAGGCGATAGTTGAAGGGTGCCATTGCCCCCGGTATTCAGTGATGGAAACTGGCAAACGGCCCCCGAACTTGAAGGAGTTGCACAGAAAAGCAGTTTCTTTCCCACTACTTTAATATCGTTCATGTTCCAAAACATGAATCTAGACTCCATGAAAACGCAGAATGTGTATGCTGAAATCGTAACACCGAATTTAGTGGGGTGTAAGAGCTCGCCATCGAACTCATTGCTCCTGACATGAACTCTTACAGTTCCTGTAAAATCAGTCACTTTCGCGATCTTGATTCCTCCGAGAGAGAAGTGGTGAGGTGGCAGATTTTCTAGCGAAATTCCCGACGAAGCAGACTTGTTTGCAGCAGGCATAATTGATGTAGACCCAGTACTAGCATGTACAGTTGAGACAGGTGGGTCGGAACGCAACAAGTCATCACCACGATGAAATTGCTTTACAGCATCCGATTTGGTTTGGTTGGCAGTGCGCTTCATGCTGATGACCGGCAAAGTGTTTGTATGGGTAGGCAACTGAACGTGTTCAGGGTTCGAAGGTAGAAAACCGAATGAGTGAGTTGCTGTGCGTTCAAACAAAATTGATAACAGATTATGGCTGAGGCAAGCATCCTGTTTACTGCTTGAGAGCGTGAATGAGTGTGGAGACAATGACGTCTGTATTATCATCTTTCTAAATGTCAAATTTATTCGAACATGTTGGGCATTTCCGCAACGCGGTAGACCATGTGCCCATGAATCATTTGTTGGGGATAGCATCTGGAGAAGCGAACCACATTCTAATCTTAAGACAACTGGTTGAAAACATTCTCTTTTAAAAACAAAGCCCCTTGTTTGACCTTGAGAAACTGATGCGAAAGAATTTTTCACGATTTCACTTTCATCGTCCTTGTGGAATCCGATGCATTGATTTCCATTTTGATACCTAATAATCAATACAAAGTTAAAGGTGTCACAACACGCGTTCTCTAATACACGTTTGATTTCTCGAAGTACAGGAATCCACGGTTTTGCTTTAATGGTCAATCCGCTGAAAGAGTAATGGAGGTCAGCATCACCGAAGGCAACATGCTGTCGAGGAATGGAATACGATTTCCCATATACTTTAATCTTTAAGAATTCACCACTCAGATATTTCACTTCTGTCTCCAAACACCGCAGAAAATAATCAGCCTCTGATTTAGAAAACAACTTGGAATACGAAAAATGGAGACCATCCTTGTGATATGATGAATGCATTTCTTCAGACGAGTAGGCGCAATTGAAGTATGCTCCCAACGATCAACGAAGTGAGAATGAGGAAGACAAAGGAGAGATTAGCTACGAGATAAGACAGATGACGTCAGCAGATGAATAATCGATTCTTTTTTTTTTTTTTTTTTTTTTTTTTTTTTTGGTTTAGTCCTGTAGACTGTTTTTTTCTTCCATTTTCATTCTTTTAGGAGCAGGTTCTAATGAATTGAATGAGTAATCCCCATAGGGTATGAATAAAATCTTCCATAATGATGCGTTTATTGTCATGAGGGCCTAGAGATTTCTTGTTTGTTTTAATGCTGAAGACTGCATGTTTCATACTACGGAACGAATGACAAACATTCTTCATCTCCTGTTTATTGAATAAGGAATATCAGTAATTTTGAAGTTGGAGTTGATTTAGCACAACTGGCTTACTCACTCCTTTAGCTTTTTTTATTTCTACATCGTCGGAAGAAAAAGCATATATTTTTGCCCTCAGCCCAACGAATTCTCTTATTGTTTTCCCGTTCATTTCATCTTTAAATTTCCCGATAATTTTTTATTAGGTGAACTGTAGAGAGGATGGTCTGTTGAACAGTCGCTAGTATCTAGTTAAGGCAGGATTTTCGCCATGTCATTTTAAAGATCTTCGGTCTTCGTATCGTAAAATAAACTGTCTGGGTCCATGTACAGAACCTTCACTCTTTCTCCGTACATGGGTTTAATGACGTCGTAATGGAACGAGTACATTAAGGTTTTAGACATATCCGGAACGGCGATTCCTATATATATGGGTTATTCACAACATTCACTACTGCTTTCTTCCTTTGAATATTGGTTGAAAGGGCGATGAATGACTCACCCCTCAATGGTCTGAAACGGTTGATTCTAAGTTCGAACTATGAGACATGGGAAAATATCCAGCCGGACCCTTTGGATTCTGCCTCCGACTTTTCGTTCTCGATTTTAGCAGCCATTGAATCATAAAATTCCCCGAAATCACTAGCTCTGAAGAGAGGTTTGTTGGGGGTTTTCAGGTTGTGGTAACAAAACTCGTACTCGTCTGGAATATCTTTTTTCTGTTTTTTAAAAATTGCCTCTATGAAAACGCTGACTTTGATCGAGGGGTGAGCACCTAATGAATGTTGCAGGATTCTTAGACATGAAGCTTTACTAGATTCTAAAAATGAGCAGAGACATGATGCTGACCCCTCATCGGGCACGGTCTTATAGGTGGTGAGTCTCTGCCTCGCGGTAGATTCGACTTCAATGAATCCTCCAATATTAGCAAGGGGGCCTGGATGGGCACAGCAATTGGTGCATTCATAACGACTGGAGCTTGGTTTGGTGCAGCTATAGGAACATCAAAGTTTGGTGGAGCATGAAACTGCGGCCCTGCAACTGCGGGATCCGAACCACCACCTTGTAGATGAACTCGTTGCTTGTGACGCTTAAGATGAGGTTTACAGCTGAATTTTGCTGGGCATTGGGTACACGTAATGGTGTTTCACCAGTATGACTCATCATATGGTTTTTCAGGTTGAAATTTTTGGCAAAGGTCTTGGAGCAGACCGAGCATGTGTTGGAAGGAATATTGACAGGGATGTCTGGCATAAAATCAGAGGTTAGGTTTGGATTCAAGGGAATTTCCTCCAAAGCATCGAACACATCGGAATTCTGCAAAAAGAATTGTTCTTTCTCCAACCACCATTCCTTCTGTGAAAGAATTTAGAAAAATTAACCCCTCTCATCTAACAATGCATTTTCATGAAATAAATATTAAAAATTGGAAACTCCTACATTAAGAATAAAACTTCTTAAATTCTTAAATTTTTTTTGGAAAGGGGAGCTATCGTAAAAGTATGACGTTATGAAAAATAAAATGTTTTAAAAGAATAAACGATGACATTAACATTGAATTTTTCTTCTTTAAAATCGAGCTTTAATCGTATGCAAAAGAACTCAAATGCTGTTCTTAATACGCAAACACGTTTTAAACCCCTATCAATGCATTTTCATTGAATAAACATTAAAATGAGAAATTCCTACGTTGAGAATAAACTTCTTAAATCTTTATTCGAAAGGGGAGCTATCGTAAAGGAATGTATTCCTAAAAGCTTTCTAAAAAAGAATCATGTTTTTCCGTCAAGAGAATAAACGATTCCACTAACATGAAATTCTAACAACATCCTAATTCGAACAACTTGGGGCACCTAACAATAAATAAAATAATTGCATGCGAGGAAATGCGAACTTACTTCTTTCATTGTAGAAACTGGTGAAAATCCGGCAGACATTATCCAAAAGTAAAAATGCAGAGAGCAAGAAAGGTACAACAGCGCACGTGTCGACAACTGAACTAGAAAGAACAAGTGATGGGGTAGAAATGGCAAACGTTTTAAAATAATCAGAATGCACTTTGACCCCAAGCAGTTTCGGAAACGTCACGAGGGCATTTCAAACGGACATCTCAACTACAAAAATTCCGGAATTCACACCTGAAAACGTGAGCGAATCGAGCTGTCATCGAAATTAGGAGGAAATGGAACTACATTCCTATGCGTTTTCTAAGCATTTCGAAGGTTCCAAGTTTAACCAGTTTCCGAAATTCTGCTGTTCACAAAGAAACAACACACGACCCTTATCCCCACGACGTGTCTCCTGGTGACTACTTCCTTATCTGGTCATCTAGTAACGAATATGATGCTGATGAATCACCATGATTCAGTACTTGGGACGTTTCAAAACACTGGTTACTGTTTCCTTATCTGGTCATCTCTCAACGAACATGCTATTGACTCTAATCAGACAAAGCGAACTTCAGATCAGGGTTTATCTTAAGTCTTCAAGGTTGAATTCTCCCTAAAATGAGAGAGCAATACGGAAAGTGAAAGAACTTAATCAGACACCTTGAAAGAATTCATCTTGGATTTAATGCTGGGTTTTTTTGAAACACGAGTGAACTATGAAATACTTTGTTCTTCACATAAAGAAAACGCAGTGTACGATTTCAATAATTCCTTTTTGAAAAAACTGTGCGGTCTGAAAAGGACCGTTAAGATTTTTTTTTTACCAATAATAAAATTCGTCTAAATCTCGTAAAATTTCTCCAACGTAATGACTTAGGTCAACTGAGTCCAGAAATGCTTCGTCTACTTTAGTATTTCGATTCCGCTGGAGTTCTTTCAGATACTGTTCAGCTATTTTCTCAAAATCCAGTTGTAAAATAATTTTGGTAATGTTTATTTGATTGTCGTTGTCGTAGGAGAATTCCATTCCGTTCATGTCCGCTGTGTCATACATAGTGTCCACGAGAGTTTCTTCAAGCAGAAAAGAACCATCTTCATTTTGCCGAAATCCTTCTTTTAGGGTTTGTAATGCTTCCAAAGTCAAATTACTTTTTTCGAATGCTTTCTTAATTAAAGCTGAAAACAAAATGGAACGAAGAAACGTATGTTGTATGACTCTTAACATAGCAGATTTCTTATCAGCCACTTTAGTCCAATGTTCTCCGCACAGAGAAATTTCAGTTTTCAAAATTTCATCATCCTGACCCACTTTTTCCTGAGTGAAATCCAATACGCGGTGAAAATCTCGACTTATGCATTCGACAGAGTGGGGATTCATTCTCATAAAAGGAGTGAACGGTTCTAAACGATGAGCCACTGTAACATTTCCACTGGAAACGTAATCACATTTCGCAGGCTCGCGGCTTTTAACAACATCACGCAGAAAGACAAAGCTGTCTAGAAGTTCAAGCCACTCAACACCCTTCAAAGCGATTCCCATAGCTGTAGGAACGTATAAGTCACCGATGCAAATATATTTTCGTACATGAATCTCTAATTCTCCATCAAAAACAAAATATCCGAATTAATCGATCGTCTCCTAAAGGAAAGCAATTTTCAGGCATTTAATTCTTCCTAAAGATGATGCGATTTTCATCGTATAATGCTATGGGCGATTCCATTATAAGTTTTTCAAGAAACACAAAAAGCGACCACTCTCCTCGACCGATCGAGTTCAACTGAGAGAATCTTAAACCCCTACGTCACCCAACAACCTTGTTAGGAATGGACCATAACGATCATGTGACCTGTGACGAGAACCATTCTTTTGAAATAGTTGAAACCTGATGCTGAACATGAATCAACAGGAACGAATCTTTTGAAACAAAGCATTTCCTCGTCTAAATAAAAATTGGAGGGAAGAAAATATAACAATTAAAAACAAAAATGCAACGTCTATAAAAACCCCGAACACCTTACGGAACCTCTAAAAATGTAAGTTTAATAAAACAAATTCGAAGAAACAAAAAATATTGGAAAGGACAAAAAAAAATATCATCCAAAAATTTGACACAGTCCAATAAATCGCCCTCAAAGATCTATTAGAAGTTCCAGAAACCACCGCTTGGGGGCAGCACATCGAGTTCACACCTCCCTATATCCACCCCTTTCCCACTCGGTCGTTGCCATCCCTCAAAAACTAAGATCTATTGAAAGTTCCAAGAAGCACCGCTAGGGGGCAGCACGTCATGGGGACGATCACGTGAAAAAAATTCTGACAAGGGGACAGCTGGGGCAGCCTTGGGACAGTCACGGGGACAGCCACGAGGCAGCCTCGTGGGCAGCCAATGTTAAGTCTATGGGGGCTGCCCCTGCGTCAGAACTCTGCATTTTCCTCTACTAGTGCACATAGTTTTAGCAAGTAGGTGTATAAACCAAAGGGATTTTTTTAAAGCGATGCCAAAGTAAATATAAATGCAGTGTTACGTTACATAGCAACAGAAGTGGGATTAACAAAGTAGCACATTTAGAAGTAGTGGAAGAAATTGCAACGCAGTCTTCCGCACACGACAAAAACATTTCATTACGTTACAACAAATAGTATTAATAGTATCAAGATAAAAAAAAATTGGTATTTTCATGCCACTTAAGAGAAAACAAATAATTATATGGATGACGGAATATGAATAAAATATTTTTTATCACGATCAGCACCTCACTAAAAATTTCGGTTTTCTGTAGCGTTTCTAGACTCGAATAAACTTCTTCATGTGTGTGTAACCCAAAAAAATGCACTTATTACTCCTGTGCTGAATCTGTAGACTACGAAATGCTAGAACATATATGACAGCACTTTTTCATATTGAATCCTTGAGGCCGTGAAATTATGTATAAGGGGAGAGAAAAATGAATTGCTCAGGAATACAAAGTGAAAATAATACATTTTCTAAACATTATCATTTGTAATTCACTGATTTTTATAACTTTGAAAAACAACAATGTGAAACGCATTCTGGACGTTTGCCCCTGTACTTCTTTTATTAGGGTTGGAACTAAAGCTTTTGAGAATTTTAAAGAGCATAACTTTTTCACCAAAGCTTCATGTAAAAGTATTTTTAATATAAAAGATTTTCCGAGTTAAATACTAAAAGCTTGATGATTAATAAGATGTTCTGTTTAAAACGAATAAATTAGACGAATCAAAGAATGGCAAAGTATTTCAAACTTATAATTAAAACAGTATCCAAAGATAGTGTTTTCAAGCAGTTTCCTTTTCGATTATTTTGTATTCTTAGTCCTAGATCGTTTGTCCAGTTTCCAAGATCGTTTAAATGGACAAACTCTTAAGGAATAAGTTCACCAAAAAATTGAACCATAACAGGTGACATTCGCTCAGAGCTGAAACCAGGGGAGCTTCAGGCAGTATTGCCAGATACTTTTATTAGAAATCAGTAGACCAGATATAAAAATATATCAGTATAAATCAGTAGGACACATTTTTTGTTTTATTGAAATATGCACCACATTAAATATTTAATGTAGTATTGGAAGTAATCTGAGTACGAAGGAACACTTAAATCTACTTGTATATCAAATATCACCAATACTCATTAAGCTCATATTAAACAGGGGAATAAAAATTCAAACCGATACAATCCTGAGTTGCTTTGTTATAAATATTGTTTGTGATCAGCTTTATAAAATAATGATGATCATTAAAACTAATTTTGGTATAAACATTCATGGCTTTGGACATTTAATACCCATACAGGTGTATCTCTACCACTTGTTTTCATGCAACCCAAGAGATATATACACACATTTTACTCAACTATTCCCAGATGTTCCCAAAATACCTGAAATACTCAAAAGTATCATTGATACAGATCACGTGTTCTACACATTTTCTAGATATTCTGCGTTTGAACAAAACCTGAAAAATCTTGTATATTACCATGTCTATCTAGAAGAAAATAGTTCAAACTACCAGTATGAATTTTAAAAAGTAACAGGTTCAAAGCGGTTTCGAATAAATACAGTATTAGTCATTTTTTTTACTTCAGACCAATTCTGAGGTGAATCTTGTCCATTCGATTTATTAGATGAAGAATACTGGAAGAATACAGACACTCTTAGACAGCATAGCCCAGATATTGTTGATTATCAGCTTTATAAAATAATGGTGACCATTAGGTGGTCTTGAAACAGAGAAAAATGTGTAGATTACCAAAATCTATCAGTAGACATGACTCAGAGTCATTAGATCTAATGATAAGTCAGTAGAATAGCAACACTGGCTTCAGGTGACTCAGCAGGCAATACGTTTGCATTTTAGTGGCACTGAGTAGTCCTCGAGATATTTTTAGGAATATTCACGGGCTTATTTGTGTCTGTGTCTCTATGTGTGTGTGTGTGTGTGTGTGCGGCCGCAGAGCAGACCTTTTATGCAGTTCAGCATTAATGCTTCATTGTTATTTTATTCCATAATTGTTTCCATCAAATTATATTGACTTACTTAGTAAATAATATGCTCTTTCGAAAAAACGGTATAGTTACATTTATAGTAATTCACGACATCCTACTCTCTCTTTGTTTGATAATTGGGATAGAAGTTTTTAGAATTATCTGAAAAAAATTAGTATGTCCGGAATGCGAAATATATGTTCATATGACTCTTTGTACTCACAGGCGAAAGATATAATTGTGCTTCATTGATTCGGAATGAAAGGGCTTATTATCTATAGAAAACATGATCCTGAAAAGCTACATCAGTTAGCAGTTTGAAGGTGCACTCATTTTCTAAAAGAAACACGCAAGTGAGAAAAGAAGGAGTTTTAATAAGCAACGATACCGTTTAATCTAAGCGTCTCTGATAGCAATACGATGTTGGTCATTTATGTGCCGCCAAAACATTTCTTAACTGACACAAAATCATTTCAAAATGTTGCTTGTGGTATCTGAAACCAACAGTTTACAAGCGAAACATTTCAATCTTGTAAGTTACCTGTTTAAGCCGCCGCTGATCGGATCTGCCATTCCAGCACAAACAACTGATGTTCGACGGGACTGAGGTCTGCCAATTGTGGAGGCCAAGGCAATACGTAAAGTTCTTACTCATGTTCCACAAATCTTTCTCGAACATTGCACGGAATGTGGCATGACGCATTATTCCGCTGAAAGAAGGTACTACTAGAGGCCAAAATCATTGACATGAAAGGATGTGCCTGGTCTGCAGTGATTTTACAGTGCATGTAAATATCATAGTTTTGTTCACATGAATGACTGGAAACAGGACTTCGCTGCAGAACATTGCATTCCTTCCATCGGCATGTTTAAGTCCCACAGTGTAACCTGGTGCTAACTTTCTACCGGAAAGCACACACTACCCGTTAGACCACTTCGTGCGACAGAATGCGAGATAAATCGAATCAGACGACCTTCTTCAAATCATTCCAGGTGAAGTTTAGATGTTTGTGGCCGTTGCAGGGCTTTAGACGGTTAATTTAAGTTAGCATGGGCACTCCGAAAGGATTGTGGATAGCAACCTCCATTTTCAGTAGGGTCCAAGACAAGGAATGTTGTGACACAAAACTCTTGTCACCTGCATTCAATTTACTTCTTTTTGCAGTACTGTACATATTCTGTTGTCTCTTACCGGAATTTCCTGAGATCCTCAATGTCACACACTCAGAAAAAGGAGCCCTTCCATCTAATTTTTCCTATTTACATTTTTAAGACCGGATATGTTTAATGAAATAAATTGTTAGATATAAAACCGGAGTTTCTTCAAGGAAAAAATGTCTTATGTTCTAACACAAAACACACCCTGGATGAACTACAAAGTACACCCGCGGTGATAAAAGATATACGTATCACCCACTCCGAAGATGGAGTGATTTCTAAGGATTACATGCAGTTTATTACTATTGTCAGAATTCTCTTAATTCAGTGAACTATAATGGCTTTTAAAGTTTCGGACTCTTATTCGAAAACAACATACTTAGGCACCTTTGTCCCACGCCATCACGTGACATCTCTGTCCCACTCACTTCAGCTCTCTTACTTCCTTAACATTGTAACTATGCACAAATAAGATGACACTGGTTCATTTATAGGAAAAACAAAGTCGAAAAACGTATCTTGAAAGATACAAGAAAGATGACATTTCTCTCACCCCATTTCATCTTAGTTTGTTCATTTTAGGTGAGCAGAAGTGGTCCCAGGCATATATTTAAATTCATCAATTACTGAAATTCTTCAACATACTGTTCTCATTTTCGCTCGAATTTCTGCTGAAAAATACTAAGAAAATTCTCAGAAATCTATCATAATGCCTAAATTGTTCTTTCCCAAAATATGTGTTTAGAAATTCATTTCTCTGGAAGTTTTCCTCCAAAATAACGTATTAAAAACCTCTGTTTACAACAAAATTGAAATTCTTAAAAAATACATTTTGCTCACTTTCCAGTCATTAATTTAGACAAAGCCTAACTGAAGGCGAAGAACTATTAATTGTATTTTAAATAGAATCAGATTTAATGTTTTATGTTAAAACTATGTATATATACAATTTTATTCCAAGTAAGAACTGCGAGCTCTATTGCATTTTATTCCGTAGCAAAATATTGCATACGTGAAGTTTAAAACCAAATAAAACAAAATATGTGAAAATCTGAGCTGCACACTGTTACAGTATATTGATTGAGAAAATCTACGACATAAAGAAAATATGATGGAAACTATTAGTGTTGTTTCTATCTTACGGCACTGGCGCTTTCCCTTTCCTCGAAACAACGGCCCAAAATTAAAGATGACTACTGATTACAGCTCATCGAGTTGCTCAAGGTGGTGGGTAAACCTCCTTTAAAGAAATATATATGCGTCATTCCTTTTGAGGTGGAAGTTACGGTAAACTAGATTGGGGTGGGGGTGACGACCACGTGAGCAACTCAGTGGGCTATAAGCGGTCACACACTAGAGGTCACACACTAGAAAAGATAATTAATTGTCATCAATCGCTGAGTTCTTTGGAACCTAGGTAGATCTAAAAAAATTCACCTAATAAAAGGCAAAGTAAATGAAATGTGCGTCGAATAGCTCTCGTATTTTTCTTGCAAATGCATGAAAGCCATTTCTTTTTCTTGCTTTTAAACTAGTTTTTCACAATTACTGTTTACCAAGCACCGTGTTTCCGTTATTATGCAAAACATACAGACACATTCATATGGTTCTTCGTACTCACCAAAAACAGCAGAAGTAACGTTCAATTTCGTTCTAGGATGAAACTTAGACTATTAACGATACAATATATGAAAACAGAATCCGGACTGGCAGTTGGACAAGCGGTTTTGCGCACATACGTCACAGCCTTGACCAGTACGAGGCTTGTCAAATCAGGCCGTTTAAGGCATCTGTGTACTTTTTATGGACAGCCAGACTTTTCTTTTTCTAAACAAAAGGCCTAGCATTTCCCCCTTTATTTTGGCCTTTTTTCTTTAGACACGGTGGGGAACCAATGTAATTTTAATTTAGGCAAATATTTATTTGGCATTTTCAAATTTTGACAGTTTTACCTGATTTCTTGGAAGCTCTTTGTATTCTGAATAATACGGAGATTCGAAATAACTGAAGTCGCAATGAGCGTGGATTTCTGAAGTCCATCTGCTGTACTACCTACAAAGCTTTGACTGCCCTCTTGGTCGTGTCTGCAATAGAACAGCGTATAACTTTGTGATTTTTAGAAACTCATATTTCTTCTCAAACTTACTTGCGTGCTTAGATTATTTCTCTGATTGGCATGCACTTTAGCGTGTTAATATTTCGTTTCCGCGGGTTCCGTTCTTAACATTCAGCTATGCAAATAAAGTTTACATAAAATACTGGTATCACATTCCACCGGTTAGTGTGCTTTGTATCTTACATTTAATAAATTCAGTTATTTAAAAACTGATCAATCAGTACAATTTTTTGTTCATAAATACTGTCTATTTTTCTGTCATTTGCTTTTAGCTTATTACTGATAGTTTCGAGTTTGCAGGAAAGTTAATAAATCAGATTGTTAACGTAGGCGGTGCTGATGTAAACGAATGTTCATAAATGTTAAAATTTAGAAACAAAACGCGTTTAAAAAATGTTTCATGAAACTATATCATATTGTTTCCCGAAACTGTATCATTTTGTAAATGTTATCTTTCTCTACGAAAACTTGAAGCCAAAATATTAAGCACAAGTACAACAAAAGCGTGAAGATAAATGTGCATTGGAAATAGCATTAGAATAATTTAATGTAATACAGTGGTGAAACAATATTTGTGCTCGCATTTCAAGAATACAGGAACAAGTTAAATTTTCAATATCAGTGCATGCTTTAAATAATTCTAAAGAGCATAAAATTCTTATCTTTTTGATATGTGGTAACTTCCAAATGTAAGGCGGCAAATAACAGAACCCTGAACTTATGCCTTAATTATTCCCGGCTGATATTATGGCATATTCTTTCGCATATGATTAATCTACTACCGAATTTAGAATATGTGTCTTTTATACTCCTTCTAGGTATAAATTTCACACATATATATTACATTTCTTTGGTTGTGTATTTGTTTTATGGAAACAATGAGGACATTCAGTTTATTTTAGGAAAAAAAAATATTTATTTAACTTTTATCAATTTAAAATTCTGCTAAGCACAACTGCAAAAGAAAAATATTAAAAATGACGGCTACAAGCAGGTGGCCGTTTTTTTCATAATTTTCATGTTAGATATGTTTTCTTGGACTCGAGTAATTTTGTAATGAATATCATATTTATAACAAAACTAAGGTGAAAATTAAAACAGCATACAATTCTCAAGACCGAAATGTCAATGAAATTAATAACCCTCAGATATTTGAACTGATTTCAGATGCATTGAGTACTACGGCTTAGTTCTTTTTCACAGGTACGGGAAAGAGGTCAGTTTTCAGTACCTTCCAACACCACAGTCAGAGTTAATGGAAAATCTGCTTACATCATCATTGACAATTGCTCATCTATTTCTGGATGAATGTCTCCCCAAGGGCTTTCCCAGAACGGTCCATCTTCCCCCAATTCTCCTTCATATCACTCTGGCATGTTTCGAATTTCATCCACCCATCTCCCATGTGGCCATCTGAGCTTTTTCCTGTTTCTTGGAATTCAGTCTAGAATATCTGTTACACATCGGTGGTCCGTTCTTCTGGCAACATGTCTGTCCTATTACTACATTGTCATTTCAGGAATTTTGATCTGAACATGATGTCCTCCACTCTTGTCTTCTTCCTTATCCATGAGTTTTTCTTCTTATCTCTCCTGGTTAAACAAAGCATGCATCTGTGCATGCATCTTTCAGTTGTCCGCAGTCCTTTTATGTCTTTTGTAGTTAAGTTCCACGTCTCTTCTCCGTACGTAAGCACTGAAAGGATGCATTGATTTAACCCTTTTCTTTTAAGACATAATGGAAAATTGCTCTTGAAAAATATTCCTTCCGAAAGCTATCCATCCAAGTTTTGTACGTCGATGAATTTCTTCATCACTGTGACATTTGCTTGATATCTGCAGTGCAAGGTAAATGTAGGTATCGGTTATCCCCAGCTTTTACCCATCAATAGATAAATCTTAATTATTTGTGAAAGCATTCTACAACAGTTTTGTGTTTAGAAAGGTAAGGTTTAGTCCCATTTCTTTACTCCTGTCAGCAAGTTCCCAAATCATATGGCACTTTAAAATATCCAAGGGTAGAAGCTCCGTTTTTTTTTTGATAATCTGCAGAAAGTATTTGATGAATAATAAAATATTTTGGTATGCAATTAATTAATTAAAATCCACACGAAAAAGGTATTATATTCCAACTGCTCAAACAAAATTTAAAAGACGGTCGAGGTTTTATAAAGCTCAAATATTTTATATGCAGCAAAAGTAATATGAAGAAATGTTATTTTCATTAAGAAACACAATTTCTGTTGGTCCCTTTTTTGTAGGACTTCTGAAATTAAGCAAAATTGTATTCTACAAATGTGCATAAGAGAACACCGAAGCTATGCAATTTAGGAATTTCTTGTTATATCATGACGTCGAGGGCATCTGTAATAAAGGAAAAAATTATTTTACGGATGTTCATAAGCGTGATAACACCGAATCCATTCAATTCAGATCTTTTTCTTGTTATCTCATGACGCCGAAGACTTCTGTAAGTAAGAATCAGAGGGAGAAACGCATTTATTTTGGAAACATTGCTTGCCCGACAAACAACTCCTTCGGCAATGTACATGCCATATTTTAACAGAAGAAGATGTTCCTAGGTTTTGTCTTCCATTGTGTCAGTAAATAAGCGATGTTAATTTCTCTATTCTGAACAAAAAAATAAACCAGAAAAAAAAGCTCAATTTAAAAAAAAGGGAAAAGAACAAAGCAGCGTTTTTCAACTTTTTTCGTCTACGGCTCCCTTGACCTGAACACAAATTCCTGCAGCCTATTGTGTAAAGAATTACCAGAATAAAAACAACAACAAAATATTTCAATTGTGTTCTGGATATTCACATTTGATATACTTTGGTTGAAAAATTTATGAAAATTGCTTAAATTACATGTATATTTTAGAGAACGAAGTATGGGGGACAATAAACCTAAGCTTCGGAATCAAAGTAATAACATGGTATGTATTCTGCAAATCAAACATTAACACATTTTAATCAACTTACAATTTTTTGACATCTTTTTTTAACAATGCCAATGGAGAGGATCTGCTTGTTTCATCATCAGATAAATCAATGAAGAAAGAAATATTCTGCATAAATACATGGAAAACCGACAGTATATTCGAGCAAAGGAAACTGAATTTGCTTGTATCACTTAATGGTCATATATGTAATACTTCTCAGAAAACTTGAAAATATCAGCGTCCTGGAGCGGGAATCGAACACCGCAACTCCCAATTACCGGTCGAGTATGGAAGTTATTACACCACCCAGGACAATGAAATTCTAAGCAACTGATGCTTCTACTACAAAAAATTTGAGGACTTTCAGATTCCTTAGTCTCAATTGCTTGGAATTTCATTATCCTGGGTGGTGTAGAATACTCGACAGGTAATCGGGAGATGCGGGGTTCGATTCAGGTGATCAGAATTTCCAGTTTTCTTAGAAGTGTTACATGGATGACCAGTAAGTTATACAAACAAATTCAGTTTCTTTTGCTCGAATATTTTGTCATCATCAGGTTTTCAAATCAGGGCACAAATTTGGAAACTGCGATTGTCATCCCTTTCTTGATGTTCAATAGCGATCTACATTTGGTTTTGATTATCGTCACGGCAGAAAACTCTGCCCCACATAAGTAAGATGTAGCAAAAGTAATCAAAACTCGTAAAAACGTTTCACCTATTTCTGGACAATCTTTCTTCATCAAATTCAAAAATTCACGTAGTGAAGAGGAAACGAACTTCGATTTCATTTAACAGCTAGGTGACGTACCAATAAGTTGCTCTTTTTCTCCAGCGGTAGTATTGATAAATGTTATGTACCGAAGGGATCTTTGTTCCAGTTGAGTTGGTCAACCTCTTCTGAAACGTACAGTTGAAGGTACTTTTCAGAAACGACTAATTCCAAAATGACGATTGGTGGCAGCACGCCAGCGCAAATATTTTTCGTTGGATTGGAATGGATTGGATGATGTTATTGAACAAGTAGAGTACATTCCGTTTAATTTGGATCTACAGTAACATCTCTCTCTACAATATATTCCGATTAATTGGGATTATATAGCAAACTTAGTTACCGAAAATATACATTTGCTCGCACGCCAAAATGTAGTAATGATAACAAAACATTTTTTTTGCAAAACATAGTACTGGTAAATCGCATTCATATAAATTATCAAATGAAGAAAACGATGCGTTCCTTGAGCACATATCCTTACTTTAAAAAGGTACTTGAGTCTCGAAAAAAAACCTAAAAAATTTAAAAGGATACTTGAGTATAGAAACATATTTTATAAAACATATATTTTTTGTGCAATACATTGTACTGATAAATCCAGTTCATATAAATTATCAAATTAAGAAAAACGATAAAAGATGCGTTCCTTGAGCACATATCTACACTTTAAAAAGGTACTTGAGTCTGGAAAAGAATTTGAGAAAAACAGAATTTCGAATGACACATGTATAAATAAAAAAAATAGAACCAGAACGGTTAGCAAATGAGTTTTCCGTGTATAAAAGCCGGAAATTGTAGAGAAAGGATAGTAAACTTCGTTGTTATAGATTTCCAGTCATGACTTTCTAGCTAGAATCTAGTAGCAGCGAACCCAGGATTTCTATTTTGGGGGAATGGCCTAAATTACCGAAGATGCAAATAAAAATATCCCGCAGAAAATATCTCGCCGAAATATCCGGAAACGATAAAAAATATATCCTCAACATAAATGCGCGTTTTCAAGACTCCTGCAATATACACTGGCGGAAAGTGAAAAAATAACACCACGAAGGAGACGTCTGATACCAACGAAATTTATACAGCATAATAACGGAATACCGAGGATAACGTGATCAAAACACAATGGCAAAATACAGCTGAATTTGCTGGTAAACTGAAATATACCATTTCCATGCAAAATGGTTAGCACGAAGTTGAAATTCCATGAACTGCATCCCACTGTGCAATTCTGGCATGGAGTCTGTCGTACAGATGTTGGATGTAAGTTTGGGGTATTGAGTTCCAAGCATCCATATCCTAGACGCGTAAATCGGGGATGGTCATGGCTGGCCGTGGAGACCGGATAAGTCGTTGTTCCACAAAATCCCACACGTGCTCAATGGGGGACAAATCCGCGGAACGTGCAGGCCATGGAAGTTGTCTCACACCCTGAAGTGCATGTTACGTTGCACGTGCCGTGTGTGGTCGTGCGTTATCTTGCTGGAAAGCACCACGATGGAACGACCTTACAAATGGCACAACAACGGGCTGAATGATGTTGTTGATGTAGGAGGTGTTGTTTAACGTACCCGGTACAAACACTAGTTGTGTACGGGAGTGACAGCTGATCGCTCCCCACACCAGGATACCAGGTGTAGGCGCTGTGTGTCGCTGGCGTATGCAAGAAGGGTGGAGACGCTCCTCTGTGCGTCTGCGAACACGTATACCGCCATTGGAGGCTCCCAAGTAGAATCTGCTTTCATCGCTGAATACGACAAATCGCCATTGCGTTCTCCCGTTCAGACGTTGGCGACACCACTGCAACCGTTCCTGACGGTGGGCTGTGGTCAGAGTTATACATGCCAGAGGCACACGTGCACGTAGTCCTGCATCCAGTAGACGGTTGGGGATTGTTCGCACAGTCACCTCAGGTGCAACGGAAGCTCGGATTTGCGTCACTGTGGCTGTTCTGCTTGCCAACGCCGCTCTTCTTATGCGTCGATCGGTCCTCTCATCAGTCCGTCTGTGACTTCCGGTGCCACGTCTTCTCGTGTGAGAATGTTCCTTGGACCATATACGCCACCATCGTACCACCACCGATACTTCCCGTCAAATTCGCTCCGCAATACGACGATACGATCACCCGACCTCGCGGAGTCCGACTAGACGACCTCACTCAAAGTCAGATAAATGCTGTCATCTTACACGTCTTCCATGTCCAGGTATTGCAGCTTCTTCAGGGTCTTCGCACGTGTCCGTACGCCGACGACTGATTACATTTACTTCACCGTACTCCTTAAATACCACCGACGATAAATTGCATATTATGCCGTGCTGTGGCGTAAGCTCTCACCGTTGGTCTCGAAATTAACATCACACCTACGTAAACTTGACCCCATTAACATATGTAACTTTCATGATCGTCCGCCATAGTCTTCTTGGTGTTTTTTTCACTTTCCGGCAGTGTTTATTTGAATATATATACAAAAGTATTTAAAAAGAAGCCTCCAATAACAAAGAACCCAGTGATACTTCATGGCAGTAGCGACCCAACATGAGAATATCGGTCCTTAAAACAGATTTTTACGTTTTAAGTAGCCATATGTATAAATATTAAATGTATTTATTTTTTTAAATTATAGTAATAATGCCACAACGTTTCCTAAAAGTTTCATAACTAAGATTTGCTTTAAATTTGGAGATAAAAATTTCTACCAAGTCGTGCAATTCTAAGTCAAAATGTACAGAAACGTGCGCTTATCTGCCTATTCCAGTTTCATAATGCCGCTTTACAGAGTAAGTCCGGCACACAACCGTTTCTGAATATAAGATGCACAATGCTTTATCTACCTGTTGTACCATTGCAAATCTTTCAGCCCACCATTTTTGGAAATTCCTTCCACTTCTATCTTCATTTCAATGTTTTTGTTTCTTGGTCGATTGAGCTGACATTCTGAACAAATTGTAAAAGGTAAATACAATGTAAAAAAATCTGTCCGTTTAAAAATCCAGTTTTCATACGACAGTAACAGGGGCAAAACACTGGAAGCAATGTCAATGACAAAACGCTTACTTCTGGTATGACCCAAATATTTATGGGCATCTGAGTCTTCGAGGACTTCACAACGTGCCGTCCGACGTCACATGATGTCGCAAGAGCCTAACTGACGCCAGGCTGACGTGGGAATCTTCACCGAAACACTTTTACTTATTTTATAAAATTTCTGCTGTACAATATTAGGGAAAGGTATTGTAATGCTTAGTAAAAAGGCAATATATACCAGAATCATAAACTAATTGTACAAATAAAGCAAAGTAATCCATCAATTAAACTCACAAAATATAAAAAATCACCAAATCTTTCACAATAATTACAAATTTTGCACAACATAAAAACTTATTCTATTGAAAGGTAATATCAGTTAAATAGACCAGTTGCGTGTTGTCATTGTGAATAAAATTATAAATGTTAAAAATTGTTAAATGTACAGCAAGGCGCCAGGAAAATAGATTGAAGTACAACCTGACAAGCCCCGGATCAGATCTAAGATAAAAATAAATTATTTCAGTCCAGTCAAGACAAAGAAAGCAGTTTTACAAGTCATGTATTTTACAAATCATAAAACAATAAATTCAAATATTCAAATTCCCGTCAAAAAACTCTTTATCACTCGCTTAAATACCGGATAACGTGCCTCTGATCTAACAATCAAAGGTAATCCATTCCACTACCGCAATCCCAAATCTTCGATATTATTAAACATTAAACCTGTACGAGAACACGGAACTGTAAAACCTGACACTGGATAGCAATGACGTATTGGGACGCAAAAACGTTATTGCTATACAGGGTCAGGTTTTTCAGTTCCGTGTGCTCGTATCATAGGATTGAGTAAACCATCAGCAGCAATCTGTATGTATGCAGTTGCTCAATAGCTAATATCTGAAAACGATGAAAAAGAACCTCTGAACCTGACAAAAAATTAAACAATCGGACAAACGTCCTCTGCAACGCAGATAAAAGAAGAATCTTACGCCGTGTATTCGCACCCCATATTAAAATGCAGTACAACAACACAGGAAAAATACAAGAATAATATAAAATAAACAGAATTTTAACTGACAAAAAACGAGAAATCCGCGAAATCATACCAATGCGAGATCTTAAACATAACGCAAGCTTATGCACCTGAAAATCCCATCTAAGAGATTCATGCAGAACTACACCCAAAAATTTTACAGTGGTCTGAAACTGTAATGCCATATCATTTTAGTAAACGCAACCCAAATCACAAGGACGAGGCTTGATGTTGGAAAGCAATACGCAACCCGTCTTAGTAACATTTAACGTTTAAAAATTGCATGCAAATCAATGAAGGTACTCCCTAATTTCCAGATTTACTCGAGGAATGAACTTACTCACATTATTCCCCCTTAAAATGGGCTTACATCATCAGCAAACAATACCACATCAACACTAGAAGGAACCCGAAACATATCATTCACATAACTCAAAAACAGAATAGGACCTAACACTGTACCCTGAGGAACTCCAAATGAAACAGGCTCAACGCTACAACAGTTATCATGGATCTGGACAAACTGCTTCCTGCCCGATAAATAATTCTGAAACATGTTAAGAGGAACACCTCTTATCCCAATCCTCTCTAATTTAGTTAATGATATGTCATGGTATACAATATCGAATGCTCTAGATAGATCACAAAAGAGTCGAAACACACAATTTCCAGAACTAATCCATTCTGTAAATAATTTATAACATCTAGAACAGCAGTCTCAGTTGAAAAACCCTTACAGAAACCATGCTGATTGTGTCCCAAAACGTCATTGCAATCCAGATATGAAATTAACCTGTGTAAAGTAAGCCTCTCCCAGATCTTTGCAAAGACCAAAATATTTGCTACAGGACGATAATTTGCCATATCAGTTACCGAACCCTTTTTATAACTACTTCCGGTGTATACGATCATTATCGGCTCTATTTCACATTAATGATGATCTTATGGTGTTTAAAAAAATCAGAGGTTTTATACCAGGTACTTGCTGCTTCATGTGAACAAACAAAGATTTGCTACTTTTTTTTTCCAGTCATGATAATCGTCATATATTTTTCGAGTTAAAAACGAAGGGCCGGCACAGGCTACCGTGTGCCAACAAAATTCTTTTGCGTGCCTCTCTGGGCACGCGTGCCATAAGTTCGCCAAACGTGCTCTAAAGAGTGCGTGCGGTAAGATTTACCTCCTATACTACTATAGCAGAGCTGTCACTTTATTCCCCATGTGTGGTCTTGCATCTTCGTGCAAAATGAGAGGCCCATCTCTGAACAAGTCAAGGTGGTTGCTGTGCATTTTTCTGCGCACGTTTTTCAGGAAGTCACGGTCATAGGCTGCGATGAAACTTCTTCCACATGGTACTCTATCTATCACGAAGACGCCAAGGTGATCATACGCGAAAATCATCATTTGCTTCATTTTTGATTCTGCCCGTCTGGTTGATTTGTGTCGGGTAAAGCATGCGCTTATTCACTCCTGGACTGGGATTTCAATACCGGTTCGAAGACTAAACCACGTTTCATCAGTAACAGCAATTCTTAACAAGAAAGCCTCGTCTTCAGAATCAAATCTTTGCTCCAGCACTGTAGCATTGTCTCTATATCTGTGTTTCTTTACGGCAGTGAATTCAGCAGGGACCCATCTGGCCGAAGTTTTTCTTTTCTCCAAATCGTTCGTCATTATTCGGAAAACTAATGCTGCTGAAATTCCTGTAGATTTCTTTCGTGTTTTTCGGCGCAATCCACGGTAATTTTTATATTCCCCTTATCCGTTGCTGTTTTCCAATTCTATGACTTCGGGACATTATGCTTAAACGTCCTTCACGGAAGTGAGTAAATCAGCGGTAATCTGTACTACGGTCGACTGTTTTATCACCACACACATCACACAAAGCACTGTGAATTGCAGTTGGTTCTTGCCACCTGCATTTTCAGTCCCGATGTACGACCTTTGATTTTCACCCTTCAAAGTACCTGAGCCGTGTGCATGGACCATTTCAATCCCTTGTCAATCCACAGTTCCACGTTTTACGGGAGTAATGATGCCACGTTCCTCATTCTCAAGGTTCATACTACAACTGATGTGAACATCGTTGAGATTACATAATCAACGCTGCGGCGCTTCCACATTGTGCATTTCATATGAAATGTACATAGTATATTTATCAACGTTGTTTATCTCACCATATATGTATTAGGTCGTATATTGTAACGAACTTCAGCCTCCGCCATTCCAAATATTTTTGAGTAACTGATTTCGTACCTTCTAGAATATATTAAATCATGTTTCCGTAACATGCTGACTAAGCCTAAAGGTAGATCTTTCGTTATTTCAAAATTAATATTTACTACAGAAATAAACATGAGTAAATCTGAAGGATCTGAGGATTTCTTTGACACGTCAAGCAGGATGGAAGATTACTGGAAATCAATGACGATGTTTTTCAGATGACACACAATACCTTTTCAATGTTCTGTGCACAACGAGCAACGGTGTTCGCCGAAATCTTAATAATACCAAAAATTCCAGTTTTTCGGGACACATCTCTTCAGGTGCTTTAGTCATACAAAATTACTGAAAATCCTATGCTACGAAATTATTTCTTCACATATAATTGTAATTTCGATTCTCGAAGGAAAAATCTAATACATTTTATTTCATTTTAAGAATTTAGCAATTACTGTGATGTGTAAAGCCACTCTGAATACCGACAACTATTGGTTCCTTTTAAAACAACGCCTGAATGAAAAGCGAAATACGATGAAAAGTTCCCGAATATAAAATATTCAAACATTTCAGGTCTGTCACGTAATTTTTCAATCGAATACCTATTAACTGAACGCATTATTTTTTAAATTAAAATTTAAAAGGATTGAAGTTATTAATGTTTTGAGTTTTTTGTTCAGTAATAAATTTGAAAAATAAATTATTAATAAGAGAAATACTTTTCAAATTTTATGTTTTGCCAATCTCATACAGTCTAGTGAGCTTTTTGCTCATCCTTTAATCCCAAAAGCCAAATTTAGAAGTTCGCTGCTATCGTTCTTCAACACATTTTCGCTTCAGATATTCATTCAACTCAATTAAAACATACTGGAAAGAATATAACGCCAAATTACTGGTGATGTGTAATGACATTTTTAATGGTAAAAACGCACCCCATTCTGTGAAAAAAATTATCAAACTGTTCTTTGGGAGCGGTTCTTCTTCGGGTAGCCATCAATTTTGGTGATATATGGTATTCATCTCCGGATAAAGCTGAATTTTGGTGCGATTTTGAAATTCGATTAGAGAATTACCACCAAAACGTGTACTAACAGCATTTGCAACTCGTGGAAATATTTAATCAATCAGGTGCTGATGCGCTAAGTTCCGGATAGAGAGTGTATTAGAATTAAGCAAACTTTTAAGTTTGTGAACAAAACAGGAATAAACTAGGAAGAATTCTTTTGGATAAGAATAAGGTGTTTGATTTGGTGAATAGGCAGCAAATGTTTAAATTTTCAAAGAATTCATAAGTCTTCAAAAAATCATTTCGTAAAACTGACCTGGATACATTCAAGTGATTCATATTTTGGATTGCTGAACACCAAAATGTAATCCATTTTGTTCCATGACGAACAGATTTCTAGCAAATAAGTACTAAATAACATACTCATGGAAGTTACGGCATACAAAAAAATTCAATACCAAAAATAAACCACTTCATGTAGCTAAAAATTTTAACATTTTAAAAGTTGAATTAATTCAATAAAAACTGTACACTAGTTTTTTTGTTCAGCCTTATGAAATCGTCTTTTCTTTTCTTGAAAACTTCTTCCGGTGCCTTTTCACTCGTGAATAATTTCCGGTGTTTTTCGCAATAGCATCCAGCAGTAATCACATATCATATTCACATTCCGATTTCCTTGATGTATACGTTCTATATCTCCAATGTCTCGGTAGAACATTTTCCTCTTTCTTCGCTGAAAGCTCCCAAGTTTTCAAGAATATAGTCCACATGGGAATGGAGGAAATGCAGTTTTAAGTTTATCTTGTACCCTTGAGCTTTTAGTGCCTTCAACATACATTCTGCAATGTGCCTGTAGTTTGGATCTTTGACATTGCCTAAATATTTTCAAAAACATCCTTAAAGGATCGCCAAGCTTCTTTTCCCGTTTCGTTCATGGTCTGCATGAAGTATTTAACAAGCAAAAGTTTTCTGATATCCGACCTACGAACATTCCATCGTTCAGTTTTACATCAGAAAACTTTGGAAACTTTGAGCACAGGTATTTGAAGCATTCGCCATCTTCAGGGAAAGATTTAATAAATTGTTTTATGAGCCCTAATTTTATATGCAGCAGCGGTATAAAGGACTCTGTTACTAGGAACCAAACTTTCCCGGATAACGTTCTTTCCCCAGGCCTGAGAATGTCCCGAATGGGCCAGTCGGTTTTATTCCATTCAGATTATTTGTCTCGGCTGTTCCAAAAGCAAGGGCAGCAGGTGTATTTTGTACAATCTGATTGCTGGCCTAACAGTATTGTCATTACTTAGAAATCCCCACATATTAACTACGTGTGGTGATCGTACCGATTTTTCTCCAGAACCAAGGCAACATTTTCATACGTTTTCAGTTGGATAACAGAAAGTCCGACCGAAGCTAAGGCATAATCATTACCATTAGGTAGCAAAACAGATTTTAGGCTCTATTTTGTAGAATCAATGAACAATCGCTAATCGGATGAATCGTACATTGTTCCAAATCGTTTCATCAAAGCACAAAAGTTAGTACAATTGACGCGATTTTTCTCTTGCGAAAAAATTGGACAAACTTTCTGCTACGGTATCTGTACTATGAGAAAATGTACCAGGTAATAGAAAATGTTTTTCTTTGAGCATGGATCCTAATAACGTAAATACCTCTTTGGAAATAACTAGGTCTCTTAGTAAGTCATTAAGCTCGTTTTGGGAAAAACGTGAAAGTTCTCTTTCACTTTCAAGTTCTGGATGTCCACAAGAAAAGGACTCATTTCCTTCAGCTGATTCCAAAACAATATCACCTAAATAATGCTGAAGCTTTGGGATAAGTAATTCACTCTTATGCAGGATTGGCTAAATATCAGACTCAATAATAAAGATAGTATCACCTTTCTTATTTTTTCAGTTATACCCCTTCACATAGCAAGAACAAAAGTAGCAGTCATCTCCGTGATTTCTATGTTCACGCCACGTCTTTGGCATGGCAAAACAGAACGATTGTTTCTTAGCTTAGAGCCTCAAGCCTGATCTTCAACAAAACATTTCACACTTTATCTTGAGCCCACGCATTATCTTCATCTCCCAGCTGCAAACGGAAATAAGCAAAATACACTCTTTTAATGAATTCAGAAATATTTCGTTGAAGTATCTTGATTGCATATTCACCACAGATGAAACAAAACATTTTCGTAAAGGTTTTACAACATCTATTGGGCATTTTCCAGTTGCACACGAGAAGAGGCTCTGCCACGTTGTAAAGAAGACAAGAGACCTAAGGACTGAAGGAAAAAGCGCAGAGCTGCAATCTGAACTGACCGTGAGGCAGCGTAAAGCAGTTTCCATTGGTTTTAATAAGTTTTCGCACGTCGCAGGATTCGGCAAAGGAAACAAGGCGGTTTCAGCGGAAAACGGCTATAAACGTACTTGTATTTCACAAGAAACTCTTCGATTTTTTATTTCCTAGTGAAAATGTATGCAATAACGTTTATCAAGAAAACAACCTCATACAGTTCTATCATACTAAATAACTATATTTTCCTGAAGGAAATAAGATAGGTATTTTTCAGTTTATCTAAATTTTATCGGAAACAAAACTCATATAATCCTATCATATTGATTAAAAAATTGATAGTACCATTTTTAGGTAATAGTACCCTATTAGTACCTAGATTTGGGAAGTTTAGAAATTTTAGTAATAGCGTACCAGAAGGTACGTCTTCGGATTAAGATAGTTCAAGATTAGGCTTGTAGCGCTATCAAGTGGGTGCATGCAAAGATCATCGGTAACACAAGTTACCTTAATATATCAATTCTTATCTAAATTTCTCCGTTTTTCTGCAAAGGGTTTTGCCCATAGTTGTCGTCCCAGACTCAAACCTCCAACTTTCCTTCTAAAAGCCATGAAACGCCAAACAATTCCTTTTGTCTCTTCGTAATGTGAAATAGCATAGATCCCTGCTAGATGCCTTGAGGTCCAACAATATCTTAACTCCGTGCTGCTGTGAGATGACGAGAGCGAAAACGTGCGATGTCCTTGCCTCAGAAATCCTCTGTAGCCGTGAAACGCCAAGAAATTACTTTTGTCTCTTTGTAATGCGAAGTGGCATAGATACCTGCTAGGTGCTTGGCAGGCCAACAGCAGGTTAACACCATATTGGTGTGAGACGACGAAAGTTAAATGGTGCCATCTGTTTGCCTCAGCAATCCTCTAAAACCGTTAAGCGCCAAGAAATTCCTTTTGTCTCTTTGTAATGCGAAGTGGCATATGTACCTGTTAGGTGCTTGGTGGGCAAACAGCAAATTAACTCCATGCTGCTGTGAGACGACGAAAGCAAAATTGTGCGATGTGCTTGCCTCAGAAATCCTCAAGCGTGGAACCGCAAGCCGGGACTGAATTTGCTACGATTAATGTGTTCGACAAGGTATTTCGGTACGTACCGCCATTAGTAGTAGCAGATGACCTAATAGCCATCATATCTTGATCTTCGCCGCAGACTACATTGCGATATACCGCACCTACACATAAATTATCCGTTGGCGGTTTTGAAAATAAGTGCATTACTGAATTTGTTTCGTAATTATGTATCACGTTTGATTTCTTGAAAGATATATACCAAGATTTTCTGTGTCGTGCCTGATTTTAGATTCGAATGCAAAGGTTAAGTGAAATGTTCTTGTCAGGTGGGATTCCTCCTTCTGTCGTACATTCAGCCAGGCTTTCATGATGTTTCTACCTCAGAATGCACAGCAGAAAAAAAGCGCGTCTCTGTATTGGATCTGATTTCAGTGTAACACCTAGGAATACCGTCGGAATGCAAACGCTAACCGAAATATCCACTTCAGTGCTTTTGATTTCTCCTCATGGTACGGATCACCCACGTTTTCAAATCACTCTGTCTTTGCCGAACACAAAAAACGTGGATATTTCTCCTTGTTTACGTGGGTAGTTTTGTGTTTTTTCAAAGTAAATTAATCGCAAATTACTCTTAAAAATAACTCTTTTTACAATGCAATTACTGTACATAATTATTTATGAAAACAGTGTTTTATTATTGTGTTCTAAATGAAACAGGATATGTTTCGGAGATCTTCATCGTATGCAGATATTCTGAATAAAAGTCATGTTTTGGAAATAAAACCTTCTTATTTAGTAAACGTGCAGTTTATTGATGGCGTTCGCATCCGAAAATCTAAGAATATCCCATAACACAAATTCGGAATTATACCTTCGTGTCCTGTGTCCATCTTTCGTCATCCGGAGCCTGGAAAATTTTCTTCAAAATTGTTCCTATAACATCAATGGCTTAATGCCTTTCTAGCACGTCTTTTATTAAAAAAGATTGTGCTTATGTTAACTGTTTGTCTGTCCGTCCGTCCTTTTGCCTGTACCTGCAATATCTCTTCAACTATTAGTGTGATTTGAAAAATTTCTTTTGTATTGGGAAGCTTGAAATATGCGAATGATGATCCTTTATTTCGTTTTTTTAACGATGTACAATTTCGCCGCTAGAGGGTGTAAACGCAGATGATGTCGAATTCAAAAATACGTTTTATTCCACATATTTGCTTCTAAACATTCGATTGAAAAAATTATTATATCTTTCGATTCCATTTAGGCCAAATAGTATTTTATATATAGTTACATTTTTCAAATTACGCATAGATTTTCCGCTAGGAGACGTTAAAATAAATTGCAATTTTCCCGATAACTGTTCTTCTAAAACGCCGATTTGAATTTGAAAATATATTTCTTAGGCAGTTACACATCCTGATAAAAATCTTTTCCATATCATTTCTAATTTTCGGTAAATAATACTTTGGCCACCAGGGGGCGTAAGTGTTAATTTTTGCTTCTGATGTATTTGCCATAAAATCTGAGCTTCTAAAATATCGATTGGAAAAATTTTTCGTGGACTGATGCCACTGATATCGATAATTTTTTTCGGAATATTTTTATTCTTAAAATAATCCACAATTTCTCCGCCAGGGGGAGGATATGTATATCTTATTTTTGTCAATATCTCTACTTCTAGGAGTCCGATTTGAAAAATTCCTTCTTTGTTGGATAGTGTTTTCAGTGTGACTTGTTTTTCATGTAATTTCAAAATTTTTAAGTAATTCATAGACTTTCCGCTAGGAGGAGAAGAGGTAAACTGCGTTTCCTCCTATACCTCTGCTTCTAAATCTGCCATTTGAAAATTTATTTCTGCATTGGATACAGCTCCTGGTGGAAAATGGTTTGCACATAATTTCTAATTTTTGTAAAAAAATGGTTTGGCCACCAGGGGGCGAAAATCTTAATTTTCGCTTCTGATGTATTTGCAGCGAAATATGAGCTTTAAAATTCACGATTGAAAAAAACGTCGTTTGTAAACCGGCATTGCTCATTTGGACAAACCTTTCAGAAACATTTTCTTCTTAAAAATATGCATGGTTTCTATGCCAGGGGGCATAGATGCATATCTTATTTTTATCAAGATCTCTACTTATAGGAGTACGATTTGAAAAATTCCTTCTTTGTTGGATAGTGTATCCGATGCGAAATGTTTTTCCTATAAATTCAAAATTTTCAAGTAACTCATAGACTTTCCACTAGGGGGCACAATGGTAAATTGCGTTTTCTGCGTTATTTCTGCTCTTAAAACTCCGATTTGAAAAATTCTTCCTTTATCGCATACAAGACTTGACGGAAAATATTTTTCTCACAATTTCTAATGTTTCGTAATGAATGGTTTGGCCACCAGGGGGCATAAGTGTTAATTTCTGCTTCTGGTGTATTTGTAGAAAAATCTGGGCTCCTGAAAACTGGATTAATTTTTTTTTAGACCGATAACGCTCATATGGAAAAAGCTTTTAAGAATACTTTCTTCCTAAAATAATGCATGGTTTTTCCACCAGGTGACGTAAAGTCACATCTTATTTTTGTCGGTATCTCTGTTTCTAAGAGTTCGATTTGAAAAATTATTTCTGTGTCGGAGAGAGTTTCCGGTGCGAAATGTTTCTGGTATAAATTCATGTCTTTCTTAATGCACAAGTATGCAACCACAGGGCGTAAGCTCACGATTCCGTTTACAGCAATATCTGAGGGATTAAAAACCCGATTGAAAACTTCTTTTTTACGTCAGATACTGCTGTTTTCTACACCGTTTCCATTGACTTTGAATAGGTTTGCTAAACTTCATTTTCGTCAGAACGGATTCACAAGACGTGCTTAATACATCCAAAAATCCGGTGTCATATTTCTTGTTTCATATTTTTTTGTTGTTTCTCATATTCAGTTTGTTTTATTATTTGCTGTAACTTCCCCTTTTATACCAGATAGTGGGCTTTTTTGATTTAGGGCTTTTCGCGACTGCGCATAGAGCTCAATTTAAAGGGTTTGAAAAGAACGTAGTGTAAAATATGCCACATTTGAACTCTCCGTTCAGCAAAAAGATGGTACGTTATGCACGGTCGGGAACCGTAATTAATGGGAAGAAGTACTCTCAACATTATTGACTTAATATATGAACCTCATAAATATGAGCATGTAAGATTTAAAATGCCTCAAAAGTTCAAGGAATTTTTAATTTAATGTTCCTTTACGGAGACAAACCGCAACTTTATGAAAATGATTTGTTATACACTGAGTGGCCATTTTATTATGACCACCCTTTCAATAGTTCGTTGGGCCACCTTTTGCCTTTTATACTGCGTCGATTGTTCGTGGCATGGACTCCACGAGATGCAGATAGGTGGTTTGTGGAATCTGAGACCATGATCGATGTATAGCAGTTTCCTGGAGTGTGAGATTGCAGGGTTGTTGATCCAACTGTCTGATGGCTCATTCAACTTCATCCCACAAATTCTCAATGGGGTTGAGGAGTGGAGATTGTAGGGGCCACCTAAGCAAAGTAAACATACCGGCATGTTCTTGAAACCAATCCTGTACAATACGGGCACTATGGCAGGACGCATTGTCTTGTTGAAAGTAGCCATCGCCAGTTGAATAAACCATCCACATGACAGGATGCACTTGGTCCGCAACAATGTCTAGATATGATGTGCCAGTCAGACTTTGATCAACACAAATTAAAGGGCCCAAAGCATGCTAGAAAAACATTCCCCAAACCATAACGTTGCCTCCAGCAGCTGGACGGGTTGTAGCAATGCATTTGGGGTTTATGCTTTCGTGCTGTTTCCACCAAATTCTGACTCGGCCATCGACATGGTGCAACTGAAAACGTGATTCATCGGACCACATAATTTGTTTCCAATTATCGACTGTCCAATCCTTGTGTTCCTGTGCGAACTGGATACATTTTCTCTAGTTAACTGCAGGCTGTTCAAACAGGCCTTCGGCTGCCACATCCAATTCGATGCAATGAACGGCGAAAAGTACGTGCAGAGATCATTTGAGGGGGATCCTTCATTACGATGGTCGGTAATTTGCTGCACTATTGCCCTTCTGTTCTCTGTTACCAGTCTGGACACTCTCCGTTCCACCCAAGCACGCACTAGTCGATGCCGACCATACGTTGCACGTAGAGACCCAGTGTTTTGGCTCACAGTCCAGTCATTAAACACTTTAACAACAGCTGCTCCGGAACATTTCACTCCATGGCTCGGAGCTCCTTCAATCATCCCACGTTGAAAGTCCGTCAAATCGCATGCTTTACCCATCTCGTCACCCAAAAATTACTGCTAGTACTTTCGCAAAGACTAAGCTTTCCATTTTTATACTAGCCTCGCCCTCTGGCGGCAAGACCTAGTATACCTAGTTCATTTGCTTAAAACTGTCAGGTGGTCATAACAAAGTGGCCACTCCGTGAATAAACGTTAAATTCAGCCCACTGAATAAAAAAAAATTCTGAAAATCCTATACTAGGGAATTATGATTAATGATTTGCACCTGAGAAAAAGTCTAACATAATAATTTTTGTTTTTAATATAACCTTTTCTAATATGAGTGTCGGGTGCTAAATTTTCTTAAAATGGCCCAATCAGAGAGAGACTTATTAATTCCTTGCTAGAACAAAATTATGAGAAGTTACGGACTGCAGAAATTCTGTAAAAAAATTATTTTCCAATTATACCAACGCGGCACGAGAACACGGCGGGATGACCGTAAAAAAAAGAAATATTTGAAGTCGACATAAGGAAAAATGGGCACGGTGAAAGCAAAAATGTGTTCCAGCATCAGTTGCTTTAAGCCATACATAGAGCATTAAATTGTCCATTTCTTGCACTAAGTAAGAAATGTTCTGTTCTCTACCCCAATCTCACGCCACGAATTTAAAAAATAAATATATGTTTGTTAAGAAAATACATAAAAATCTTTAGAGAGAAGTTTTAAAAGTACATAATGAAAAGTTCAGATATATGCATGCCCTGAATTTCAAATTACCTGGATGCCGTCTATTTTAATCCAGCTAGCGGCATTCTTGTTATTTTGATTACATATTAGAAGTGCCATGTTGCGAGGATTTCCAACTGCTCTGGAAATATAATTCCACCATCAATTCTGGCAGTGCAACGCCTTTAAAATGTATCTCATTACTTGCCTGCTAAATTAAAAGTATGAGTACGCTTTTAAAACAACTGAAAAATATTATACCCTATTTCACATTATGATGTTTACTGTAACCTGTGTTTTTCTTTAATACTTATGGCATGCGTGAAATTATAAATTCGCAGGAGGCCTTCAACCGATGATCTGCATCATTACATCCAGATTAGCTTATCAGTAAGTGCGAAAACATTGGCGTTATTGGCGTAATTTCATTGATTTTCATTGAACAAATTTAAAACGTCAGATTTTCTGTAAACACCATTTTTAATTCAAAATTTTTTTTTTTTTTAATCTGATTTATTTACCCAAAAATAGGTATCTACCCTTCCAGGCTTTCTCACAAACACCAGATTACTCTTTCAAGGAAAGTAAACAGAAAATTGTAATTTGAATAATATAGCCTTTAACATGTTTAACGCGGTGGCTTGATGTGAGAGTAAACGTACAGATGAAAATGTAATTTCATTCAGAGATATGAGACGTCAGGTATCAGCGTGATATCTTGTGAGGAAGAAGGCGTTATTTCTAGAACTGCTTTCAATTCCTTGACAACTCCGAAGAGACGCCAGAATTACAGCCTCCGCTGTTGGTGATGATTTCCAAATTTTCCCGAACAGTTCTGCTTTTAGGGCTAGAGCAAAAATATAATTTGTCTTTTTTCATCTCATATACGAGCAGCGGACTTCAGTTTTATTTATAAGGATAGGAACCTGATTTGCTCTTCATTTTTTGGGTATAATTTATACTCGTTGACTTGAATTCTAAATAAGCCCCTGGTCATTCCGAATGATGCATATAAATTAACTTCATTCTCAATCACTAAATCTACAGCCATTCGGGAAATTTGAAAATATTTTACTACAGCGTGGCATACCGTGATAGCGTTTCTGAGTGTTAGTGTTGAAACGAATTTGGAGCCAATTTCTAAATAACGCAAATTCCCCTTACATGTTAGTGCGTGCCACCATCGTGATGTCTAGTTTCTTTGAATAAAATGACATTTTACGAAACTGCTTATTCTCTAGTCAAATCAGAGGGCTCAATTTGTTGAATCGTTTATTATTCAGATTGCAACTTTATGTCTACCTTACCTGAAAAAGATATCATGTTGATGGCAGAAAGCTTGCAAATATTCGAATTTTACGCCAATTACATACAAATTACAAACATAGTTTTATTATCTTTAATTCCGAACAGAGTGAAAAACTTCTTTTTCCCTATCATCATCACGACCATCATTGTAGACCATTAACAGTCCACTGCTGGATGACAGACCGTTGTGGAAGAAACTGTCTGTCTTACCCCGCCTCATCTTTGTCACTTCTGCATGATTTCGAATTTTACCCACCTATCACCTACGTGCACTTCTTATGGGTCTTTTTCCTGTTCCTTTGAAACTCGTCCAGAGTTTCGGTTGCCCATCGGTGGTCCATTCTTGTGATTACATGTTTAGCCCATTGCCGCTTCAGTTATTTTACTCTGAACATGTATAATGAATATAATTCTTCTGCTACTAGTTTCTTCTAGTAATGGTTGTTCTTTGTTAATTATATCCTGAATAAAGTTTCCTGCTAGTAGTGTAGTAATAATAATGAACAAGCTTATAACTGGTAGTAATGTTGTAGTAGTAATTAAGATGAATAAAGTCTTATGCTGGTTGTTAATAATAACAACTAATGAAATAAACCTAACAGCCAGACAGAGATTTGACAAAACTATGAACTGAGAAAAACGTACTTACAACAACTTCTTTATTCAGGGCTTATTTCTGGTATTATCCCCCATACAGTTCATAGGTCACACAGCTATTCAATAAAACGTAGCTGCTTGCACATGAACGAAGCTCTACTCACATAAACGAAGCTCTCTTTACACATAAACAACAGCTCTCTCACGTAACACAAAAGCTCTCTACCACATAAACAAAAGCTCTCCTAGGTATCGTTGAACGCGCCTATGTATACTGGCTACCACCACGTCATGACTTACACTCATTGCCAGACCTCATTCAGCGGGAGAAATATCTCGTTCAGTAAGAAGATAATTTACATAGAAAAATAAAATAACCAGAGACAGTAAAATCAAAAGGAAAGTGTTTCAAGAGTATACGTTACATCATCTCCCCTTATTATTTTTTTTTCGAAAAACCTATCAATCTTGGAGTGTTTGTCTTACACTTCGTTGACTGACGTTTGTCGACCTCTTTTTTGTTTTGTTTTGGTGGCAGCAGTATGTACAATATCAAACCTGGTATGACAAAATCAAGAAATCTGTATTCGTCTGTGAAACACTTTGTATACTTGAACAAAACAAACCTGCATCGGCATACCTTACTTTTATTCTGCCTAGCAGGAATCACTTTTTTAATTTCAAATTACGTTCTCATATTATCGTTGAATACAAACCAACTGTATCAGCAGCGAAGATTGCCAAGAGCTGCCTAACAATAACAATTTTTATTATTTTACCCCTAAGCACATATATATAAAAAAATTTGGATTAGTAGATGGACATAGAAGAAATATAAAAAAAACACATATATACACAAAAAAGAATGCATAGGTCCACACGAAAAAAAGAAATTCTGACACGCCAACTGGTCGTGCAGGAATAACAACAAACCTAGAAAAGAACCTGTCCACGAGAACTTACTTATCTCGAGGACGCATAAAAAACTCTAGTACGATAACGTTTTCCAGGCCTAATCGGACTGGTAAATTCAGGTGGCGTAGCTCTCTTCAACGACTTGACTGGATCTGGACCATCAGTAGTCTGTCGGTCAAGAAATCCCGGTGGCTGACAGGAACGGTCAGGAGCGGCTGATGTCCGTCGGTCAGGAACGGCTGAAGTCTGTAGGTCAGGAAATCCCTGCGGCTGACAGGAACGGTCAGGAACGGCTGAAGTCCGTCGGTCCGGAAATCCCTCAGGCTTTTGATATGTAGTCCCTTTGTGCTGGGGCCCGTGTTGTCCTTCCAGCATTCTTTTGGAGGGACGTGGCTCCGGCCACATTGTTTGTTTTCGCTTTCTACCTCATGGCATGAGAGCAGAAGCAGACATCGGCCCTGTTTGCCCTGAGCGTAGGTTCCAGGGGCGAAACCCGGGCGGATGCAAGGATCTCTGCCTTCGTCGCTGTTGCGGCGAAGCAGATTGGGGAGACAAGTTACGTTTTCGACCAGCTTTTGGTGTTGCTGGACGGTTTGTAATTTGTGTCTGACGTTGAGGAATCGTCAAACTAGTGTCCATAACTGATAAATCAGAAATATTAGATTACTCTTAGTCGCTGCTGTAAGTTAGTGGTCGTGCAGGGCGATGTTTATTTCTGCCTATAGGAATACTCTCTGAGGAGGTATTCAAGGACGTAGGAGCTAGTGTTGGTGCAGAGTTATCAGGAAACGGTGCAGCAATAGTCTTGGCAATGGTTGGCGGGAAAGGAATAATACTAGTATTTGAAGAACTTGATTCGAGCCTTCGTCTCATGGGAGAATCAGGTTGCGTGTTTGGAAGCCCGTCTTGAGGAGGGGAGGGTGAAGAAAAAATCACTGGAGATTCTTCAAAAATGTTTGTCGGTTCGTCCAAAATTTCTGGAGGTTGATCGTGAGATATAGACTGTTGAGTCTGTAGAACAGAAGGTTGAGAAGGGTAGATGATAAAATCTATATTTCGTTCATGATACTTGCGACACTGAGCAACGTGTACGTATTGAAATTGATTGTCAGGTTTTTCAAGAACAATGTTATTTTCAAACACATTTGCCACCCGATATGGACCTTCGTAGCTGGGTGCAAATTTCTTTACTAAAGTATGAGAAACAGAAGACTGGAAGTGCGTTTCCACGAGAGTGAGATCTCCAACGACAAGATCTGGTTCCCTACGCCTAGTATTATAATATCTTGCTTGAGCAGCTTGTGCTCCTAGCATTGCAACACGAGCTTTTTCTGCCATGATTCGTACTGATTGCGGAGTTGGTCGCTGGTTTAGTTCGTCGATAATGCCCGCTAAATTTTCAAAAGGGGTTTTAATTTTGCGACCCAGAAAAAGTTCTGCAGGAGTAATTTTAGTAGATTCGTGAACCGACGAGCGGAGGGCGAACAAAAAAAGCTCAAGATGTTCATCCCATCGTTCGTGATGATCCATGACAAATGTAGCAATCATTTTCACTAGCGTGCGGTTTACTCGTTCCGCAGGATTACTCTGGGGATGATACGGGGAAATGAATTTATGCTTAATGTGTAGTCTCGCACATATTCTTTCAAAAATGTCAGAAATAAATTGGGGACCATTATCCGAAACTACTTTATTAGGTGCACCATATCTAGAGAATAATTCATTAATTAATACATTACAAATAACTTCTGCCGTAGCGGCTTTAATGGGAAAAACTTCAACCCATTTAGAAAAATTATCAGTTAATACTAAAACGTAACGAGCTTTGTTTTTAACAGATAAAGGATAAGGTCCCAATAAATCTATTGAAATAATGTCAAAAACATGAGAACTTGAACTAGATTTCAAGTGACCGGCCGGTCTTACATTACTGTAATTATTAATCTGACACAAGTGACATGATTGAACGTATGCGAGCACACTTTGGTACATGCCAGGCCAATAGGCCGACAAAAAAGCTCAAGATGTTCATCCCATCGTTCGTGATGATCCATGACAAATGTAGCAATCATTTTCACTAGCGTGCGGTTTACTCGTTCCGCAGGATTACTCTGGGGATGATACGGGGAAATGAATTTATGCTTAATGTGTAGTCTCGCACACATTCTTTCAAAAATGTCAGAAATAAATTGGGGACCATTATCCGAAACTACTTTATTAGGTGCACCATATCTAGAGAATAATTCATTAATTAATACATTACAAATAACTTCTGCCGTAGCGGCTTTAATGGGAAAAACTTCAACCCATTTAGAAAAATTATCAGTTAATACTAAAACGTAACGAGCTTTGTTTTTAACAGATAAAGGATAAGGTCCCAATAAATCTATTGAAATAATGTCAAAAACATGAGAACTTGAACTAGATTTCAAGTGACCGGCCGGTCTTACAGTACTGTAATTATTAATCTGACACAAGTGACATGATTGAACGTATGCGAGCACACTTTGGTACATGCCAGGCCAATAGGCAACATCCCGCAATTTACAACGGGTCTTGCGAATACCTAAATGGCCTGCAAGAGGTTTGTCATGAAATTTGTTTAAAAGAGCCATTCTAAGGTTTCGCGGAATACATGGGCGAAACTCTGCCCTAGTAGTCCTAGATTTCGTAAATTAAGAAGACCCTCTATGACTTCAAAATGCTGTGACCTCCCAGCGAAAGAAGGATCACTTTGTAGGGGCGAACCCGCAAGCAAAAAATTATAGATATCCCCAAATCTGGATCATTTACTAATTCTGCCATTATCTGCTCTGTGGATGTTATATCAGCCATTAGAAGTAAAGGCTGACATCCAGGTGTAGTTTCTGTGGGGACCCCACTAATCGGAACGCGAGACAATGCGTCCGGTAATTGATTCTTATGACCTGGCTGATACGAAATTTTGATATTGCTCTCTTGTAACTTCAGAGCCCACTTCATAAGTCTTTGAGATAGGTGCTTAGCAGAATTCAAATACTGAAGGGCAGAATGATCCGTAATTATGTTAACTGTCAATTCGTTAAGATAACATTGAAATTTATCAAGAGCATATACTACAGCAAGACATTCACGTTCCGTAGCTGAATAAGTGCGTTCAGCTTTGGCTAAAGTACGGGACGCAAAAGCTGTTGGATACCCAGCTTGTGACAAAACGCAACCAAGACCAACTCCGGATGCATCAGTATAAATATCAAATTCCTTAGTATGATCCGGGAAAGCCTACACCGGAGGCTGAGTCAACGCAGACTTCAGTGTTTCAAAGGCAGCGTTAGCCTCAGGTGTCCAAACAAACTTCTTGTATTTACGTTTCAAAGCATACAATGGCTCACAGTTTGTAGCATAAGCGGGGACGAACTGCTGATACTAACCGGTCATTCCCAGAAAGCGTGACAGTTCTTTAGCTGTTTTAGGCCGAGGAAAGTCAACAATAGGCCTAAGTTTTTCATTATCCGTAAATAAGCCGTGGGGAGTGATGGGGAGTGATTTTCAGCCCCAGATATACAATCTCGTCCCTCGCTATCTGGCATTTACTAGGTTTTAACGTCAAGCCAGCATTGTATATGAGTTGGAACACCTGTTTGAGCAAAGAAAGGTGCTCGTCAAAAGTCTCGGATGTAATAATAATGTCATCCAAATATACATGCACATGGGGACCCAGAACAGGTCTGAGAACCGTATCCATAAGCTTTTGGAGAGTAGCAGGTGCAGAAGCTAATCCAAAGGGCATACGCAGGTATTCATAAGTCCCAAAAGGAGTCAGAAAGCCTGTTTTATCGACGGAGTCTATATGTACCGCCACCTGCCAATATCCACTCGCCAAATCCAAAGTTGACATCCATTTAGTTGATGACAGGTCATGCAAAATATGCGACATGACAGGTAGTAGATAATTGATCGTTTTCGTGCCTTGGTTAAGCTTGCGGAAATCTGTCACCAAACGAAATTAATTGGGTTGTTTCTTTGGAACCAAAACGGCAGGCGCAGCCCAGGCGCTTGTTGATTCCCTTATTATGCCCTGTTTAATCATCTCGGAAATTTGACGTTGCATTTCCTGTTTCTTATGGGGAGCACAAGGGTAAGGTTTCGTCGCTATCGGTTTCAAACCCTCAGTGTCAATGACATGATAAACCACCTGTGTGAAACCAGGTTGATCAGAAACTAAACCAGGGCTTTCCTGCAAAAGTAGAGAAAGCTGGTTTCGTTGCCTCTCATTCAATTGGTTACTCAATAACAAACTCGTTATATCTATAGGAACCGTAGGAATCATTTCGACAGGTTCCGGAAAGGAAATAACATGTACGAAATCCAGGGTAACTTGAAAAGTATTAATAAAGCCCATGCCCATTAGACATTTAACAGGTAGTTCGTCTATGAGCAGGAAGGAATGCGTAAAATGAGCCTTTGCCAGCCCTAGAGATAATGTGACAGTTCCTGTGGTACTGAAGATTTCGTTATTCGCACCTCGCAAATAGTGCGTCACAGGCTGAACGAGTATTGCAGGAAAATTGTCAGTGCAAAACTTCGTATTTAGGGCTGATATTTCAGAACCAGTGTCGAACTTTGTCTCGACAATAATATCTTCAATTGTCAAGAACACATCAGGCAACTGAGGAGTTTGAACAGTCACTAATACTGTTTTAGGGTCAGAATGCTTAGTATCAGGAAGGTTGGTTGGTTGGTTGGTTAGTGGATTTTAGTGGCGCAAGGGCCAGGTTTGGCCAAAGAGCGCCAGACAAAGAACTACCAGCCACAGATTTTTAAAAGCGTGGAAAATGATTAAGAGCAGACAGGCTTGGTAAAAGTTGAAAAAGAGTATGATGAAAGCTGTGAAGACAAGGTAGTTAATTAGGTTTATATCAAAATTTATTAATTTACTATTATAATTATATATATATATTTTTTTAAACACAACTACACAAAGGATGAGTCACTCTCCTCTGCAATGCTGGCAGAGGGCGGGGACGAACTGTCACTCTCCTCCCCCCATGTACCTCTGCAAAGTGGTTTGAGGCTGGGGACGAACTGACACTCTCCTCCCCCTATGTTCCTCTATAATGTTGGTTGAGGGTGGGGACCTCGCTGAGGCCGAGACAGTTGGATGGACACTGCACACCTTTGCGGATTGAGGGCCGGGTCTTCCGCACGTGCAGGCTTTCGGCTGGAAACTGGAAGAGACGGTCGGCAGCAAAAGAGAAGGCCCAGAATCAGGTATTCGAAAAATCTCGAGCTCGGGGAAAAACACCTGTGTCGATTGGTCAGCTGTAGATCGCTTGGCAAGGGCGGCGAGAGCTACAGGGCGCGGAACAAAGGGCTGCACGGGTTGTGGCAGAGACTGAACTACTGCGGCAAAAGTACGCTGTCGGGTGGTGGGTATACCCAACTTGGCCTTGGCAGCAGGGTACGAGAGGCCTTCCAGGGTCTTGAGGCGCTGGATCGCCATCTCGTCCTTCCATTTCATATAGTTGCGGGAGTAAGCTGCATGGGCCTCACCGCAGTTAACACAGCAGGCCGCAGAAGTGCAACCTTCCCCGTCATGTTCACTGGAGCCACAATTAGCGCAACGAGCGGAACTCTTACAGAAACGTTGTGAATGCCCGTACCTCTGGCACCTGAAACAGCGCAGAGGACTGGGAATGTACGAGCGAACTCCACAGACCAAGTAACCAGCCTTGATTTCGGTCGGAACTTTCGGGGGAGTTAAATGTCAAGATGACATTTTTTGACTTAATCATGGAACCATCACGCCGGAACATCATACGACGTGCAACAATAACACCTTGATCAGCAAGTTCAGTCACGAATTCGTCTTCACTGCATGGCAAGAGATCAAACTCCGAAATAACACCCCGAGAGGTGATAAGAAACGGGTGAGGTGTCACTTTTACAGGAATGCCTTGAAGACTAGTGAGGTGCAGAAAAGTGTTACTCTGAGAAACACTGCAAGTTTGGACAAGCAGGTCCCCAGAGCGAAGCTTCCTCACAGACTTCAAGGGGCCAACCGCAGCGTCCAAAGCTTTAGAAATGAAAAAGGGAGATTTGGTGGACAGTCTCTCATGCGGATCGATGGATTCTACAAGCAAGTGAGTAGCATGCGTAGTCACAGCAATTGAGGGGAGACGACGCTTCGGAGCGACTGGTACAGCCGCCGAAGAAGAGGTTCCACATTCTTGGTCCAGGTCAAGGTCTAAAGACCGTTTAAGGGTATGAGACTTGGTAGGTTGAGAAGACGAAGGAGAGTCATTGTCAATAATCATTTTCTCAGGCGACTTAAATTTGGAGTTTTTCTTTTTGTTTTTACCCATGGAAAAAAGGAAGAGGATTCGTCTGCAAACTACTCCACCCACCACCGAGCCCTACGAGGGAGAACTGGAGGTCTGCAAGTCAAGAAAATGACGCTGGACACAGTTCTGGAGCTTATACGTTGCAGATATAGTCCGTTGGCTGTGATCACACGCACTCGGCGGACACTTCGGCCTCCGGGTACCGTCATGCCAACGCCTTTGGCATGATCCCACAGCCCCCGGGCTTACCCTGCCGTGCTATACGACAAAAAGCCGCTAAAGCCCTGTACACAACTTGGTACAAGACTTCTGACTAGAGGTAGGTTAGTCTCTAGCCTCCCGTTTACAGCGAAGCCGGGGTCAAAGAGGAGTGTTGGTACACAGGAGGCACTTAACCGGCCTCCTGCGACCTCATCCGCCAGACATCCCATTTCCGCCTCACGGGTCTCCGCATCGCGGCAAACATGCAGGTAGGTCTAGCACCCAAACCAGCTAAAAGGAAAAAAGTAATCCAAGGAAGACAAAACCCTGGAAGGGAACCTAAACGGAATCTCAGCAACCTACGAACTGAGCGGTTAATATAAAACAGTTAGTGGTGGAGGGCAACAAAACCACAAGACCGGGGTGTTAGTACATAACGTGGTAGCGATTAGGTAGAGAATACCACACAGGCAACTAGCCAGTGGAGAAAATAAATAAAAACGAAAAAGCGAGACACAAGACCAGCTCGGGATCGTGGGGCCGCGACTCCCCAACAGCTGGATGAACAGCCGTCCCTGCAAACTCCAACAGCACCGAAAAAAGACCAAGCGGTGGCATGACATCAGATGTTGACCAGTCACAAGGTCAGCTCGGGCCGTGGGGGCGCCGCTCCCCAAATAACTGGAAAACCAGTTATCCCCGTGCGGGGGTATCAGGAAGCAGTACCGAACCTTGGTCTACTTCCTTTGGAAGTTTAAAGGATTCCTGGTTGTATTTTCATGCGGTCTGAAACCTCTGCCCTGCCGGGTATCGGGAAAATTTTCACGATGAGGAAAACTGCGTGAAAACTGCTGCGGGAACTCCGCATGTCTGTTGACATTTTCATTTCTGTTACTTCTTCCCTCAGCACAAGTAGAAAAATCATCATAGCCCTGAGCATGAAAGCGTTCCGAATGCTGCGGATTGGAACGGGGTCAAGCATACTGTGCATTTGTACGGTACCCAGAAAATTGTTCAGAAAATCGCGGTTTGTGTACCACTCTTCTATGTGGTGGAACGTATGAAGCTTGGGCGTGCACTTGTGTACGCTCGCGTTGAAAGTCATTAGGCCTATTATGCCGCTGAGGGTTTTCGTAATAAGAATCGCCTGGTGCCCGAGCATGGTGAATTGAACCATGTTTGCCGTGTCGCTCTTCATACGTTCGTATGAGGCGAAGGCATTCATGAATTGTAGCAGGGTGTCGAACCTCAAGAACATCCTGTAGAAATGGATCGAGCTGTTGCAATAGGGTGTCCAACATGTCGACATGACTGGCATGTGGATCCCATAAGTTATATAAGCGTGTTGTTTCCAAAGCAAATGCAACAGGGCTATCGTTGGGTCCTTGCTGACGAGAAAAAGTTGTTGTGCAAGGCTAGCTCGACTGAGGCCGAAAGGAAAGACTTCCAAAAATTCTGCACGGAAATTCTCATAATGAGAATCCGGGTTCGACACTCTCCACTGCCGATACCAGGTCTTAGCGGTATCCTTCAAGCAAGTGCCTGCGATTTGTACTTTGCAGTCTTAAGGAATATTGTATAGATCAAAATGATCTTCCAAATCTTCGAGGAATTTTAAAGATCCCTCCAAACCATTGAAATGAATTGTTCCTGCATGCGGCGCGAAATGGGCAAGCATTCTGCTTCGCTGAGAGGATTGAACTCCCTCATTTACGACCCGCGACTCAGAGTAATAGGAAGCTGGTGAATTACGAAATTGTGAAGATTGCCTGGGGACTTGTAAATCATTCATATCAAAGTGAGACCCACAGGCTTCTTGCAAATTGTCAAAATTAATCTCATCACCACCGAAACTTGCCTTAGGGTGAAATATTGAAATTGTCTCAGGTAGTGAAGACATGGGTAATAATTGTCAAGACCTCGTGTTCGAGAAAAGTTCGGGCGCCAATTATAATGAATATAATTTTTCTGCTACTAGTTTCTTCTAGTAATGGTTGTTGTTTGTTAATTATTTCCTGAATAAAGTTTCCTGCTAGTATTGTAGTAATAATAATGAACAAGCTTATAACTGGTAGTAATGTTGCAGTAGTAATTAAGATGAATAAAGTCTTATGCTGGTTGTTAATAATAACAACTAATGAAATAAACCTAACAGCCAGACAGAGATTTGACAAAACTATGAACTGAGAAAAACGTACTTACAACAACTTCTTTATTCAGGGCTTATTTCTGGTATTATCCCCCATACATTTCATAGGTCACACAGCTATTCAATAAAACGTAGCTGCTTGCACATGAACGAAGCTCTACTCACATAAACGAAGCTCTCTTTACACATACGCAACAGCTCTCTCACGTAACACAAAAGCTCTCTACCACATAAACAAAAGTTCTCCTAGGTATCGTTGAACGCGCCTATTTATACTGGCTACCACCACGTCATGACTTACATTCATTGCGAGACCTCATTCAGCGGGAGAAATAACATCTCGTTCAGTAAGAAGATAATTTACATAGAAAAATAAAATAACCAGAGATAGTAAAATCAAAAGGAAAGTGAATCTAGAGTATACGTTACACATGCTGTCTTCAACTGTTGTCATTTTCCATATCCATGAGTTCGTCTTTTTATCTCTCCTAGTTACACCAACCACGCATTTCTCGAATCTTCTTTCAGATGTCTACAGTTTTTGTATTTTTTTTTAGTTAAGGTCTATGGCTCGGCTCTGCCTTCTGAGCGAGCACAGGAAGGATGCACTGATATAACACTTTTCTCTTAGGACATGTCAGGTTTCTCCATATATAATTAATTTATTGAAAATTGCGATTCAAATTAACAATACGGAGATGTGAATAATGTAAAAACTTCTTTTAGAACAACGGCCCTTTCGTCTCCAGAGAAAATGCTATGTACTCCCAAGATACAGGTATTCGATACTTCATTTGTAACCCATCGGAGGACGGGTTTCCAATTTTTTTAAATTTCATCACACCACTTCCGTGCACGGTAATCTTTAGTGAAAGGCAAAATATTAACTCCTAATTCGAAGGGAAGTCGGCACTTACGAACAGATCAGATTATATGTAGAAGATTTTAGGAAGGGAGTGTGTGAACCCATGTCTTAAACAAACCTTAGAAATAGGAAGCTAGGAGATTTGGGCTAGAGTGCCCAATAGAAAAGTCACACGGAAGCGAGGTAGAAAAGGGGAGAAAAACGCCCTTATTTATTACCGGGGGTCAGTACCCGGGGTCCGACGGTTTAAAAGGCCCATCCGACGCACGGGATATATTTAGTGGTTCAAGCGTTCGTACCTGCCTGGGATCGAACCCCAGGTCCTACCCGTGGCCGTCACGAACGTTGACAACCAGGCCACCCGCGGTCCTGAACTTAGGAACACGATACAGGATAAGATATTTGAAGACGTTTTAGGAAGTGAGTGTCTGACCCAGGTCTAAAACTGCCCTTAGAAATAGGAGGCTCGGAGATCTGAGTAAGGGAACTGAATAGGAAAGAGAAACAGAAAAATTGGGTGAAAGGAGAGGGTAATATATCTTTCAAATTGTGAACCGTGACACCAGTCCATTGGGAAGGGGGGCAAGGAGAACTAAGCATCGCACAACATCTCAGAGAACCACAACACCACCCGGCCGCCAACTCACAAGGGAGTGATTGAAACTCAGTGAGACCAAATCCAAATGCCTGAGCAGAATCTATTTTGACCATCTCGATGCCAATCTGAAAACGAAGGGGGTAGTGGTTTGTCTGACACCCACCATTATTCACATACTTACCCTCTCTGTCAAGGGTGATCAACCATCGCCGCCGTAGTTCTGGGATACCTAAAAAATTCGCTGGGATTGTAATCAACCGCGTTTCTAACAAGTCCATTAGTGTGAGTTACGCTTTCTTGAAGAACTTCTTGGCAAGTTTGGTGGAAAACTCATGTACTTTTTCGATTCGAAGTCTGTTCCTCATGTTCTTAAGAGGGGTCCAAGGGGAACCCCAGTTATCATTCGAAGTGCTCGGCTCTGCACCCTCCCGATCCTCGCTCGTTTATTTCTACTAATACCAACCCAGATGGAGGAGGCATAGGTAAGCACTGACCTGACGACCATCTTATACAGCAGTACTTTGTGCCGTGTTGTAAAGAAATTTCTCCGGTGTAGAAGTGGAGCAGCTGTCCAAGGCATTGTCCAGTTTTGTTCGTGTGATAGCTGGTGTTGGCCACCCACGAAATTTGGCAATCTAGTTGTAGCCCTAGGTACTTAGCTGAAGTTGCCCAGGTGATTGTCTCTTGAAACATAACGAGTTTCGATTCTCCTTGGACAGATTAAAAAAAGAAAAACACACTGCTCTTAGGCGGATTGATCTTCATCCGCTAGTCAGAGTAACAGGTTTCAAGCTGAGAGAGAAATTCCTGGAAGAGCTTCAAAGCTCATCCTTTGTTCAGGGACCTGATGAGAATAGCTGTATCACCTTTGTACAACATTACCTGCCCTTGTTTGAGTTCCTATAGGTTGTGAAGATAAATGGGGAACTGCGTTGGTCCAATCACCGAACCCTGAGGAACGCCAGCCCGAATCTTCTTTTCCGAAGAAAACTAACCGTTAATCTTAAGCTTGAAACTGCGACTGTTGATGTACGAGCCAATCAGCTAAACACGTGGGCGAAGGCATCGAAGCTCCTGCAATTTGAGTAGGAGTCCGTCACGCCAAACACGGTCAAAAGCCTTGCTGATGTCCAGGAAGACAGCAGTGGAATACTTGCTCTTATCTCGTCCTTCAGAAGCGAATTCAGTAAGTCTGATCAACTGGTGGGTCGTAGCATGCTTCGCTCGGGAACAACCCTGTTCGTCAGGAATCACACCATTAGCTTCGCAGAACTGTAGAAGCCTAGAGAGGATGGCCCTCTCCAGGAGTTTACCCAGGACGGGCAAGAAAGGTATTCGACGGTAGTTCTCAGGTAAGGTATGATTGCTTCCAGGTTTTGAACACCACCACCACTGCCTTTTTCCAGTCCCTAAGGAAATACTTCAGCTGGAGAGACGCGTTGAAAATCTCCAACAGTACCAGAATCCAGCTCTCAGGTAGCAGTTGAACAGCTCTTGCCGAAATTCCATCTCTTCCGGGAGCTTTCTTGAACTTTAGCTTTTTGATGTGTCGAGTTACCTCGAGGTAACTAACAGGCGAGATGACCTCGTCTGTATCATCAAGATCGTATGTAGGTAAAGCCTCCATGACCCTATCCGTGTGACTACGATTTTGGATGTCATAAGGTGAGAAATGCTCCTCCAGGGCACAAGCAAGGACCCCATTCTTCTCGTCATCACCGTACAGTAAACCCCGTTGACCGAGAATGGGCGGTATGACAATCTCACTACACCAGAGTTTTCGAAGGATGGTACACACATCATCCTGACGAGGTTGGCCCGCGTTGAGAAGGTTCTTGTTCCATTGGAGTTCTCTGAACGCCCGGATTTCTGCCCTGACAAGATCGCGACGCGAGTTATAACGAACATTATCGTCGGCTGATATCGACCCTCGTCAGATTCTCCAGAACTGTTTCTTTTCCCGGATCATTCGGACAATATGAGGAGGAAGTGAATGAGGCTCTCGCGCAGGAGCTGATGGCTTCCTGCATCGATCCAAGATTGTTTGTATGCAAAGAGTGAATTCCTCCACTGCACTGTCGACGTTCAAACGAGTACTAATGTCCACCGAAGGCGAATCAACATAAGCAATAATTTCCAGAAACAACTTCCAAACAGTACACATGATCGTCCACCGGGTGGCTGCGACTCCGTTACCGTTGGATTCTCCTTTACCGTAGGACTGGGTCATGATCAGAGTCAAACCCAGGAACCACAGAGACCTCATGAATGTGCCCCACAAACTTGAGGACAGCAAAATCAATCACATTCGCCAACCCCGTGTGACGGGGTGCAAGTATGATGGACCGGACTTGCATTTGTAAGATCCAGCTTGTCAATGTGTTGCGATAATGCCACCCCAGCACTTTTAGTTGAACGACAAAACCAGTCAGGGTGTTTAGCATTCCAGTCACCAGCCACTACAGTGGGGATGGGGTCCCCAAAAAGCATGTCAAGATCAACGCCAGAAGGTACCTTCCCTGGACTGTTATAAACGGAAACTAAATTAATCAAGTCTGAGTTGTTTTTAGCTTAACAGCGAGTGCCTCAATACCCTTGAGATCCTTGAAGGGTGCGACGCATGCACTTAAACCATTTCTGACTAAAATGACATTACTTGCTAATGCGTGCCACTCGAGGGCTGGATCTCTGTCCTGCCGGAACACATGGTAGTTGGCAACACTAACTCGCTTTATATTAGGTGTGAGTTTGGACTCACAGCTAATAGCAACGTCGATGCCATGATCTTCCAGGAAGATTGCAAGTTCAGCAATTTTATTCCTGATGCCGTTCGCATTCTAATACGTTATATTAAAACTGTCCATAATGCACTACGAGGCACAGGAGCTCAGGCTTGAGCAGCCAGACAGTCAAACAGAACCCGTTTGAGGACAGCGGGGTTAATTCGCTCCACAAGTTCTGAGAGCAGATTTTGATCCGTGACCCCGGGAGTGGCAGCGTGGAGAGCCACTTTTGTTACCGCCGGAAGAGCAGGCGTAACTTTTGCTGGTTGACCAGCAGTCATATCCGGAGAAATTGTTTGCGTGGCAAAGAGCATGGATCAAGCAGGGAATTACCCCACATAAGATGGATAAAAATCCTCCTGACGGATGGAAGGTGTTTCTGAGTTGCTAGTGGGATTGTCGCAGTGAGATTCACTGTGAACTCTTATCGAGGCATAATACCCCAAAAGCGGATGCTTACATCCATCCAATAATCGAACCGTATCCTTGCTGCTCTTCGAGAAAAGAACCCATCGACGATTAATGACCGAGGAGTTATTTTTCACCACGTTAACACTCATCCAGATGTCGATTTACGGACCCAGCAAAAATTACATAAGCTGGAATACAAAATATTTTGTCCCCATCCCTGCCCGCCTTATTCCGCGATCATTATCCCGTCTAACATTCATATCTCTCGGTCGTTCTCGAGTTTTCTCGATGAGAAAAACTTTTCGAATGGCGATAATGTCAAAAGTCGCATCGATGACTACAGTTTTTTTCTCTATTTAAAAAAACTACGTTTTTTTAATCGAGAAGGTCTTCAACCATGGAATTGTGTGAACTTATTCTAGAGTTCTTTTTTTTTTTTTTTTTTTCATTGAATGTTTAACGACCACCGTGAGCAACTCAAAGGGCTATAAGCAGTCTCCCGTCCCTAATTTCGGGGCACTGGTTCCAGGGAAGGGATAGAGCCAGAGCCGTAAGACAAATACAACATCCATGCCTCACCAAAAGTCGAACCCAGTCCAATTTAGGACGAATTATCAGAAGCCATTGCATAGACCACTGTGCCACCGGGGTGGCTCTCTTCTCTACTTCATTTTATACGCAGTAGGAAATGCAACAAAAAGTAATTAACATTACAATAAATGATACTGTGTATATGTAACTAGGAGTAAACAGAACTTCAACTTCTCATGAAACTGAATAAATAGCCACCCATGAGACTTTCGCTCATGTTAATTGCAGCACAGAAATTTACGATTGTTCGATGATAATAAATTTTAAGTGAATGTTAGAAATTTGGGAAGGAGTAAAAGGGATATGCCTATTTAACAGCTCTTACTAGCACGCGAATTTTTAACATGAATTTTGCCATATTACTAAAACTGTAATGAGAACAATATATCAAACCATAGAAGACTTTGATGGTTCCATTCGGATTCAATCAAAACGTATCGTTATTATCGTCACGTAAAACCAAAAAAAAAACTGCTTTAGTAGAAACTAAATAAATTTTGTTGACACCTAATTGAGATCCTAAGTTCAAAGCAATGTGAAATCCTAATGAAGAACACTTCACACGCAATTAACACGTTTACATTCCATGATATACAATATAATATATGCATATCTTACTGAAGAAAACACTGCTGTTGTAGTACCAACTACATCACAATAAATATAATATGAAACTTATATAGGACAAATCCGAATGTGTACTGCTTCACATGAAACTTAAAATTATTTTAAATACAGCCAACGTTTTTGAATACATCAGAACCTGAACATTCTTGCCAAAACATCTTACTATCTGTTTAAGGAGTCAGTGAGATTAATACTGGTGCCGTTTGCAATGCACACACAGTACGAATGTTTTGGGCAATGCATATGAGAAAAAAAGATAGAAACGTGTACACAGGGGCACGTTTGTTATACTGCTATCTACGGGACTGCCTTACCTTAAAAATCTCTAAAAGAAATTTCGTAATAAAAAAGCTTGTTGAAAAACTTTGAATACTTAAAAAAAAAGAAGGAAAAAGAACATGTAACTTTGGAATACTCAAATTTATTATTTAAGACATGCATACATGATTACATTGCTCGCCAACTTAAGCCTATGTATAAGCTTTATTTCATTATAAAATACGATTTCGTAGTTTTAGTGAAGAAAAAAGTCACTAAACTTTAAAGCAGTAGTAGTAAATCCGAATACGATTTTCTTTTTTATTCAATAAATCTATTACATATTCTTTATCTAAAGCAATCACGTTTTTCAAAACAGTTTGTGCACTAATAGGTTTAGCATCAATCCAAAGAAATTTATTAGTTTATTTAATTTTGTGCCAGTAGAGGTTTTGTTTATATAGAATCATTACCGAGTAAAATTTTGCTTTTTTCAAATTTTTTAAATTCAGAAAAGAAGATAGAACTGTGTATGTTATTTACTAATTTTTTTAGTTTACATTTCACGGCTGCAAAAGAAAGCTGTCTCAATCCTCCCAAAGTTGTAACGTATAGTAAAGTTTTTAAGTTTTAATTAAAAAAAAATTAAAACCGTACTTCTGTTAATCTGAAATTCAATTTGAAGTTATAATTAGCAACATTCGTACTACTGAATTACCTATAACATAATTGAAAAAGAAATAGAGACTACACTGAAATGTCGGCACTTGCGCAGAAATACCTTTAAAAGTTAAAAAAACGAAACTCCAGAAAACGTATAACACAGGTTTGACTGTATGATAAAAATCGTACACGAATGTCATTTTCCTCAATTGCTGCTCTATGGGGTATATCATGCAGTGTTATATTTTCAGTTTTTGCATTTGGTCTAAAATTTACAAAATGCACAGCACGATAGTCTACCCATTAGTCGACTGGAAATGCATCTTTTCTGAAAAATAAAAATAAAACCTTCCGTCGCCAGTGATGAAGAAAACAGCTTTCCAAAAACTAATAACACACATTCACAACTGTCTTTACAATGACGCATGTAACATTCCACCGTTTCTGAAAGAAATTTACATAAATGTTATGTCTTACGAATGACGTTTTACACAATTAGGCCGACTAAAGGCTTAGGAACAAATATGGAGTTGATGTGATCAAAGGGGCCTTTTTCAACATCCTTAAAACATTTGAGAGAAAAACTATACAACGCACTCTCTAGTACTGGTGTGGCCAAACCGCGGCTCTTTCACAAATAATGTGTGGCACGCCATAATATGTTGGATGAGGTCGATTTTGCATTACAATTAAGGTGGGCGTGAAGTTAAAATGCTCTGTTATGCTTGCAATGGTAATGGGAATTTAGTTACATAAGTTCACATACAGAAATGCTTCCTAACTCGTGAGAATCGGCACACGGACAAAGAAGACACCGAACTATAGTCGGTGCATTGCAAATTTCAGGAAACAATTATAAGGAATATTTTAAAATTAAATCTCCGCGTGCTGGATTAGTTTTCCATATAGTTAGTAGGTGGCGCTCTAAGTGCGTTAAGTACTGAAAACGTGACACTTTCTTATTTTCTTTCTTGAATAATACAAGTTCTCAAACATGCAACAAAAATTTAGCCAATATAGAATTTGGTTTAGGATGTCAGTAATTTTTTAAATAAAGTGCATTAAAATCAATTAGATTTTCTACTGCAAACGTATGTAAATCAGAAATCAGATGCTGGAAATCTAAGATGCTGACAGCAGCGTATTCAGAAATCACCATCTGATGAGGGAAAGACCACGAAATTCACTCACAAAACTAAGAGCCCTGCAAGAAAAGCCCGCAAAACAGCGCAAATTTCACTGTCGTTCATGAGCAGAAGGCTGCATTGGGTATTTCTTTAACTCCACCTAAACAAAAAAAAAGATAAGTAAAAAACTTTTGAGCTTTATAAATATGTACCGGGTATAAGCTGAGAGCCCACTGAATTTAAACTTAAGTTTAATGTTCATGGTGAGTTAATATATTTATTAATTTAAATTCTAATTGCATTGCTATTGTAGAATTGTGTCAGGGATTAAAAACATTCCGCATTAGTCAGGAATACACAGGAATTATGCTGAAAAATCAGTAACAGCCCAAGCTGATGCTTACAATGTTTGTTTAATGAGAGCGACCTGGAAAACATGATTCTGTCGTGTGTGGCTGTAATGTGGGTAGGAAAATTAGGAGAGTGTGGTGTGATGCTAGGTACTGTAGAGTTTCATTGCGTTGAGTGTGTTAAAGATTATTGTTTCGTTTCACATTAATTTTCCGGAAGTGTCTATAAAAATTTTGCCATGGAAGAGAGCATCACCAAGTTGTAAGAGTCGTAAGTATGAAATTGGAAACACAAATTTTAAGTACCAGTGAGACGAGAAATGTGCGTTCACCATTGAAGAGATAAAACGTCTTATCCGTAATGCTTCACTCAATAATTACTAAGCAGTTAATATGAGACGTCAATATGCAACAAATCACAAAAACTTTCTGTCCGTTTTTTGATGTAAATCGGAATCATAGAAAAAAGGTTAACTGTTAAAATCATCAGTAAATGTTAAGGAAACACTGATGACAATGCTCAGTAAGTAAGCCGACGTAGCTACTGAAGCTAGGTATCATTTGCTGGAGTTAGCTGACGAAGCACGATACCATAGGACACACATGCTTTAGTTTAATACTTTAAATATTTAATGTGTAAAATATATACAAAACTATAAAACACACACGATCTTTCACACAGGCGTCTTGTGCATCATCAGGTGAACAAAAGTAGCAGAAAAAAGAGTCTATATGCTGTATATACATAGGTCTGATTCGTCAGGCTCATTTCGAAGGCAGGGATCTTGATGGACAAAGTAACGTACGGTGTAGTTCAAGATAAGGTGTAGAACATAATTATAAGACACAACATAATGGTATTGGAAAATGCAAAATGAAGATAACATGGCATTTGGAAGGTGTTTAATAGACATTGACGGGTTACTTACCATACGGAACGGTGTTAGGCGGGGGGTTACTTGAAGTGAAAGAGAAGTTGTTTCTATAAGACAATCTATTGAATAAGTGTCTCCAAGGGAGATGAATATGTACAGGGGTTTCTTCGTTACAAAATTGGTTTATATTGTAGTGTATATATAAATTTTCTGCAAACAGAGTCGTAGATTTTTTTACTTTACCTTATCCACCAGGTTCGCTGCTTTCGAAGTGCGCATAACGAATCAGACCTATATACACATTCGAATCTCATTATTGTAACCACATCCTACTTTTGACGCAAACTACATGTAGCTAGCAAAAGAAGACACGTTGCCGTGAGCTGGCTTGGACGGCATATAAGGTGTGCTGTAGGCAATCTGCAAAGCATATCACTCGTTGCTGTCATGGATAATAGGAGCGATTTTTTCAAATCCGCAAAAAGGGATTATTATCAACTTCCGGGCGAAGGGTCGCAGTAATTCTTTAACAGCGTAGTTTGTGAACTGTTCGCATACTGCTGTGGTTAAGGTGTATCGTGATTGGAGAAATTGTAGTATTGCGAATAGGCGACGTAGAAGCTGTAGAGAACCACGTGATTCTGATATGAGAACTGAACGTCGGCTTCAAAGGTGCATGAGTGACGGTCCACAGGCTATAGTAGAGCAACTCACTGGCCGAATGAGCCATGGTGCTACCAGAATTGTGTCTAAAACGACAATTCAGGGAATCCTACAGCATATGGGGCCCCGAATCACATGGATGGTCACTGCATCTATGCTAACGAAGCATCATTGGCAGAAAAGGCTTACATTTGCACGGCAGTATCGGAATTAGACCTCCGCTGATCGACAAATGGTTGCCTTGTCCGATTAGTTACGTTTCCTCCTTCATCGAATTTATAGACGTTTTCTTATAAGGCGAGAAACTTCGACGAACTAAGACCTTCAACAATGGCTGGCAGAACACAAACTGGTGGGGGCAGCGTTATGGCCTGGGGAAGGTTTTCGTGGCATTTGGTGGGTCCACTCATAATTGTAATAGGCACTATGGACCGAATTCTTTATGAGTCCATCCTTGCAGAAAACGTACACCCATACGTGCTAATTTTCTTCCTTGGAGCAAAAGGCATCTTCCATAACGACACACGACGTGTCATACAGCTAGAAATGTCCGAGAGTGGTTGGAAGGGCACGATACAAAGTACTTCCCTCTCTTCGTAATTCCCTAGACTTAAACCCAAATGAGATCTATGGGACCACCTCGATCGTGTAGTTTGTTTTATGGATCCTTCACCACGCACCCTCCAGCAGCTGTCTGACGGATTGCCGTCAGCATGGCTCCAAATACCTGTGAACACCTTCCAGCACTTTATTGAGTCAGTCCCAGCCCGTCTTGATGCTGTGCGCGCCGCACAAGGAGGTTGCTCTGCATATTAGTTGGTGGTCACAATAATGTTCCTCAACCGTTTATATAAAGTAAGTAGACCCTTTTCTCTGACAGTTTTCTTCACCTGATGATGCACAGGGCGCCTGTGTGAAAGATCTTATGTGTTGTTTTAGCCTTGTATATATTTTAAATCATTAAATTTTTAAAGTATTAAAGCTAAGGCATGTGTTTCCCATGGTATCGTGCTTCGACAGCTAACTCCAGCAAATGATATTCTTTTAGCACCAAATATTTCTTTTACCTTGAGTGAAGCTAGGACTAAAGTGAAAATCCGTTGTACTGGCGTAAGAAATCAAAATTACAATTTTTCAAGCTTTCTCTCATCGCCGGATGGCTTTGTGATTTCTTACACCGGTAAAACTGATCATCACTTCATTCTTTTATATCTGGTGTATTAATCAGTTAGACTGAAGCTAGTTTTGATATATGGAATATTGCTCTTGCTGATTCGCCCGTACTTTGATGGCAAATTCATGAAGAAAATTTTAGCTGAAGCTGTTGCAATATAAGATTCAAATTACACCAATCTTTGACGAATAATATCACAGTTCATTACCAAATAAAATACGATCAATATAATTAAAACAATAAGTCAACACTTTGAAAACCTTTGGTATGTACATGTGCACTGTATGATTTTTTAAACTTATAAAAATAAAGACGTAAAATTATACTTATTGATAAATATCATAACGGGTATGTGTTTCTTAATATTAATATAAAATTTGTATTACAAAATGTGCAAGTAATAGTAAAACCATGTGGGAAATATTTGTTCATGTTTGGCTGTTCAAAAATATCTGAGGTTTATCGCATGTGTTTCTTACGATTAGCGAGTCAGGTACCACTCTCATATACAGTATGATGCACTGACGATTGCAGGGTATTTGCATACCTCGTAACCATAGTGACTTTGACTTTGTAATAAAATAAGTGCGTATGACAAAGGAAGATGGCTTGACAGGCAGACTATGGTTCGGAGCCGCAGATTAAACGCAGAGCTTCCGTTTTCAATACCCTACACCGGTTGATGTTAATTTTTTTCACAATTCAGTTGTCCTTGTAATTATTTAATAACTCAAAAAAGAAGTGCGGGATTGTTGATAAATACGCTGTTTTCTAGATTTCGAAATTCTAAAGACCTGAAGACATTCTACATTCTTTTTCTACCTTACATGTTTAGCCTACAACCCATACAGCCACTGGCTGACCCTTATTCTGCTTACCTCACGTATGACATCATTCGTACAGAAAATAGTAATTCGTGTCCGAAATGCCAAAGCTATATCACTGAATAACCATAAATGTACTTTACCGAAACTAAAACTGTATTTTAGTAAAATGTCTGAAAAGATAATTATATATAATAAATAGAACCAAAGTAGCAAAACCTTTTGTTTAAGTTTTGGGAATTCTGGAAAGGTGCCTTTCTGTAGGCATCCGCATGTGAGAATTTATCTTTTGACATAAGTAGAATTACTCATTCCCACTTGCTTCCATTCTTGCAAAAAGTTGGTGTTGTTTAAAACGGAAAATTTTCAAAAACGATTCTTTCAGCCGGAAGTTTACGGTCAAAATGCGATTCTGAAATAAGAATTTCCAACGGAATGTTACCTGGTTATATTTTTACATATATGTATTCATCATGGAGAAAAAGTATTGCATCCCAATTAGAAAGAGTTTACCTAATGAACCTCTATCAAAAAATTTCGTTATTGTTAACGGAAAACTTGTTTAAATGATTGTTTTCAGCGGGAAGTTTACGGACTGATGGCGTTCCTGAAGTCAAAATCTTAGATGAAGTGATACCGAGATGTATTTTATGATATCTATATTGATTATTGATCAAATGATATCTCATCAAACTTAGAAACAGCGGACGGTGTTTCTAAAACGGCGACCCAGCACGTAGATAAATTTTACGACTTAACTGCTAATGAGCAATAATGTGAAGAAATACATATTTCGTTATAACAGCATATTCCGTTACATAGTCTTAAGGAATAATTGAGCATCTTCAATGCCCCAAATGAGAAGAGTTCTATTCAAATTTTTCATCGTGTGATTTTATGAGAGTAAATAAATCATTGTATATAACCTGCGCTATAATTTAACGAAATAATTTGAACACGAGCCTGACGTTTGGGTTTAAGCGGCATGTTGTACAAGGAATATCATTACACCAGTCATTGTAAAACATATTTGTGTACTTACTGTAGTATTTGTACTTTCGGCAATCAATTAAACTTGTACTTGCGGCTTACATACAACTAATATAATTTCAAATATTCATATACTTTCATTCATACTGTGTGAATTACATTTTTTTTTAATTTTTTTTATTGAAGGTTAAACGACCACCGCGAGCTACTCACGCATGAAAAGAATAGCAGAATTTTTTAGAGAAGGCAATATACAACTAATATCATTTCAAACTTATTCAGTACACAAATATGTTCAATACAAAGGTTATTTCTTGAACGGCAAAATGAGTAGAACTGGACAAAAAGTGATCGTAGCTTTGAGGGCACTGCCTCGTCTAAACACGCTACCCTGAAAGCATTGAGATATTTCACACAAGCTTGTTTACCTCTTAGAAACTCTGTCCGTATTAATTTGTCGCTCTGACTTGAAAAATAAAATGCTGCTGTCTTCTCTTTTTACCCAGAAATTAGTTCTTAAAACAAATTTCCGTACGTTTCCTTCGGTCATACTCGAATAATTTTCTTCTCGAATACTTGAAAATATTTTGCATTACTTATTTTAAAATAGACTAGAGATATCAAAAAACGCCTCGCATTTTATAAAGAATGCGTATAAATGGATAAAAATGTATGTTGCCACTGACCCATTACTATGTGCGCATAATGGCACCAGGGAAGCTTTCGAAATAGATAAAGAAAGATAACTTTTAATTCCTAAAAGAAATGCAGCTAAATTTTTTTACGGACAGTTCGTCGTATCAATTATCCAGAACATTGCTTGTTTCCGCATATATGTATATAGCAGATTCTAGTTATTTGTGTCACCTGTTAATCCGGGCAGTTTTTTATTTGGGGGCATACACACATTTTTTGAAGAAGATTACCAGATCGAGAATGCAACCAAAATTTGCTTTGGTTATTTGGACAGCCTCGCTACTTCTCTATCGGAAAAGAGATTGTAGATGACGCACTTGAAGTTAATTTGGTAGATAACATTTCTGGAGTCTATTATAAATCAGATAATGTAAGTTTGATCACAGCGTGGCATGTGTGCAATTATAATTCTTACTAATAAGATAACAAACAGTGTCTTGTGCTTTACTTTGTCTTTGTCGAATCCCTACCAAGACACCAGAAAAGATATAACTTTAGTTAAAATCGCCTTACTCGACTAAATGAAAAGGAAAATATCTAATGCCAGCCATCGCTAGATGGAGGAAATAACTGGTGTCAAAATTCAGAATCGCACGTATCATCATGCACCACCTCACAAATGTAAAATATCATTGCCTGTAATTTCAATATGAAGCAACACTTGAATCTGCGTGTATGTAAAATATTTCCAGTACTCCACAAACTACTGTTGAACAACGTAAGGAAATTCAAACCAATGCAATCCTGAGTCGAATATTAAAAACATATTTCTGATGGTGCGATTTATAATATAATGCTGATTATTAAAACTAATGTTAGTGTAAATAATCAAGGTATTCGCCATTTAATGTAGACACAGCTGTACCAGTCTCAGTTGTCTTCCTAAAAACAAAGAGTATTATAGTGACACTCCAACTCAACAATAGACAGATGATCCCACAATACGCGAAAAAAGTGATGTACTAAAAAAAGTATCATTAATACAGATATCTTTCTATAGACGTTTTCCTGATGTTTGTGTTTCAACAAAACTAGGAAAAATCCCTGTATAAAAGACTAATTATCTAGAATGAAAAATATTTTACAACAACAAATATGAATTTAAAAAATAATAGGTAGCCGGTGTTAAATAGTTTTAGTGCTGGTCAGTTTTTCTCTTCCGAACAATTCTGCGGTGAGTTTTTTTTTTTTTTGATTAGTTGATAGTGCGTACTGAAAGAATGCAGACACTCTTGGACAGCATGTTCTTGAGTGTACAAGTGGTCTTCAAACAGAAAGCAATCAGTATATAATGAAGATCTCTCAGTAGACAGGAGTAAAAATCATTAGAGTGGCAATACTATTCCGTGGTGTGCATTAGTACGTTTGAACATTTGATTTGTGCATCGTGCTGCAACATTTTACTTGGCGAGTGCGAAACATTTCTTCGCAAACCTTTACTTCAGGAATAACCCCTAAAGTATACTTGCACTTGACGGAGAAATCATTAGGACATTGAGAAAATAATACTGCTTGTATAGAAAATTATGATGCATTTCAAAACTTGACATGATTCGCGTCCGGATGAAGGGAAGTTACGGGTGTCCAGCTTTCGACCTGAAACTGACGCCGCAGAGGCTCCAGGATATGCGCTTGAGAGGCTACGTAACCCTAAATAGCAAAGCTAATCGTCTCATTCAAGTTACTGACGTTTTAGGCTCTAGGTCAGTTCCTTGTAAAGGAGACTCCTATCTCTACTGAAGTCTTTTATACCGATATACCAGAAGCGCCACACCAATGTCTGTTGAACTACTGTTGTGTTTTGTGTAGCCCTATATTCATCTGTCGCCGTCAAATATCCGCACAAGCTAAGTCGAAGAAGACTCAATATCCCCTTATGTTATAACGGATGGGGAAAAACAAGTGATCATGCCGCTGAATTCAGGGCGTCTTTTGATAAATATACGTCGTCTACAATTTTTTTTTTACAAAAAATTAGGTGTTGACAGAGATTTCAGTTTCATTTTACGTTTTCTATGATTTAGGGAATATTAACAAAAGATTTAGAGAATATGAGCAATATTTGCTTTCTTCAATTGAAAATGGTCGTTATTGTGCGCTAAACTAATATGTTCTTCCCGAAGAAAAAAATTACGAACGAATTATTTCTCAAAGAGTAATTATTGACGTTAAAATGTAGGACACTACATTTATTGTCTGTTCTGCTTGAATGTAGTTGTGTAAATTGTTCCACTTTAGGTGACATATATTGATTAGTGAATAGAGTCAGCTGAAGTGCAGGGTCTTCAAGTAGCAAAGAGCCCGTAGTAAAGGATATGAATTGGCTATGATTAAAAATTGATGTTATGTATATAGCAGTGCTTTATTGCACCCACTAAATATTAAATACATAACTTCACATCTATAAAAATCAGATTGTTTCATCAAAAACTTTCATGAAATCTCATAAGACATGCTCATTACCATTATTATTAAAATAGGTTTACGCTTAGAAGGTTAAATTTAACTGCCTTAAAATTGTCAAATAATTGGAAATTCCCTTTGTGATTTAATGTCTCATAGTTGACTCTCTTTTAGTGGTCATGAAAAGCAAATCTTGAGAAATTTGGCTGTTCTTAATAAAGGAGTGTCTTTTTCTGCATTTGAATTACAAAAATTTGCACTTAATTTTTCAAAAAAATAATTTATAAATAAAATTGTTAGAGTTTTGATTTCTTAAACATATTTCTATTGAAAAACACATCGCGCCTTTCAATAGTCATGTAATTATTCCGATAAGCTATACAACACATATACATTGGAAAGGTGTACCACAGTTAAAAAATATATTAAGTTTTCAAGACACGCAGAGCCGCCCCGATGGTGCAGTGGTCTAAGCGATGGCCTCTGATCACTCGTCCGAACGGGGTCAGGGTTCGAATACCGGTGACGCATGGATGTTGTGTTTGCCTTATGGCACTGGCTCTCTCCCTTCCCTGGAACCAGTGACCCTAAATTAGGGACGGGCGACTGCTTATAGCCCATTGAGTTGCTCACGATGGTCGTTAAAATTCCAATCAAAAAAAAGAAAAAAAAGACACTCAGAAAAGCAAAATATTCCAGAAAAAAAAAATTACCCAAAAATAACGAAAGTATGCCTACAATCTAAAATTTTGAAATAGCTTATTTTTCGCATGTTATTTACCAAATATATTGGCCTCTGTATTTTGCAGAAATGTCAATGAAAATCATGAAAAATTCCTGATCTACTTCAGCAGCTGATGAAACATTCTTATTCTATTTAGTAGGGACACATATCAACGTCAAAAAATGTTTTTCAATATTTGGATGACATTGCTTTATGATACACATGTAACTAATGTACAATTAGTTACATGAACTTCAACGTTTAATGTTTGAATTGAAACTCCAATGTTTTTCATAATCACTGAAAACGAAAACAAAAAAATGCTGGATTTATAGCACTGTAAAATCTAAAACTGCCCAGTGAAAAGACAAAAACAACTGTGGATAATTAAATTACACACATAAACACACAGAAAAGGAAATATTACTGAATGTCAGAACCCTATGTAGCAGGTAGCCTGACAATCAGTTAAGTTTGCAAAATTATTACTACCACACTATTATCAGCAGAAAAGTTACACACCGGATATCATAAAATATAGCCCTAGTCCCCGAAGAATTGGTTAGATTCTTCAAGTCAAATATCTCCCATTCTTTGCAGCCAAGTTATGAACCTAGACGGGATTAATAGTTTATTACGAACTTCGCTGTTAAAATGTTTACTGTTTTCAGCAACATACTTTTAAATGGTAAACTTTGGCGATTTTCTCTAATGTTTTATTGCATGATTTTCAATTCGCTGGCAGAAAAGGAATAAAAAAATTGCAGCTTTCTGTCTACCTTCGTTGAAAAGGGCATTTGGTTGATGTGCGAAAGGATTCAATTATTTTTTTTTATTTTTACGCCAATAAAACACATTACACACATAGATTTACTGTTTAAAGTAGTTTCTCTTTATTCATCTTCAATTTTGACTAGACTGACACACCACTGTTTCGTGTTGCGCCAGTTATGTACAGATATTTGCATATGTCTTGCTATACCTGCCTCGACATGGTTGTCAGCATATTTGAATGGCTGTAAAACATATAATAAGAGAGGTACTCTCATATATTATATACCAAATAAAAACAAAACTCATGTAGATTTCAAACCTGACCTGACATTTAAGATTTGAAAGGGTCATAAAATTTATGAGACAAAAATGCAATGTATGTGTCATTTATTCGTTTAATATTTCTTAAGTAACTGATACATTTGAAATTACACAAAAAAAGCATCTAAAAATGTGTACAGCGAACTTTTGCATACACTTACTGAAACACAAGACATATAAGTATTTGATGGAATATCCCTCATTCTTGCGCGCTAGAGCACACCGCTTGGACATTGTACGGACAAGTTTTTTTCAATAAGTCAACAAAAATCACACGTTGCTATCTATGAATTGTTCCTTCAATTTATTCTTGTATTTTTCTTGTCTGCTACTTTGATATTTCCCCTTAGAGTTTCCTCCACCAGTTCTCGATTTGGTTAAAGTCAGGATATTGTGCAGTCCAGTCCAGACCAGGAACATCACTGGTTGTGTCCTAGTTTTACACCGTCTTCCCTTGATGGCAAGGGAAATTGTAGTTTTGAACAGAAAGTCACCATATTGAATGCGTCAGCAGCATTAGGAAGTATTTCATCGATTAGGAGACCAGTCTACTTGTTTGCATTTATCATTCCATCAACAGTGCACAGTCTCCCAACGCCAATTGCAGCTATACAAGGCCAGATCATTACAGCTGTTGGGTACTTAACGGTTCGCTTGGTACAACATTGTTCGTAGTCATATGCCGATCAAAGTCAATGTTAGCGTTCTGGAAGCAGCGATTTCTTCCTTGCTTTACGGCCTGTGAGTCCCAAGGATAGTCGAGGATGGGCTGGCAAATCAGAACATGCAGTGAAGTACTCTTGGACCATTCTCTTGCCAGCTCCTTTCATGTCAACATCCGATCTGCATGGTTAAGTCTCTTAAGCATTCTACTGTCTCTTTCTAATGAACATCGTGTCTGTTCACTGCGTTTGTGATGAGCGATGGATCGCCGGGTTATCTTGGACACTCTAAAATGATGATGATTTGCTTTAGAAACAATTTGGCGGAGAGAAAGTTCTTCCCGATTGATTGTTATGATAGCATAACAGTCAAGCAATAGACAGAGTTTTTTTGTGCTATCATAACTGGAGTGTAAATCAGATTTGTGTCTTTATATAGCCACAGAGAAGATTAGAAAATAATAAATAACGGTTCAGAACCACACAGCTGCTACTGATGAAAAATGTTGGGCCTCTGATTTGCTAATACAGCTCAGTTTTCGATGCGATCTTTATTTCTATTTACCGTGATGTGTTTTTGTGGTACCACACAAGTCGTTGCGGAATTCCAACTAAACGTAATACTGAGGATCAGTTTTTAGCACGTCTTTTGTAAAAGAAGATCGTGTTTATGTTATCGGTTTGTCAGTCAGTCCATCCGCCTGTAGACACCATATCTCTGCACCTATTAGCCCGATTTGAAAATTATTCTTGCCTTGCGAAGCTTGAAATATGCGAATGATAATACTTCATTTCGTTTTGGCTTACGATGCACAATTTTGCGCTAGAGGGCGAAAAGGCAGTCATGTCGAGTTCAAAATACATTTTATTCCGTGTATTTGCTTCTAAACATTTATTTTATCTTTCGATTCCTTTTATGTCGAAAAGTATTTTAGGTATAGTAACTTTTCAACGTTAGGTATGAATTTTCCGCTAATGGCGTAAAAGTAAATGACGTTTTCCCCGATATCTCTTTTTACAAAACTCCGATTTGCAAAATGTTTTCTTAAGCAGATACAGCTCCTAATGGAAAATCTTTTGCATATAATTTCTAATCGTTGTTAAAGAATACTTTGGTGCCGCCCCGGTGGCGCAGTGGTCTAAGGCGTTGGCCTCTGATCATTCGTCCGTAAAGGGTCCGGGTTCGAATCCCGGTCAGGCATGGATGTTGTGTTTGTCTTACGGCACTGGCTCTCCCCTTCCCTGGAACCAGTGACCCTAAATTAGGGACGGGCGACTGCTTATAGCCCATTGAGTTGCTCACGGTGGTCGTTAAACCTCCAATCAAAAAAACAAAAAAAAATACTTTGGCCACCATAGGGCGATTTAATTTTTGCTTCTTATGTATTTGCCATAAAATGTGAGCTCTATAATCTCGACTGAAAAATTTCTTTCCTAGACCAATGCCATTCAAATCGATGAACCTTTCGGAATATTTCATTCTTAAAATAATGCATGGTTTCTCCGCCAGAGGGCGTAGAGATATATATTATGTTTGTCAATATCTCGGCTTCTAATGATCCGATCGGAAAAATTCTTTCTTCATTGGGTAGTGTTTGCGGTGGATCATGGTTTTCATATAATATCAAAATTTTCAAGTAATTCATACACTTTCCGCTACAGGCCGTAATGGTAAATTGCGTTTCCCCGATATCTCTGCTTCTTAAATAAACTCTAATTCAAAAAATTATTTCTGCACCGGAAACAGCTCCTGATGGGAAATGCTTTGCATATAATTTTTAACTTTAGAAAAAAGAATAGTTTGGGGACCAGGGCGCGTTCGTCTTAATTTCCACTTCTGATGTATTTGCAGAAAAATCTGAGATTCTAAAATCTCGATTAAAAAAATTCCCTTCTGGAATGATACTACTAACGTCGAAACACCTTTTAGAAATATTTTAGTTTTAAAACAATGCCTAGTTTCTACGCCAGGTGGCGTAAATTCATATCTTATTCTTGTCAATATCTCTACTTGTAGGATTCCGATTTGTAAAACCCGTCGTGTTTCTGATGCGAAATGTTATTCATGTAAATTCCAATTTTTAAATATATTCTAGACGTTCCGCTATGCTGTGCAAAGGTAAATTGCTTTTTCTGTGTTATATCTGCTTCTAAAACTCCGATTAGAAAATGCTTCTTGTGCCAGATACAGCTCCTAATGGAAAATGTCTTTCATACAATTTCTAATGTTTGGTAAATTATAGTCTGGCCATCAGGAGGTATAATTGTTAACTTCTGCTTCTGATCTACTGTATTTGTATCAAAATCTGTCCTGCTGAAAACTCGAGTAAATTTTTAGCACGTCTTACCGGTTGTCCGTCAGTCCGTCCGTCCGTTCGTCTGTACTCCCGATATTTATGCAACTTTGAGTCAGATTTGAAAAATTCTTTTTTGCGTTGGGAGGCTTGAAATATGCGAATGATGATCCTTTACTTGTTTTTTTTACGATGTACAATTTCGCCGCTATGAGGCGTAAATGTCGAATTCAAAAACACGTTTTATTCCACATATTTGCTTCTAAACATCCGATTGAAAAAAATCTTTTACCTTTTGATTCAATTTATGTCGAAGAGTATTTTAGATATAGTTACTTTTTCAAGTTACGGATAGATTTTCCAATAGGGGCGTAAAAGTAAATTACATTTTTCCCGCTAACTCTTCTTCTAAAATTCTGATTTGAATTTTTTTCTTCAGCGGATACATATCTTGATGGAAAATCTTTTGCATTAAATTTCAGATTTTTGGCAAAGAATAGTTTAGCACCATGGGGCGTAAGAGTTAAGTTCTGCTTCTGATGTATTTGCCATAAAATCTGCGATTCTAAAATATCAATTGAAAAAATTATTTTGTGGACGGATGCCACACACATCGATAAACATTTTCAGAATATTTTCTTCTTAAAATATTCCACAGTTTCTCCGCCAGGGGGCGTAGATGTATGTCTTATTTTTGTCAATATCTTTACTTCTAGTAGTCAAATTTGAAAAATTCCTTCTTTAATGGATAGTGTTTCCAGTGTGACATGTTTTTCATATAATTTCAAAAATTTTAAGTAATTCATAGACTTTCCGCTAGGGGGCGTAGTTGTAAATTGTGTTTTCCCCTATGTATCTGCTTCTAAATCGCCGATTTGAAAAATTCTTTCTGCACCGGATACAGCTCCTGATGGGAAATCGTTTGCACATAATTTTTAATTTTTGTGTAAAAAATTGTTGGCCACCAGGGGCATGGCTTTTACGCCAGGGGGCGTAGATGCATATCTTATTGTTATCAATATCTATACTTCTAGGAGTCCGATTCGAAAAATTCCTTCTTTGTTGGATAATGTTTCCAATGCGAAATGTTTAACCTTTAAATTCAAAATTTTCAAGTAAGTCATAGACTTTCCGCTAGGGGGCACAAAGGTAAATTGCGTTTCTGCGTTATTTCTGCTTTTAAAACACCGATTTGAAAAATTCTTCCTGTATCACATTCAAAAATTGATGGAAAAATAGTTTTCACATAATTTCTAATGTTTGGTAAAGAATGGTTTGGACACCAGGGGGCAGAAGAGTTAGTTTCTGCTTCTCATGTATTTCTAAGAAAATCTGGGCTCCTGAAAACTCGACTAATTTTTTTTTTCCTGCACTGATAGTGCTCATACGGAAAAACCTTTTGATAATACTTTCTTCCTAAAATAATGCGTGGCTTTCCCACCAGGGGACGTAAACTCACATCTTAACTTTGTCGATATCTCTGTTTTTAAGAGTACGATTTGAAAAATTCTTTCTATGTTGGAGAACGTTTCCGGTGCGAAATGTTTCTCATATACATTCATGTTTTTCTTAACGCACAAGTCTGCAACCAGAGGGCGTAAGATCACGATTCCGTTTACAGCAATGTCTGAGGGATTAAAAACCCTATTGAAAAACTTCTTTCTTCCGTCAGATACTATTAATTTCAATAGCTGTTCCATTGACTTTGAATAACTTTGATACATTTAATTTCGTCAGAACTGATTCAAAAGACGTGCTTATTACACCCGAAAATTCGTTGTCATTTTTTCTTGGATTGGTACAACTATCATCGAAAAACCTTTTGAGAATACCTATTTCCTAAAATAAAGTATGGTTTCTCGCCAAGGGGCGTACATGTATGTCTTTAATCTGTATATGTAATTCCTTCGAAGAGTCCGATTTGACATATTATTTCTTTCTTGGAGAGCGTTTCCGCTGCGAAATATCTATCATATAAATTCAAATTTTTCTTAACGCACATGTCTGCAGCCAGAGGGCGTAAGATCACGTTTCCGTTTGAAGCACTATGAACATTATTAAAAACCCGACTGAAAACTTTTTCGTTACTTAGGTACTATTTGATTTCCATACAGGTTCCGTTGACTTTGAATAGCTTTGATATATTTCATTTGCATCAGTACGAATTCAAAAGCTGAGCCCATTACACCCAAAAGTCGGTGTCATCATTTTTGTTTAATTTGAAATCAATATAAATTTTCTTTTCATTTGACATTCCCTATAGGTTAGCAATTCTTTTTGTTACGGGAGTAGTATAAAAGGACCGATCCGGCCGGAGGATGCATCCTTCTAGAGAAGGATAGGGGCGTGGGTTGCGGCAGAAGGATGTGGGGGCGTGGCAGATGACGCTAGTGTGTAGGATCGAGGCTGCCCCCTAGCGGTGCTTTTTCGAACTTTCGATTGATCTTTGAGAGATGGCAACGACCGAGTCGGGGAAAGGAGATGTGCTGCTCCTAGCGGTGCTTCTTGGAAATTTTAATGGACCTTTGAGAGATGGCAACGACCGAGTGGGGGAAAGGGGATGTGTACGTTGCCCCCCCCCTAGAGGTGCTTTTTCGAACTTTTCTCGGGAGATTTATTGGACGTTGACAAATTTTGGGGAAGTCTTTCCAATATTTATCTATTTTTTTTATTTTCTCGGGAGATTTACTGGACTTGGTCAAATTTTTGAAGGAAGTTTTTTTGTCGTTTCCAATTTTTGTTTACTCGTATTTTTTGTCCTATTTTTTCTGTCTAATTTATTTTACTAAATTTATATTTTCAGGAATTCCCTGAGGTATTACAATTTTTATAGACGTTGCATTATTTTTTTTATTTTTTTGGGAGATTTATTAGTTGTCAAATTTTTGAAGGAAGTTTTTTTGTCGTTTCCAATATGTTTTTTTTTATTAAATTTATATTATTACGAATTACCTGAGGTGTTATAATTTTTATAGACGTTGCATTATTTTTTTAATTCTTATATTTGTCCTCTATCCAATTTTAATTTAGGCGAGGAAAGGCTTTGTTTGCAAAGATTTCGTTCCCGTTGATCCATGTTCCGCCATTTTAGTTTCACTACGCTGTCATTTTGTGATCCATGTGTTTTGGGATGAGTCACCATTTTCTCTTTGACTCAGAAAATTTTGTATGACACGTGTTTTGGGATGAGACATTATGATGGGTGACGCATTCGTGATAGCAGACATGACATCAGCCAACGTCGTTTTCTCCTCAGCGGGGTCGGCGGTTGACGTCATTTGGGATTCTGTAGACACATTAAGTTCCAAGACTGATTTTTTCAATAACTTGATCATTTTGCAACGAATTTATTCCTCATTTTCCCCCCTAATTTCCCATTTTATATTCATAATTTTTAGACGTAACGATTTTTTTTATTTTCTTTGAGGAGACCACGCATTTTCAACGAACCTTCCAACATAAAGACGTTTTCCAAAGTTTTGTGCTGCAGACATAATCTTAAAACACGATTGTTTATTAACGTATTTACGTGTTCATGACATTTTCTGTTACGTTTTTTTAACTAGGAATTTTTATAGACGTTGCAATATTTTTTTAATTCTTATATTTTTCTTCCCTACAATTTTAATTTAGACGAGAAAAGGGTTTGTTTGAAAAGATTTCGTTCCTGTTGATTCATGTTCCGCTATCTTTTGCCCGCCATGTGTTTTGGGATGACTCACAATTTTCTCTTTACCTCAGAAAATTTTGTATGACACGTGTTTTGGGATGAGTCATTATGATGGGTGACGCATGTCGTGATAGCAGACATGACATCAGCCAACGCCATTTCCTCCACGGGGTCGGCGGTTGACGTCATATGAGATTCTGTAGACACATTAAGTTCCAAGACTGATATTTTTTTCAATAACTTGATCATTTTGCAACGAATTTATTCCTTATTTTTTCCTCATAATTTCCCATTTTATGTTCATAATTTTTTCAACGTAACGATTTTTTTATTTTCTTTGAGGAGACTTCACGCATTTTGAACCGACATACCAACATAAAAACGTTTTCCAAAGTTTTGTGCTGCAGACATAATCTTAAAACACGATTGTTTATTAACGTATTTACGTGTTCATGACATTTTCTGTTACATTTTTTTAACGTTGTACCTTTTTCTAACGTACAAAGCCACACTTTTTTATGCATAGTTAAAATATTTATTTTTTTTATTTTTTCGTATTTCTTCATGATTAATCAGTGAAATGTACCTTTTAGCACATTATCTTAATCTTTTTGTTCTAAATGCTTGCGTACTCCTTAAACTTCTTGATGTACCAACATTATTTTATTTTCTAACTTTTCAAACTAACAATTACTTTTATCGAGGCTTTATTTTTTCTGATTCAAACAAGCAAACGTTTCTTCATTATTATTTCCGTTACCTATACAAACAACTTTTCTTACTTGCTTTTAATGTATGACTTAATCTGGTTTTCTATATAGCTGTTTCATGTTTGTGCAAGAAATATACAGATCTATAGCAACTAGCTATACATAACATTCGTTCGTAACAGTATCTTTTTTTTCCAGATTTAAACCAATACACGCTTCTTAACGACTTGATATCGGTTTTCTGGGGAACTTTTCTTTTTCCTTTTTCCTTCATTCAATTTTATTCCAGATCATGAGATGAGGAAATGCTTCTTTAAAAACGATTTCGTTCCTGTTCGCAGTAATTATTGGATTTTGACAAATTTTTTGTGAAATGACTTCATGCTAATTCTGAGTCTTTCGCCTTTACAATATTATTTTCTCGTAATTTTTTCGTGTGTTCAGGAACTCTACAGGTCTTTCACAGTTAAAATTCTGGTGAAACAATATTTTCTTACTTTATTTAGCATATCAATATAGCTTCCCAATTTTCGTTATTTTATTTCATCTTTTTTGAAATTTAGTAAAACTTTTCAGTATGTCAGTAATTTATCTCTTACTTGGCCAAACTTATGACTCCTTTTATTTATACTATTTTTTTTTCATTTCATTTCAGCAAAATGATTATTTTAGATGTAGCAAATCATCAGGTTTTTTGTTTCCTTATAAATCATATTCTCCAACTTGCTTTTAAAGTATTTCTTAAAGCTTGCGTGTATGTCAAATACGCATTTTTTAATCCTTCCCTAGTTTGCTATACTTTTTCGTGGACTGCCCCAACAGGAAAGCATTCATTGTCAAGACATGAAATCTAAAACCTTTTTTCTTACGATAAAATTTATATTCTTTGGGACATATTTTCTGTATATTGTTCTGTCTCGTCCGAAAAAAACCTTCATTCTGGAAGCAAAGCGAGTAATTCCGTTCTTCCACTAAACATCATTTTTTTACGTTTTAGTAACTTACCACCCCCATAGCGAAAATAAAGAAATACTTACTCTGTTCCCTACGTATCGACTCAATCTATTTCTTTTCGAAATGCTGATCATGACATTTCAACTAAAATTTCATACTTTCACCAAAAATCATATTCTTAAACGAGCTATTTGTTACACAATTATTTCATGTATAATTAAATTTTTGTTGTTTACTCACCTCATAAAAGTCAATAAGAACTCCCCTAATCTCATTCCTTTCCCTCATTTAGTTCGCTTAAATTGAGATGTTTCAAAATTTCGCGTATATTTCATTCCCTTAATGTCCAGTTCTCCCGTGTCTGCCCCTTCATTTTTAACTTCTGTGCATGCTGCATTTTATCTTTAGACTTTTAGTTTCATTGACCTTTTCTTTCGTTTTAATTAGGTTTTCATTATCGTATTTTTTATTCATTGTCACAGCAGAAAAATCTTTCATTCTGGAGACGTAGCGACTAAGTACGTACTTCCTCTAAACATTTTTTTTATTCATATTTTACTAATTGTTCAGAAAAGCAGTTGTTTCCAAACTCCCATAGTGAAAATATCGTATTCCCCTTATAGTACTTATTATATTTTTCCTTCTGTTCAGTGTGGTATGATTCTTCAAACTTTGATTTATTTTTATAGAACTTCTTTTTTTTTTCTTAGTTTTTTTTCTGATTCAAACTTTCAATCTTTTCATATCGATTTAATTACGTTTATTTTCTCATTAGACTTTACTTTTGAACAGAAATGTATCTAAAATCTTCAGATGTATTTTAGTCTACAAGGCCGATTCTTCCCTGTTTCAAATAAAGTCATTGTAGGATTTTAGTGTAAATGCTCCTAAATCTTTAGAACTTACTTTTCATGGTTAGATACTAATTCCTCGAGGTTTACATTAAAACATGAAAGAAGAGTGTTTTTACGCTCTCTCCAGTGTGTGAGCTTTCCCCAAGAAATTAACTTTGAATTCCCCCTGTTTCTGTCGGAAACTGACAATCTCCTGCGACTGTTTTCACGCGTCTCTTGCTTACAGGAAAACCTCATATGACATGAAATTACTTTGCTTGGGAGATTAAACTAAATTCTGGTTTTAAACTTTGAATGCAAACTCAAGCTCGCAAAAGCATAGTTTTCTGAGCAAACTTAAACTGTCTAAGATGACAAAAATCTAAAACTGCTGACTCAATGTGACAGAGCGTTTGAACTTTCCCGTTCATTCACCATTTAAGAGATCCATCGTGAACCACTAGAAGGGAAGTAAGCAGACCCTGATTTAGTCCACTGTTTCCAAGGAAGGTAGAAAGCTAATGTCGTAATTCAAAAGCTCTTAACTCAAGCCTCCCCAGGATTCACTTTCGGACGAACGAATACTCAGATGTCCATGCTTAGATATTGAAAAATTGCTTCAGACAAATATTTTCTACCTTAAAGTGCTTCAATTCAGAATTTGTACTATTTAAGATTCCCCTTAGTCAATATTTTTTGTACCTTAAAAACTTCTAAAGGGTTGATTTTGAAAAAAACGAGTTCTCACAAAAATGTAAAATTTCCTCAGATTGTATGAGGAACCAAAAAAAAATTGATGAAGCTTGGACGTTAATCATTCCAACCATTTCTTTCTCTTCATGTTTCATTCCATAAACTTTCTTCAAATTCCTATATATCCAAGAATTTTGTTAAATGTCCAAGTTCGACTCCCCCAGAAATTTTCTGAAAATGTTATTCTGGAAATTTTTTTAAAAGAGAAACTAAGAATCCCTTCACTGAAACAAGAAATTCATATTCAAAGCATTACATCCCTCTTTCTACTTCAAATACTCTATTTGTAAATCTAAGGAAGTTTTTTTTTTAATATTCATATATTTTCCCTCTAACTTTAAAAGATATTGTCCCAAAATGTATGTACATATTACGATAGTAAAATATCTTACTACTTACTGCTTGATGTACAATTCACTTCACACTGTCTTAAGGAAATTCGTTCATTTTCTCATAACACATAGACATGTAATTTTTCTTTCCATTCACTTCAAAGACTCAATTGAGATCAACCTAATAGAGTCTTTTGAGAAAAACTTTCATAGGAAAGCATAAATGTGCCTAAAAAGTACATTAAAAATAAACAAATGTTGAAAGTTCCTGTACAAGAAGGAAATTCTGTTGTAACTTCTAAACGAAAAAAAGACAAATTCTAAGAAAATATGTAAAAATGTTCGTTGGATTCCATATTAAAAAATTAGTTGAAGAAAAGTGTCATTCTCTTTTTTTTGGAACAGTTCATTCTTTCCTAGGGTTAAAAATGGAACACTTCATTTTTCTTAGTAGACAATTTTGAGAAAACACCTTTCATTAAAAAAAGGGAAATTCCCATAGAATAACATGGGAAAACTAGTATGCATAAAAAGACTGTTTCGAAACGAGTAAAAATCTGTTGAAGTTCGTTTTCGAAAAAGTTGGAAATGGAATGAAGTAAAAACAGTCACGGCAAGTTCCTGAAAGTTGAAAATTGGATGTACTAAAATTGTCTAAGGAATGAAATTTTCATAAAACACAGACTGTTTAGTTTTTCCAGGCTAGGGGTCTTCAGTGAGAGCGCTTCTTTTTTTCAACTCAAAGAATAAAGCGAGTCAGTTTGAAACATTTCAAACTCCCCGAAATTCAGCTGTGTACTTGGTTTCGACTCAATACTGTAAAGCATTGCTCTCAGACCAGTCGGAATTCCGCCCCGATTGGTTAACATCATACCCCTTTCCAATAACAATCCCCAAATATCCTTAAGAAAAGTCTAGCAAAAAAAGCACTAGTTCACCATTAAAACAATTGGATTCATTCTGTTACTGTTTTAAACATTTCAAAAAAGAAGTTTACATTCTCACTTTTACTTTAAAAATCTTGAAAGCTTAAATTTTGACCCATTTAAAAAAAGAAATTCACTTAAAATTTAATTTAAAAAAAATAATAATTACTCTTTAAATTTATGTCTTAAAACTAAAAAATATTTACGCTTAATATTTCAATAAATAATAAATATTCACAAACTCACCTTCTACCTTGCCCATTTAAAAAAAAAAAAATTATGAATTTATATAATCGAAATCATTACTTCTCCAAGTAGTTATTTTCCCCTGATTGTAGAGATGAACTCTTCTGCAATCTTCACTTTTCCACATGTGTTCATAAAAGCTTGAGCTACTTCCTTAGGATTCAACAAGACCACAGCGTTCTTGAAACTTGAAATCGCTGTCCTGTTCAAAAAGGTAAATTGGGCATCGACACAGCGGTTAGAGGATTGGAAGGGGGAGGGGGATTCGTAGCAAATTGTTTCTCCACTGATTTTTTGTAAACGTAAGTCTCATGTCTACTAAGATATACAGTTTCAGATTTGAAACATACGGGTTTAATGGATTAAACGTATTGTCGTTATGAACACGTATCATGATTTTTTTGTGTGTTATGACCAGAGAAAAGTTAGGCACAAAATGCCACTGAAAATATTTTTTATATTTATTTTCAATCAAGACCAGAATTTATGTTAATCCTTTAAAGTAATATCAAAGTTCAAAGCTCTTGCTGAAAAATTAACAAGATGTGTATTTCTCCAAAACTGTGTATGAGGTCGAATTTATAGTGGACATAAACACTAAACTAACTACCACTTTAAATGTTGTAATCAAAATTATAAATATTAAACAAAACACTAGCACTAAAAGGGTTTTAAAAACTGTGAATAGCTCAATTCAAATTCAACACAACTAAAATCCCTTATTCAATGAGTGGCCACTTTATTTTGACCACCCACTCAGTACTTTGTTGGGCCACCTTTTGCTATTAATACTGCGTCGATTCTTCATTGCATGGACTCCACCAGATGTTCATGGGTGGTTTGTGGAATCTGAGACAATGCTTGATGAATAGCACTTCTCAGGAGTGTGAGATTGCAGGGGTGTGGATCCAGCTGTATGATAGCTTGTTCAACTTTATCCCACAAATTCTCAATGGGGTTGAGATCTGGAGATTGTGGCGGCCACCTAAGCAAAGTAAACTCCCCGGCATGTTCCTGAAACCAATACTGTACAATACGAACCCTATGGCAGGACGCATTATCTTGTTGAAAGAAGCCATCGCCATTGAGATAAACCATCCACATGGCAGCATTCACTTGGTCCGCAACGATGTTTAGATATGATGAACCAGTCAGACGATCAACACGAAATAAAGGGGCCAAAGCATGCCAGGAAAGCATTCCCCCTGCCGCCCAGGTGGCGCAGTGGTGTAAGCGATATTCTCTGATCATTCGTCCGAACGGGGTCCGGGTTCGAATCCCGGTGAGGCATGGATGTTGTGTTTGTCTTACGGCACTGGCTTTCTCCCTTCCCTGGAACCAGTGACCCTAAATTAGGGACGGGCGACTGCTTATAGCCCATTGAGTTGCTCACGGTGGTCGTTAAACCTACAATCAAAAAAAAAAAAAAAAAGCATTCCCCAAACCATAACGATGCCTCCACCAGCTTGAAGAGTTGTAGCAATGCATTTAGGGTCCAGGCTTTCGTACTGTTTCCACCAAATTCTCACTCGGCCATCGGCCACCTGCATGGTGCAACTGAAAACCTGATTCATCGGACCACATAATTTGTTTCCAATTATCGACTGCCCATTCCTTGTGCTCCTGTGCGAACTGGAGACGTTTTCTCTTGCTAACTGCAGGCAACAAAGGTGTTCGAACAGGCCTTCGGCTGTCACACCCCATCCGATGCAGTGTACGGCAAACAGTACTTACAGAGATCGTTTGAGGAGATCCTTTATTAAGATGGTCTGTAATTTGCTGTACTGTTGCCCTTCTGTTGTCTGTTACCAATCTGGACACTCCCCGTTCCGCCCGAGCAGTCACTGGTCGATGACGACCCCGCGTTGCACGTAGAGATCCAGTTTTGTGACTGACAGTTCAGTCTTTAAACACTTTTATAACAGCATCTCTGGAACAATTCCAAATGCGGCGATTTCGTTGGTACTCGCTCCATGGCTCCGAGCTCCTACAATTATCCCAAATTGAAAGTCCGTCAAATCGAATTTTTTACCCATCTCGTCACCCAAAAATCACTTCTACTACTGTCGCAAGCACTAAGCATTCCCTTTTTATACTAGCCTCGCCCTCTGGCGGCTACAGCGTACAATCATATCTCATTTGCTTAAAACTGGCAGGTGGTAATAAAAAAGTGGCCACTCAGTTTATAAGTATGTTTTTCCTAAATATGATACACTTTGATATAAAATTTAGGTATTTGGTACGATGGGGTCAGTATACGGAAAACAATTAAATTTATTTGTGCATATATTCGATAGATGTATCTAAATGATTTAGGTAGAACATATTTAGAGTATATACACTGCTGGACAATAGCTAAGGACGGATCATAAACGGCTATATAGCGCATAAAAACGTAAGTGTGGTTGGATGTCAAGTAAAATAAAATAATGTCAGAATGCCAGGACATTACAAGAAAGACAATTTATTGTGCTCTGAAATCCAGAAGGCTTTGGAACGTGTTCAAGGGACAAACAGGCCATTTTGTGCAGAATACGTAAACGTGAAAAAAATGCAATTACTGTCCGCAGGCGTTCCGGCGTAAGATGTCAATACGGGATATGGCCACCATGGAGGGCGAAGCAAGATTCCATACGTCGTGCTATGCTTTGCACAACATTATCAAGCAGCTGTTGGGGTAATTTATCCCATTCCTCTGTCAGTGCACGGATGAGGGTGTCCTTGTTTATTGGAGGGCATTGGCGACCAGCAAGACTCCTCCCCAAAGCATCCCACACATTTGCAATGGGATTCAGATCTGGAGAACGTGCTGGCCATACCAGGCGTTGAATATACTCGCTCTCAAGACACTCCTGGAGAGCGACTGTTCGATGACATGTTGCGTTGTCGATCATGAAAATGAATCTATCACCCACAGCACCACGGAACATGCGAACATGAGGTAGCAGAACATCATTAATGTATCGTTGGCCAGTTATAGTCCCAGTTGGAAGCACATAGAGGGACGTACGGCCATTGATCATGATGCCAGTCCATACCATGACACTATATGTCGGATATCGGTCCCTTTCCTATATGTTCGCTGAACAATATGCACTACCACTCTCACGCCAGATCAGTTGTCGTCGACAATCAGACGATAGACTGTATCTACTCTCATCTGAGAAGAGGACAGCAGACCAGTCGTTATCAGTCCAATTGCGATGTTGATGGCATCATTGTAAACGCGGCACTACGGTGACGTCTGGACAATGGGATGCACACAACAGGACGGCGGGCTTATGGTCCTCCTTCATGCAAACGTCTGGCGACAGTTTTTCGGGAGATCCGCTTGCCAGTAGCCGCCATAAACTGATTTGCTACCTCAGTAGCTGTGTTGCGCAGGTGTCTTTTTGTTGATAGCATTTTGTACCGATCTTCTGCAGGCGTCGTACTGCAAACACGACATGCCCCGTGACGTTTGCTGCACTCTCCATTTGTTTGAAATGATTTCCAAAGCCTTGAAACAACACTGTGGCTGACGCCGAACTCCCTGGCAACATCTGTTATTTTTCGCCCTTCTTCAATCTTGCCAATAATACGGCCACGCGTAAAATCATCGAGGTGATGTCCGGAAGACATACTGAAAATTGCAAGTTCGTGAATTGATTCTTTCCCTTTCAACTTTGCGTTTGAACAACAACGGTCAATACGCGTCAAATCCTTTATATCTCTTATCAGCGCTATGACGTCACGAACAAGTTTGGCAATCCAAAATTTGCATACGCACAACACGTCTTACTGCATCCGGCACTTGTGCTAATTTCCGCATTTTCCTGCCTTCCATTTTATGGTTGCTATCGTTGCTATTGTCATCCGTCCTTAGCAATTGTCCGGCAGTGTACAATATATGCGTTTTTTTACTGTTACATATTGAAACGTTTGTGACTTTTTGATTGGAGTTGTTTAAGATTTGCATATACGTTTATAGACTTCAAGGAACATGTCGCTTTCTGCACAGTACAGCAAATTGCATGTTTCCGAAAAGAATAAAAAAGACGTAAAGTGTTTATGAAAAGTGTACGTTCGTATCTACAGTACTGGTGTAGAAAATATTGCCACTCGTGAAAAGTAGAGATAATTTTACTTCCAGTCAGTATAATAAATAATTTGACGGTTATTTACAGTTAGATGGATATGGTTGAAATAGTGCAGCACAACGAAATATAATTTAGAGTCATGTAAGAAAAATGTTTAAGACAGTGATAGTATTTTACCGAAAACCCAGGAGATGCGAAACATTCCCTCAAAATATTGCCTGAAATTGTGGTTAATTCGCAGTAGATGGAAGAGGGAGTTGTCAACAGAAATACTTTCTGAATATTTTGTTTCCAAATTTATGATTTTCCGCTGATCTGTACAACACAGGAAAACATTATGAATGTGAAAGCTGAAGTATATTTTAATATGAAAAGCTATGTCTACGTCGCACGGTTAAAATGAAACTTCATGTATTCGTAAAGTAACAGATGAATTTCACTCTTACGTATTATTATGGACACAGATCCATTTCCTTCAAAGATGGGGGAAAACTCGCTCTCTAAATTCTGTGTGATATATCCGTTTAAGGTGCATTTCTGCTCGAATTAGAAGGCGGTTAGTGAATTCTGCCTATCTACGCTTTATGTGTCTGAGGACGTTACAGGAAACGTTTTAACTGATCATTGTTCCGTGGTTGAAGCATCCATATTTTCTTTTGAATTTTCATTCAAGGTTACTTCGGTACGTACACTAGCAAGTGTTTCTCAAATCGCTCTTCCTCTCGAGTTTTGTATATATCATTGTTTGTGTCAAATGACATTCATAAGATGTATCGAAATACTAACTATAAAATTGCGCTTTGCCAATTGTGAAGTTTTCTTTCAAACATTTTCAAAATTAAGAAAATTATATTTCATAATATTAATTGATGTCGAAGAACGTAGTACTGGATCGTTCAAGAAAAAAATTGAAACAGTAATTTCTCAAGAATTCAAAACTTATACAAAATGCAAAGCAGATTTTCATAAATCGCTTTGCAAGATTGAGCATAATGGGCAGGTATGGCGCACATCAGATGATAAAAAGCAATATAAGCAGTCCGGTGGTGGTTGGAATAAAAAATTATGTAAAGTGAGATGTGTTAAAGACGGCCGTATTAATGTGGCCATTATATATTTATTGCTTTATTAGACGCAAAAGAAGAATGGGCAGATATTTAATTGGTTTCAAGGTTCGGTTGAAGAATTCTAGGACTTTGCGGTGCTGCTGCGTAAAATTATGATGGAGAACTGAAAATAACTGAAAGCGATTTTTTTCTCTTTGCAGGTTGCAGTGTAGCAGACAATGAGTCTGAACATCACACTGAAACTCGGATTGGCTGGATGAGGTGTCGCCGTGGTGGAGAACACTGTGAACGACAACACAAAGATGTCGCGTTTGTTACGGTCGTCTACGAATGAAGAGCAACGCAGTGCACTACAATTTTTTTTGGCTGAGCGGAAAACTCATACGGGAATTCACAAAGAAATGATGGAAGTGTATGGCGGTGATTGTCTGGCCCGCAGCAACATATCTAAATGGTGCAATGTCTTTGCAGAGGAACGTGGCCGCCCCGGTGGCGTAGTGGTCTAAGCGATGACCTCTGATCATTCGTCCGAACGGGGTCCGGGTTCGAATCCCGGTAAGGCATGGATGTTGTGTTTGTCTTACGGCACTGGCTCTCTCCCTTCCCTGGAACCAGTGACCCTAAATTAGGGACGGGCGACTGCTTATAGCCCATTGAGTTGCTCACGGTGGTCGTTAAACCTCCAATCAATCAGATGAACGTGGTAACCTTACCGATGCGCCTGTAACCACGTCATCACTCGCTAATGTGAGAGGCAGGAAAAGGCGGTTTTGAGGGACCAGCGGATCCATCTGCACACATTGGCACATAAGTTCAACATTACGTTCGGTATAGCGTCCGATATTGTGCATGACAAACTGAAATTTCCCAAGGTCAGTGCGCGATGGGTACTCAAGAACTTGACAGGCAACCAGATGTGATAGAGAATGATGTCATCCTTGAAACACCTGATGCGTTACGGAGAAGAAGGGCATGAATTTGTGGCAGGTGTAGTGACTGGCGATGAGTCCTGGGCGCAACCCTGCACATCCAAATCAAAGAAGGCCAGTACAGTGTGAAAATTCCAACTCCTCGCCACCGAAGAAGCTCAGAGTAATCCATTCCGCACATACAGTTCTCGTAACGGTGTACTGAAGCATGCATGGTGCTCTTCTGGTGCAGTTGTGCCCAACGGGGATTATTGTGAATGCCTTCCCTAACACACTGAGAAAGCTGCATCGTGCGTGTTGTGAAACAAGATCTAACAGCGATGGTTCGAATGTCAGAACGCTTCGTGACAACGCTCGCTCACATATTGCATAATACGTTCGTGAGAAAATTGCGTAATTTGGCTGGCAGGCGTTGCAACACCCACTGTTCAATAGGAACCTGCCAGCTCCTTCAAATTTCCATTTGTTTGGTCCCTTGAAAAGATCATTGGGAGGCCAGCGCTTCGACTCGGCTAACAAAATCAAAGCAGTTCTTCCTAGCTGGCTATACGCCCAGAAAACGGAATTTATGAACAAGGTGTCTTAAAACTAGTACCACGCTAGGATAATTCTTTGGAGCATATGGGTTCTTGTGTTGAAAAATAGCAAGAAATGTAGTTTCACTGTTTAAATGTTTTCTTTTGCCTATCTAATAAATTGTCACCAAAAAAAGAAAAACAAAAAAAGATAGTGTTGGTTACTTTTTGATCCGCCCGCGTAACTTTCCCTTTGTTTTGGCACCTGTTACGTATTGGTACCGAAAAGCACTTCATTCAGTATTTTTCTCCTAAACATCCATCACCTACTTTTATCCAACGAATACATTTCAAAAGATAAGTTCTTCAATTGCAAGAGAAACAGCTGCCTACGTTCTATGTCTTCATTTGTAATCACTGGAATTATCTACGAAATTTGTATTGGTGTCTGTTTCTTATAGCTGAAAACATTTCTGTTATTTTAAAATTGAAACATCTAAGACAGAAATAAGTAGAATAGTAATTGATATATTTTATAAAAGTAATATTTTTTTCTATTTAAATTACCGCAAGCCTTGCAGCGGAATCTAGTCTTCTTATGAATGTTGACGAGTTGATACCGTGTAACTTGTCTAATTCGAACGTTTTTAATTCGAATTATTGGTTAATTCCAATTTTCTATATAAATAATGTTTAAAGAACCCATTAATTCGAACCTTTTTTTTTATTTAATTCGGATAAACCCCAATTTTCTTATTCTCGTATTTTCAACAACTAAATTTTAAGAGGGGTATGTACTGTTCTGCATGAAGCAACAAGGTAAACCTGAAACTATAGCCAACTGCTGCGGAAAAGCAGGATTCAAGAACCCCGATAATGAGTTTCAACTACATAAAGGTAATGGTGGCGGGGACATCATACCCTCTGTGGAGTCTGGGAAGACGTAAGCAGTGATGTACCGTATTAGGCTTTTGTGAGAGTTGATGACAATTCAGCTGTTTGTGAATAGCTCACAGGTCATGCGATCTTGGCTGATGCTATGAATAAGAAGACCTGATGTGTATCTCCAAATGAAGAACTGGAACTACCAGAATTTCATGAAAAGCGCCTTTCAAATTCAGTATAGGCATTGGTTCACCAATGCCTATACTGAATTTGAAGTTTTTGAGTACAGCAGAATGTAAGTGACTCTCTATTTCATTCACTCGATAAACTTGAGGAATTTACAGTTACCTATAGCATCAATTCTACGAGACAAGCCAAAAGTTCACGTTGTTTTTACAAAAAAGATGTATATTTACCGTACTGTGCTTTTTATGTTATGAATAAATATATTGTTTTTTACAGTACTTGAGTGTGCCCATATTCAAACTTTCCTAATTCGAATTTGTCGATTATTCGAATTATTTTTGTGGTCCCTTCAGCTTCGAATTATACAAGTTACACTGCATTTACACCTTTTTTTTTATTTAAATTAAAACTTTTAACTTCGGTTGTGTTGTGGCGGATATCTGAGCCACGTTATATAAGGTGATTATTATTGATAGCCAAATGTAAACCTGAAAGAAAATTTTGAATTTAAACTAAAGTTTAACTTTGGGAGATGGGTAGATGCATTTTGAAACAACCAAAAATTAAAATGTATAAGAAGAACTTCGAGATGTCATATTTGTTTTAACACACACGAGTTTTTACCTGTGATATTGTTTCTGTGAATGCTGAACATTTTTTTGTTTGTCACACTCGAGGAATAACTATAGCACTGTGTTTTTGGTACATGTGTGATATATGTGTTAACTCAAACAGATCGTATTTATGAGTTCGTGTTTGTAAGCATATAAAAAAAATATCAGATTGTAATTATTTTAATTATTAGGACATTATCATTATTTAAACAACACCCAAGGAACTTCCTAGCCAACGTCAGAGCGTTGGGTGATGAGTACCATTGCTCAGAAATTTAGGAGACATCAAGAAATTTGAATTGCCAATTCTTACCAAAAATTTGGTTTTTGAAAGGCTAAGGCCTATATTTATTTGTAAAAGAATAACAACATGTGGTATTAAAAAAACCAAAACAAAATTGTACTAATATTGTATCGAGATCAATAATTTTTTCTTATGTCACAGCAATTCCTTTTGATACATTTGAGCCTGTCTCAGTTTATACTCAGTTTTACATGCCTCTCACATTTTCAGAATTTTTTTTTGTCGTCAGCCACAGTTTCCTCCCCTCTGTAACGCTTCGTTCTTAAATTTTTCAGCAAATTTTTACCCCCTTACAAAAAAAAAAAAACTATTAGCCATATTATGATGATAAAAGCCAATGAAAATACAACTTACATACGTAATCAAGGGACAAATCCATCGTTATGTCCAGTTGTGCCTTATTGTTATTATTAGCACAGTCCATACAGTCAGCTCGCAGGGAGTAGTTGCAGTCCGGAAGGCTGGTTTTCACCCAAAATTTTGGCCGGCCTGTCGGTTTCGCTGGTGATTCCTCCAGCTGTCGTTAGGTCGACTTTTCTGTGCGATTGTATTTGATGACAACGCTCCTCTGCCTTTTCTTCTGATATCGCGGGTTCCAATGGTAAAAGCATGCAGCGCGGCATTAGGGTTAGGCACTATATGGGGGCGTCGGCTGTTACTATTCAGCCACGACGTGTTTCATGGTTCTCATTTTACGCTAGGGTTAGCTCCTCTCGGAAACTTATCTGGCATGGGCACTCCGGAGAACTTCAGCTTCGCAAGGCATCGGCTGCAAGAGGTGTGGTTGAACAGAAGACAGCACAAACCCCGGAGTTCTCGGTGGTGGTATCATCAGCATTGTGGAGGGATCGTTTCGGCAGCATTCTCGGTGATGGTATCATCAGCAGCTATTCTGCACGTTTCCGGCAAATTGTAGTTCCTAAGGTGGTGGATACCCCCCTAGCCTCAGTTTCGGAGGTTTAAAAGCCTTCTGAGCCATCTTTTTTTTTGACTCAACAGCCAGCCACCTTTTTTCTGCCTTCCTCTAGAAGTTCATTTTTGCGAGCGCGCTTCTCTCTGAAAATCAAAATGGACGCCCACTACTCCTCTCCCCTAGGGAGGGTCAAGCGACCAATCGAATCAGGCAGCGAGGACGCCAGCCATCCCATTGGCTGCTTTCAGCCAACAGCACGTGGGGACCGTGTGCTAAACGCGGGACACCTGCATGCTTCTCTGAGTCCACATTTCGTAAACAACCCCATAAATTTTGGCGCGAGGGACTACTGCTTCCCACATTCCACCGGCCAACACTTCCCCTTTCCGAGTGCTTTACAAGGGTATCAGTTTCAGTTCGCTAAACCCCTTCAGCTGGGGAGATTTGCCAGACCTCGGGGGGAAAAAGGATGTTGGTTACCCCTGGTGGTCTTTTTCGAGGAAAGAAATTCTCTGAAAGGGATTGAAAAAACTTACTGCCTTCCAGCCCTTTTCTGGGAAACTTGGATCATTGACCGCTATCTGTTAAACGAGGGAAACTGTAGCTGGCTTAAAAAATGTTTTAACATGTTACTTCATACACTGAACAAAGCAAGAAATACAAAATATTTTTTTTCATAATTATTTTTCATGAGCATACCCCAGCTTTATTCTCTTGAATGTTGCGACATCGAACTTTTGGTACTGCGTAGTATAAATGCTACATTTTGTTCATACACATAGAAAGAAAAAAAAACTTATTTACACTGCTGTTACTTTAATTCTGCTTAGTATGTTTTTTCTTTTCCCTCCTGCTGGGCTGAGTAATACCAAAACAAAAGGAACAACATTGTGACTGCCAGTTCACACTATATACATTTTTCCTTTCGTGAAAAAAAAAACGAACACCTTTCTTTCAAGCCCCCACAGAACAAAGAAGGGAAAAAAACAAATGAGAAATATAATTTCTGTAACTTTTTCTTGACTTTCTCTCTCTGGATCCAAAGATCGAACCTAGTGGAGGTGAAATCTAAGTTTACGAAAAGTTTAACAGCAAATCACTACAGGGAAGAATCGTCACTCTTTCCTGAACTGAACACTATTACCCCTTCGATTAATTTTTTTCTTTCAAGAAAAACGTGGATAATGTTGATGAAAATCTGAAAACATTGATCAGGTGTCCACAGATTTTCAGCAACATATAAGTTGCATCTCTTTTCCAAAACCGATTGTAAAGATTTCGATTAAATGAACTTGAAGGCATTCCTTGAAAATTGAATAACATTATACAATATCTAACCGTACTGAACGCACGTTCAATGTGCTTCTACTTGTAAGTTGCGACTTAGCCCAAGTTCTAATTTTCAACCTGAAACCGGAAATTCTAGTTCCAAGATTTTGTGTCTATATAGACTTGCGACTTCTCTACGTTTTAAAACAGTTCCCGAGATTTCAGTACATAATTTCAACATGGATTTTATTTTTTGAAAACATTTTTTTCAGCAGTGAAGCATTCAAGAAAATAACAGGAAATGATAAAACCAGTATTGTATAAAACCATTGCCTCAGAATAAAAATATCTCTCAGTTTCGGGACACGGAATATTAACTAACACTTCGTTGAAGACAATTTCTAAAAGCATTTTCGATGTTAAGTCTTTAAATTTTCCAAGGGAATGGGGAAAGAGAGATACAGGTTCCAACGAGGTTTTAGACTCACGACGGTGCGTAAACCTATTTTGTTGCAGCGATGTCCTCATAGATTCAAGCTGGTTCTTCACCTTAGGTCCATAGGTTTACTGAAATCAATAAGAGTAGCAGAAAACGGGTATGTTAAAGAACATAAAATATCTTCCTCCCTCTTTCTACTTCCGTTCCGTGTGACTTTCCTGTCAGGCCCTATAGCACAAAACTTCTGGCTTCCTGCTTTTATGAGTTCAGATACTACCTTCCTAAAATCCTGTAGACTAGATTAGATCTGATCTGATGTGTTCTAAATCTAATTCTACTCGACACACACACCTATTTTCTCGTATTCACCGAGATAGAAAACTGTCAGTTACGCAAAAATTTGACTAACCTAACAAAAATCCTGCCAGACTGTCATTGACTGAATGCTCTGTAGGATTCAATAAAAATACAACTGAATCATAGCATATAAATTTTGTTTTAGAGAACTAAGGCTGTTTGAAATGCTTCTCGATCACATGCATAAAATAAGCGTAACGGATCACGTAGATGACGTACTACTGTGGTGTCATATAAATCAAATCGGTAAGTTGCAGCGCTAAGCCTTACCAGCGTACTTCAGTTGGGAGGACAACCACTTTCGTATTAGGAAGACGTGGGGGTTTGAATTCCCCCAGCAGCAGAAAAGTGTTACGCTATATTGGCGTCTCAGTATAAATAAATCTCCTGTTCATGAGGTTCGAAAATATATGTGATGATTTTTCCACACATCATTAGTGCTCTTAATAAATTATTTCTTATACAATGAACTGGCCCTTCAAGCATAGTTGTCCTCGAGCCCAAATAGCCTCGATTTCGTGCTTCCTCGTTGTAATCTACGGCGACACCTCATTACGTAACATGGCATAGATGACCTACTACTGCTGTGACGTTTGAGCAAAATTGGCAAGTTGTAGAGATAAGCCTCTTCGGCGTAGTTCGGTTGGAAGAACAGCCGACTCCGGAAAAGGTAGACGTCGGCTCGAATTCCACCACTGGCAAAAATGTTTCCGTCTATGTCCGTAAATGCAGTTCGACAGAGTCTAATGACCTTATCCGATTTATACGAAAACACAGAATATAAATATGTAAACGAAAAAAGTTCAACAAAAAAGTAAAAAAACAACAACTTTTGAAGGCATTATGCTTTTATGTGTATTTTCCATTTTCAGCCATGCTATAGTGTGTGCTCGAAACAAAATGATGCAGAACGCCAACTGAAAACGCTGGAAATTTATTTTAATATAAACGTAGAACTTCTCACTAAGTTCCTCTACCAAACTCTGTATCTTAAAATTTGAAATTATATGTGTGGTCGTCCGAATAGAGTTTTGTGATGTACAAGTACTATTCTTGAACGTTAAATTAGCGCTACTTCCTGCGGTTTAGAGGTGAAACTTGTTTGTTTTCTTCATAGGCGTCTTTTATCTCCCTTAAGAATGCAACGTAGGCGACACATCTTTCTGTTAAAAACCATGGGTGTTGCGGATTTGGTTTTCCAAGAGAAGCCACCATTCACGTCTAACTCTGGTACGATGAAGTATAAAGTACCGCCAATAAACGCTTGGGACATCTGCTAGGTACACGTTCATGAAATACAAGATGCCGGGGAACTTAGGGCTGGCAAATCAATTTAGCCTCCAAGATCGATTCCAGTTTGTTTAATTTCTGTAGAATAAAGACAAGTGACTTGCTTTTTTGGCTGGGGAGACGGAGGCTCATTCAGTGACAAGCCCAATTCCTCTAACAGGATTTTGCGAAAACAAGTTCTTCTGCTCTCAATTCTTTGCTCAGGGCCGGCCATACTACTTTGAGTGCCCTAGGAAAAGATTTACTTTGGCGGCCACTAATAGTATTTTTGACTGAAAAACGTGCATGATCTGTATTTGTTAAAAGTTCAGTTTTCAATCTAATTCGAGTAACGTATTTTCCCCTCAATGACAAGAAACTAAAATTATAAAAAATGGACATATATTTTTATTCAATATATGCACTTAAGGCATACCAGAAATTCTCTGTACTTTCCCCAATGTTGTCTACAATATGCTTATTTCTAACTGTCATTGTAGCTTGCAGTTTCGTGATTATTCCGGCATAAACGTTAATCACACTGTTTAAAACTCTTGTAGAAAACTCAAACTGAAAGGAAATACTTTCTTAATGTGTAATCATTTTTATAATTTGAAAAAAAAAACTTTACTTTTAACTGAATTTTATATTATATATTTGTATACAATGCCATACAAATATTGTGAAAGAAATTGTAATGGTCTAAATAGTCACTTTTCTTGCTTTTTTCGAAGCAAAATCTGCGTGTACTTGAGATAGGTCTAAAGACCAAGCAATATTATTTTCAATTGATGTTAAAGATCGTCCAACTAATCGTTCTTTAGTCGTTGTCCATCTGAAATAAGTTTTGATAAGTTTTTATTTTGAAGAACTTCTTTCGACTGATGCAACAGTGACGGGAATCGTTAGTAATATCCGTAGGGCAGTTGAGCAGTTCTGAAGTGTTTTGTTTACCCTGCATTTACAAAGGTAACGTAAAAACCGTTTTGAGATAAACCTTCAGGTATAATGCTAATGAATTATTTTAATTCAGTTAGCAGACATGTAATGTCTATATCACTGTCTGTGCCGTCATTTACTGTGAGAAATGTTTTCAATTTTCTGTTCTATATGTATAACCGGCGGAAACAACTAAACTTCACTGCAAAGCATAAAGAGGAGGGACATCTGTTTTCATATAAATTCACCTAGCGGCATACCCCAATAAAAACTAGCGGGACAAAATAAAAGGTGTACTTCGACCGTTTATGGTTTTAATGATTTTATGTATTTATTTTTTAAGGATAATACAGATTAAAAATTGGATGATGACAGAAAATCGATATATGATTAAACTTCGGGGCACCTAGAATTGTCGGCTCTAGGCAGCCACTTTGCTCGCCTATGGCAAAGACAGGCACTGACTCTACTGCACGGCTGAAATGCTTCGTCCCTTTTCAGTGTTACGAATAAACTATTACATTTGAATTGCAATGTACTTCGGTTTTCTAACTGCAGAGGAGAACCTGTGAGAAAAGACAAAGTCAACAAAAACTGAAGACATCCCAAATTAACAGCTAAAAGTCCTTTTAAGATATAAATAATTTGAATATTTAGATTTAATTGAAATAGACTTTTCCAAACCTCCTGTAAAATATGTGATACTTTCACCTCTCTAGCAGGAAATTCGCGAAAGACGCCACTGTGAACGCAACGGTTGCAAAAACTTCCTTTTGCGATGATATATCTGACACAGAAAATATTTATTTTCCTAGGAAATGTTGAAAATGGTCTGACAATTCTAAACACGTCAACATTTTTCTTCCAAAAATGGAAGAAAATAAATATATTGAAAGACGCAACTTAAGAATTGTAAAATATCTTCAAAATTTTAAACTAATGAGGAGTATTTCGTGTATTATTATTATGCCAGAACGCAAAGTGTACAGTGACGTTACATAAAAAATAGTTTAGTCCCTTTCTCCTCCCCTTCCTCGCAAAAAAAGGAAATCCTAGGGAAAAAGGCACTCGATAATTTTTAATTACCGTACTAGTATTAGGAAAGTAGGAAAATATTGTCAAGTGTTTTGAAGACCGAATATATATATATATATATATATATATATATATATATATATATATATATATATATATATATATATATATATATATATATATCACCAAAGCCTGAAGAGAGCAAAGGGACATCTGAATACGGGAAGAAAACATATTATGGCTCTGAGAAAAGACGAAAAGAAGATGGTTCTGTAAAAAGAAATAGAGGTGACATTTTGACAAGATTTCTACTCCAAATTATATGAAAGGGATGATGTATGTACTCCAGACATCATGAAAGGTACCAGTACCGGAGTTCTTCTAGTCCTCCCAGCAGAAGTTGCACATGCAATCAAGAACATGAAACGAGGAAAAGCTCCAGGGGAACATGAAATTACCATAGACATCATACAAGAAGCAAGTGAAGAAAATGAAACAGCACTCGCCCAAGTTTTCACTCGATGCCTTAATGAAGGGAAGATTCCTAAGGATTGGAACAAGGCTACAATGATCCTTCTACATAAGAAAGGTGACATTGAGGATCTCAGGAACTACAGACCTATCAGCCTCCTTTCAGTGGTTTATAAAATCTTCACTAAAGTTATTTCACACCGCTTGAAGGTGACACTGGATATGGCTCAACCGGGAGAAAAAGCTGGATTCAGGAGTGGCTACAACACTATAGATCATATCCACTTACTGAGAGAACTAATTGAAAGAGCGAGGGAATATGAACTTCCATTACGCATGGCTTTTATCGATTATGAAAAGGCCTTTGATTCGGCGAAACCATCAGCAGTTACAATGGCTTTGAAATCCTGCGATATTATAGATTAATACATTAATATTATTAATAACATCAATCCAAATGAAAGTGCAAAGGTTCGTCTATTTGAGAATACAGCATCCATAAAAATTGGATAGGGAGTGAGACAAGGTGATACTATACCTCCCAATCTCTTTAATGCCACATTGGAAAATGTCTTTGTAAGAAATATTTTATATCACATAAAATTAAAAAAAATGTATCATTAGATACAATTTTTTTCATTTTATGTGATATAAAAATAATTTTTACAATTATTTTTCATTAAGTAATTAATTTTTATCATAAACATCTTAAATAATTTTCCTTAAAGGGTGAATATGACCACTGAGTCCTGTGTCATTTACGATTTAGTCAGCGTTGAGATCATCGTACTAAGAAGCTAATTTAATGCCATGTTTTAAAATAAGAGGAACATTTCCATTACAGATTTTTTTGGTACGTATCTACAAGTATGTCCTGATGCTCTATTTCACAAGAAAAGCAGGAACAGATTTGTTTCAAACAAAAAAATGGTTCTGTGCTGCTGTCGTCGATAGCTACTGGAACTGCAACTTAAGATACCGATAAAAGACCATGTTCCTGTTAACATGATTTCGTTGAAACAAAGATGCTTAATTGATGTTTTTCGAAAGACATTGAATGCCGCTCTTGTCAGTAACCCAATGTAACAGGTGCAAAAAATAACCTGAAGGTATCTGCAGCCACTTCAAACCACATTCCAAGATTATACGTATTACACTACCGAAAGACAAAACTCAACGGAGTGGGAGAAAACGGGTCGTTGTATTGATTGATTTCTTTAACGATCGAGTTAGAAAATAAAATTCCACACGTGCATAAAATGTAGCCGGAAACATCAGGTCAGATTAGCAAAAAAGAAGTCGTCTTTCGTCTTTGCTTGCTTTATTTCACAGTGTTATGGTCATCAGAACAATATTCATTTGAATTATTTTTTATCGATGACTGCTCAAATGCTTTAGAGAAAATTTTAAAAAATGCGTATGACTTGCCGCGATTATCTCCCCTGAGCAGTTTCGTAGCCTTGCAGGATATCATGAATGACTTGAAATAATTAAGATTCTTGTTTAATTGTGAATCGAGGGAGACGCATTAATGTCACCTCGCTAATTTCCAGATGAAGGTGATCCAAAATTGGTTCATGTTCTACAAGTAATAGTGTCATATTGTTTTAGATTGTCTTAGCATTCCACGTGCGCATCAGCACTAAGGAAGTTATCAACATTTTCCTTCCGTGGTAGAGCAAGCTCTACTATGAGCATTTCCATAAATTTATTACTTTTGCTTTCATATGTATTCTGCGTGATGCCAACATTATTTTCTGTCAGATGTTCTCTAAGTTACCTGGCTCACTAAAACTACCTGATGATGAACGCTTACTTTCTTCTTTTTTCAAATCTGCGTGACTAAAAGAAATTCATTATTATTTTCTGTTTTACTGCTTGCCATTTACTTGTGCCGAATAAATCGGAGCTAAAATGCCTGTCAGACATAGCTTGTTACTTTCTATACCAGTAACGCTGCATTTGTTCAGCATTTATCAGCATGCTTCTTGAAGCTGAGATTAAAGCGTTCTTTGAGTATTTTATTTCAAAAGAAATTAGTTGCGTCACTGTGAAACGCGGAAACAGCAACTTTTTTTGCAAGAATGTTTTATTTTTGTTCATCCGTTTATCCTCTCTGATGAAATGAACAGTGAACTTTATTAGCTCCTTGGAAACACAATGATCTCGGTTTCCATTGAAACACATTCGCTTGCAAATTCTGTATTTACGCACACTTTGAGGTTAACATAAGTATTCCTTCCTAAAATACCAACGTTTGTCTTAAGTTTTTTCATGCGTATGTTGGCATCAATTTGTTTTGGTTAGGCAATGCAAAAGCTTCGAATTATAAAGCGTTTAGTCCAATAAAACTAAGATTCTGTAATAAATTTCGTTGCTTGCAGTTTATTTTTAGTAAAATATTATGAATATATATATTTATTTATAATATTTGTGTATTTTTTCGAATATATGTTTGTGTTGCTAAAGACTTTAAGAGTCTTCCAAGGTTGAAGTCAAGTCTTCGAACGTCTTTTAATATACTAAATTAACAAACTTTTCAAATATACCGGTATTTTTATGAGGTACACCGATGAGCAATTCCATATTGTCTGCCCCAACCTAGAGAATTGACTTTCCTGGAGCCCGAACGGTGGCACAGAAGTGCACAGAGCAGTATATATACATCCCAAGGACCGGCTTTCGGTTAGTAGACCATTCGGAGTCAGGATGGGAAAAGCTGCAGATTTATCGGAATTTGATGAAGGAAAACTTGTGATGGCGCGGGGCCTAGGAACTACGATCTCGGAAACGGCGCGGCTTATGTGTTGTTCACTTGCCGCGGAAGTGCGTATTTATCAAAAGTAGTGCTCAGGTGGACAAATGACCAACTGTCGTCCGCTGCTCATTGATGCGCGAGAAGAGCAGAGAGTGTCGCGCATTCTTCACAGCGACCGCAGGGCTACAGTCCGATAAATAACAAGCAGCTACAACAGTGGTGATCAGGGCAATGTGTCATAGCAGGCACTTCATCGCAGGTTTCAGCGCATGGTACTGCTCACCCCAAGACCTAGCTGGGTCCCATGCCCCCCACGTCATCGTCAACAACGCAAGAAATGGGGCACAAGATCATCAAGTTTGGACCATGGATGATTGGAAGATAGTGGCCTGCTCTGAAGAATTTATATTCCTGGTGCATCTCGTAGACGGCGAAACGCGGATACGCTAAGTACCAATAGAGGCCATGGCACCTGAATGCCCTGTTGGGCAGAAAAAACCGGCGGCGGCGGTGTTATGCGGTAGACATATTTTTGGGGGCATTTTATGCCCCATTATCCCAATACCATAATCTCTGATAGCTGTCAGACGTCTGAACATGGTTGCGGACCAAGTTCAGACATTCATGGTAACTGTCTTCCACCATGGTTATGATCAACGAGATATTGTAGGATGCCCCACTGCCAGAGTAGCCAATGAGTAGTTCTAGAAGCATTCTGGTAAATTTATGTTAATGTGCTGGCCTCCAAATTCACCTGACATGAACTCAACTGAACATTTGTGACTCGATTTGGAAAAGCGGGTTCGTGCTAAATCCCTCCACCCCAGCCCCACCCCCGAAATGTTAGGGAACTGAAGAGTCTCCTGTTGACATTACGGTACCATATATCCCATGATACCTACTGACACCTCATCGAGTCGATACCTCGTCGTGTGGCCTCTATTTTACATCTAAAGACGGTCCTACAACCTGTTTTGTAGGCGGTAATGAAAGTATAGTGAATTGGTGAATTACTGAAAGCGTAACCACTTAATTTCTTCTATATAAAATTTTTTTATTACAACATTGAAAGCTTTTATGAATCTGTTTCTGATAATGACGTTGAATTTATATTTACTGTGTAAACGTCACTGAGCAAATGATAGAAATTTTTCAGACTTTCTTGAGTATGTACATCAATAGCATGGTTTTATGTCTCAAACAGGAACACGGAATATGCCACATCGGAAACTTGTATATAATAAAAAAAGAAATTTGTATCTTTTCTGACACGAGAAGAATATTTCAAACAAGGTTTTAACAAATGGGAAGCAAGAAATTATCAATCTGAAAGTAAATGTGTTTGCGTTCCATTCCAGTGAAAAGCTGCGAGCTACTTAAAATACAGTGTTTTCAATCTGCTATTAGTAGATTAATTAATTTCCAAACAATGGTACCGGTTATTTAGAAACTGTAAAACATCCAAAAATCAATCCATTTCATACCCTCTAACAAAGGAAAGTGTCCGTTGCAAATTTTCGTAACTTTCCGAAAATTTCTTATGGGGAAAGAACTATGCAACGCAAAATGAATATTATCTAAAGTTAGCTGAAGCTATATATTCTATAAAACGACACATTATTTACGCTTCCTCGTAAAGGAGCAGTGCTGCATTTGAAAGCGGAAATTAAAGGAAAACAAACTTTATACCGAAAGTTCTCCTATAAGAAAGTTTTCAAATACCTGGTAGTATTGGAAGCAGAGATATAACCTATCGGTTGTTCACGGCTTAGTGAGTTTATTTTTGAAGGAAGCACTGTTGCCAGATACCTTTACCTGAAATCAATACACTGGAGTTCAAAAAACGAATAGGAATTAGTAGATGAAGCTTATTTTTTTCTCTTGAAATATCCATCACCTACAAGAAAAAGCGTTTCCTTAATATAAGTATTTTTGTAATGTTTATGCTTTGTTTAATTATACAGAATTTTAATTTTGAATTTTTGGAAATGAAGTGGAATACATTAAAATATTCCAACTTCCTCTCGAAAGTAAAAAATAATTAGCACAAACATTTCGTTTAAGGTTGCGTGAAAATATATCATTTTCAGTTTCGTATGAATATGTTTCTAATATATCATTGTCAGTTTCAGATACGGGTTCCGTTCTCGTTCCTCTTTTCTGACGAGCTTCCAGCTGTGCATTTCGTTTCACTCTCTTGCAATTTCATATTTTCTTTCGTATATCGTACCCTGACCGCAAACTTCCAGCTTCTATTCAAAGGGCAATCTAGCACCAGACCTCAGACATTGCTTTCTTAAAATCAATTACACCGTGATTTATTTATCGTTACGTTTTATTCAGCATTTGGAAGAAGTACTGCATCAGGTTTCCTTGCATATAAGCTTCACACACTTATTCTGCTTTTGTACAAACGCAACGAATTAGCAATATTGACTTAATCCTAACTACCGAACAACTGTCAGTTCCGAACAAAGGTACCTATTTCCCTGCATATATAGATTGAGAATTTCAATTTTCCTGGGATAACACTATTTTTTCTTATTTTCATTAATCCTTTACAAATTTTCAGTTTGTGCACTTTATAACTCTCATAATTTTGTGTTTGAATGCAATAAGGCCTATAAGTGTTTCTTATCGCGAATGATCTCTAAAAGTGCGTGCCTTTTGTTATAATACCTGCTTCGATATTTTTATTGATTTGCTTTGCATCTGATGCAACCTCATCCAGGTTAAGATTGAGGCAAGCTAAAAGATTGCCATGTGAGTTTAATGTTGCACAACTGGGATTACAAAGTGCATTAGAGCATCAGCATGCATCTTGTGACTTTATTTTCTGCAACTAGAGATACTGGAGATCATTGGTTCAATAGTCTAACGTCCGAACACAAGTATCCCTTGAATTGTGTATCGACCAGCAAGTAGAGGTGGAGCCACTGTCCGTGACCCTATCGATAGTATCGATTGTTTTTCCATACTCAGTGCATTGATAGTTCATTAATTGTTCGCTTTAAGTATCGACAGCTTTACGTTTTTCACATGCAGGTAAACAATTATTTTCTACCTCCACGGTTTCTCAATGCTGTGAGTGAATTATTCAGTTTCCACCGATGTCATTTATAATTGAAATGCTCACTGTGCGGCTGTTGTTTTACGTCGCAAAGATTGTCCGTACTTTGTTGCCACTGAAATATGTCTAAGCGATGTGAATTGTTAAAAAAATTACTTGAAGTTCTGATTTTTGTCTTTCGTATTATGCGTGTGTTTCACATTTTAAAGTTCTTAATACATTTCGCCCCGGAAGCGACGAACTTGTGTGGTTTCGTATGCTGCCGTGTCGGAAAATATGAATGATCTGCAACTCACTCCAATCCCCCACATGACCGCCATTGTCATATATGTTCATGCCCACTTTACGTAAAGGATTTTCATAAGCATTCAAGTGCCGATTAGGTATTTTTCTTGCAAACCGAAGACATGCATCTCTCAATCCGTTATCGGTTACATTTCCCTGAGACTAACCAGCAAAAACGGGCGCTACAAGATATCTAAGTGTGTCTGTTATCTGGTACCAACACTTTACCAGCGTATACTTTAACTCTTCAAACTTACGTGCTCAGGCCCCTGCATATGGGATTTTCTGTTCCAACACAAACCACAGATGCTCGATTGGATTGATCTCTGGGGAATATGAAGGCGAAGGAAATTTCTCGAAGTTTTCTTAGTGTCCAACGAATCATTTTCTAAGAACCAAGACAGAGTGGCATGACGCACTAATCTGCTGAAACAAGAATAGTGTCTCATGCGACCACGACAGGAGTACATCCGTGCCCTGAAAGGATGTACTTTGTCTTCAATAATGTTTGTGAAGATGATAGATGTCATAATTTCCTGCACAAGATCGAAAGTGCTCATTCCATAAAGAACTTTACCAAAAGCATTACACTTTTTACACCGGCCACGGTTAACGCAGGTATCAACATTTCCCCAGATAAACGACACATCCGTACCCGGCCGTCCACAGTGCGTAAACGGAATCAAAATTCATCAGACCAGAAAAACATTCTTCAAATAAACTTCTTTCACGTTGCAGGTCTGATGCTCGCATGTCCATTGTAGAAACGTTTGATGGTAAACTGAGGTAAGCTTTTGAACTCGGGGTGACATGCGGTTACGCAGCCCAATTTCCAGCAGAGTTCACATATCTTATACAATCCATTTGTATTCAAATTGTCGGCGAATCAGGCCATATTCTTCCTTATGTTGGCTCATACAATACGGGACACACTTCGTTAATTTCTCTAATCAATGAGGCGTATTCGGCCCACACGTTTACCGGCGGTTCCTGGTTTTTTCCTTCGTCAGCCCACTTTTTGTAAGTACTATCCACGACTGGCTAAGAAGTCACTATAAGCTTTGCCGTCTGGAAAATGCTCTAACCTATTTGTTTTGCCTTCAAACATGTCAAACTCACTTAAGTACTCAGCTTTAACCATCTGAACAACAGAAATATTATGGAAGAACAGAGCTCACTATGAGGTGTTATTTCGTTTTATGATATTTTAGTTACATGCGCCGTCAATTGCTTCAATATGAATATTGCCTTCAAATGCTTTAATATGAAAAAATAGTTGCTAATAATAATACTTTTGGTTCTTCAGACTATGTAAGCAAGAGAATGAAATTAATTCTTAAAATTTTCATTTTGAAAAGATGTGTTACCGCGGGGAAGTCAGTATTCTTTCGAATTTTCGAGCTCCTTTTCAGCTTCTCTAAAATCCTTTAATATTTTGGGCCTAGTGAAAGGTTTGTTGCTAATGTACAAGTCTTTTTTCTTCAGTTGTTTTTCACAAACATTTGCATTGTGAAAAACAACTGTAAACGTTTGCTTTTTTGACAAAAAGTGATGATCTTGTTTATTGCAATGACGTTAATGGACTGTTTGCGAGATAGGGAGGGACCATAGGCCTGAAGAATGGCATCTCTTCATTGATTCTTCCAAACTAAGTTTAAAGGCTGTTTTATGACAGAATGGAAAAATTTGCCACACACTTCCGTTGATGTGTGTGTGCTGCGCACATCAAACAAACATACCAGACTCTGGATCTTCTCCTTAAATCTATTTAATTACACGGAACACGTGTGGCAAATATGTGGTTACCTGAAAGTACTTGGACTTATAACTCTAATGCAACCAGGTTGTACTAAATTTGTTGTGCTTTTGTGCCAGTGTGACAGCTGGTATGGGGAGATTATTATGATGTCAAAAGTGGCCTTTGAGAGAACGTTTTGTGGCTGGAAAGAGTATAAAATAAAAATCGCTCGTGGATTCGGAAATAAAGTTATTGCTCCCACTTCGCTTCAAGTTGGGTTTGATGAAAAATGTTGTCAAATCTTTGGATAAATGGAGTTGTGTGTTTCACTCATTGAAGGAAAAATTAATGAAGGTATTTTCATTGAACCACAAATCATAATGTTATGGAGGACCTTGCTTTAGAGCCAAACCTCGCTGAAACCGATGAAGCAGCAAAGTTCGCATTCAAAGCTGTTTGAGTGAACGTTCTGGAATATGTTTGGACAAAAAGTATTGGGGATTAGTGAAAGCTGCGATAAAACCATACGATGTATCGCGCATTGTCACAGACCGGAAGACCGGAAACCGGCTATTTTTCTGTCATAAGCAACGTGTGGCTCAGTCGGAATGTCAGTTCTTGGTTAGAAGTATGTAAAGATGCCTCGTCGTCGTGTAAGACAGTCAGATCAGCAACATTTACACAGGTCGCGTTATCGACATAAGAGAGTACAATGCTTCCCTCCATGGCAATTGCCGGTCTTGTGGGTAGCAGTTTGTGCCTGTATTAGCAAGAGTGTGCAGGCAATGGTGCGAAACACGGTCCAGAACACGAAGGAAAATTCTGAACTACGTACTCGTCCGTCATTTAATGAGGATATATTTAGTTGAATGTTTTACGTTATCAACGGCGTCAGCGCACTAGTAGCGAACTGTGAAACATTCTCCCATATCTCTGGTAACAGTACGTCGCTAGTTATTACAGTTCTGACTCGAAACTCTTCGGCCCTTCCTCAGGCTACCTTTTACATCACAGCAATAGACTTCCAGGCTGCAATGGAGCATCGAACGAAGTGAGTATAGTGAACAAAGTAACAATAACATTTTCTCGGACGAAACGAACTTCTGTTTTCTGCCGACGGTAGGAGAGACGTATGGAAGAGGGTATTTGCATCAGAAATACCGCACCAATAACCGCATTACGGACTAGGATGCTGTCCTGTACGAAAACAGATTACCTCTCGTGAGAGGCCGTACCACCGCAAGGAGTGCTCCTTACGTCAATTATATTCTATTGCCGATCTGTACATGCAGGACGTCCTCGGGTCATATATATACACAGGGTGAGTTTCAGAGACAATAAAAGCCTTCTTCGCGGATAACAGGGTTCCACTTCTGCCGTTTCTAATTAGATCGCCGGATTTAACAATTACAGAGAATCTCTGGGACATACTCAAATGAGAGGTGCAACTTTATGATCGTCCACCAGCAACTCTTGGTGAAATTTAGATGCGGGGCAACACAGCCTTGATGGTTGTTCCAAATGACATTATTCACACGTTATTTCATTCGATGCCTCATCGCGTAAACCAGGTGATTCAAGCAATAGGTGGCTACACCAATAATTTGAACTACATCGACGCACCTGGTACTTATAGCACCAAAATTCTAATCGTTTGTCCTGTATTGTCTAATGAACATGTCCGGTAAAAATCAAAGTCGTAGATTGACTTCTTTCAGGTGTCCTCTATTTTTATGTGAATGTATGTATAAGTGAGAAACTACAGTATATAATAAAATTTAAATTTTTAACGTATGATTAAATGAATCACTATAACTTTTTTCCGTAAAGTAACTGATCATGCATAGTTTGAGATATACACACTGATTAAACAAACTACAAGTTGGTTAATATTCTGAAGGTACATTCAGAGTACAGCCTAACTTCAATTCCGTAAGAACCATTCGTTACAGATGTAAAAGTCAAGACTAATCTGTTGTAAAATAAATTTCTTTTTACATATACTTTATGACTACAAACTTGTGGTGTTGAGATAAAATAAAATATCAACGTTTACCACCATCAAAGGTTTATTATACATCGACTATAGCTTCACAGATATTCTGGCTCGGCTTCATCAGGACGAATCGTCCTGATGAAGCCGAGTCAGAAGCTCTGCGAAACTATAGTCAATGTATAATAAACCTTTCATTGTAGTAAACGTTGATATTTTTATTTTAAATTTCTTTTTATTTAAAAGCATGAGTATTTCTAATAATTTTCTTGTCCATCACGAGAGGTAATATAACTTCTGATACCTGAAAACATGTGAGAAATGTTCAATTTTGAACAAAAGAGACGCCAATTTATAAATTTATTTTGAAATAATAAACCGTAACATTTTCGTAAAAGTTTTATACTGTATACCCAAAAGCATAAAAATTAGTTGCACACAGAAGAACGTGTCGGATTGTAATTCTATTTGCGAGGAAGGTAAATGTTACCAGGAACAAAACGTTAGCAGGAGCTGTCACTATTATGACATTACCCAGATAACTTGGAATGCTACTTGCCATAGCGAAACAAGCATTTTAGCTTTTATATTAATAAAAATGAGCTTATAAAGAATATTTGTAAGATAAACTATGGAAATCAAACCCACGACACTTTAAACAAATTCTCAGAGAAATTTTTTATTCCGGTATAGTTTTTGATTTGAAACATTCTTTCTTTATTGGATGATGTTTCCGATATGAAATCCTTCTCATATAATTTCAAAATTTCGTAACGCACAAGTGTGACACGAGAGGTCGTAATTTCATGTTTCTCTGACAGAAATATCTGCTGGACTGAAAACCCTACTGAAAAGAAAAGTTTCGTCTCGTACAGTTAAACAATGAAATTCGTTGCGTGAATATTCTTCTGAACACAAGATAAATTATCGCTGATATTTTTTTGAAATTTTTCGCAACATTCACCATATTGACATGAAGCACAGCAAATAAATAAAGACACAATGTTACACCATTAGACTTCCGTGACATACAATCAAAATGTAATTTATTTTAAATGGAATATGAGGCCTAGAGGCGAGCTTTTTGCCTCACAGCTAAAAGTGCAGGATACTGCATCTCATCTACGAAATTTTTCAAAACATCCGCACCTTACGTTTTGCCACTGGCACGTCCTAGAAGTCCAATAGGTCATGAGCCTGTGATTGTTCGAGAACACCCAAGGAAATGGTAGGTCGTTCAAAGCAGATACTTCGAAAAGAGCTTAATGCTGGACATGAACAGAGAGGTAATGTGAGACTGTTTTTGGAGCGGACCACAGAAGCACGTCGGGAAAGGCCGGCTCCGAATCAGAAACTGAATAAGCATCACAATAAAACACAATTCAAGAAATTAAAATTAAAACTTATTAAGTGAATGTTAAGATTCATGTGTTTGATGCCGTAGTGATAGATCCAGGTAATTTACACTTCCTAATATTTCCAGTTGTCTTTTATTTGCAGTTCTATATCTGTAAAATAAATATAATATAATATTTAGCAAGCAGCTCTTTAATCCACGCCTGGGAACTTTAGTAATTTGAAGCCTTTGATTAGGCATTTCTGATGTTCTGGAGACGTTATCAGCGACAGAACACTCAAGCCTTTGAACCTAACACGTATGATATAAGGAAATGGAGATGAGAAATGGAAGTCAAAGTCCTTTGTACCATGCTAATATATAAAAAAACTCAATAGGGATTTACAAGGGTGACAGACGCGAGCTCTCTGCGGGGGTTCCAACGCCCGTAGATCTGTCTGGAGATTTTGGAACTTCTCGAGAGCAATTCTGCTGCGCGATTTCGGACCTGTGTTTTAGTCTAAAAATTTGCAACCGATACCGCAAAATAAAAAAAATTGGATTAGTCACAGATGTACAATTTGTGATTTTTTTAGCCCCCTAGTGGTTGAATATTGGACTAGGCTAGATTCTGGTACGAGAGGATATAAAAGCACTATGGCCGGGAAAATTGACTACCCTTAAAAAAATAACAGATTGACCAGGCAACGATCACGCCCCATTAATTCCACGTTCTCCCACTGTCACGCTTTTCTATTGAGTTTTCGGCTTCAACCTGTTCTTATTGACGTATTCAGGTATTTATTGGTTTGTAGGGCAACAGCAGGGCGCTATGAAATTATGAGTCTTAGGTTTTATAGAATCTACAGAGTAAGTACAGGAGATGTAGATTACATCGTGTTGAATTTTTGTTTTAACTGAGCGCTTGGTTTTTCGAATATTCGTCATTCCTGCTCCTGACCAGCAGGATAAAACCTGTAAGTACTCTGAAATTCAGAGATGGATTTTTACCGACATTTTCAAGAAACGGCTAAACATTTTGGCAACTGATTTATTTTTAATTTCTCATAGGTATAGCTCACACAAATTAGAAGTCACCACGTGCGATGCGCAGAGTACGTACCTTCATTTAGAGAATACAAATTCGAAAATTAATAATTTGCTTCGCTGATTTCAGGCATCACTTTTTAAGTGCAGCCTCACATTTGAAAAAAATCTGAATTATGTTTAAATAATCAGAATCAGAATGGTCTTTATTTGGAAAGTATTATAGAAGTTAGTAACCTGACCAGGCCATATATCACAAACAGTATTTCCCTCTGAACTTAGTATTCCTGAATATTTTACACAAAGTGGAAACCTTAAATTTCACAAGACTAATCAGTTCTTTTTGGTGCTAGAATCATGTATTTCTGCTTTATATTAGGTTATTTTAATTTCATGGTGTAATGATTCGGAAACTGTGACCAAGCGGTCGTATCTAGTGACGATGAAGATGAACGGACTAAAATCATGTATTTCTGCTTTACATTAAGTTATTTTAAATTCATGGTGTAATGATTCGGAAACTGTGACCAAGCGGTCGTATCTAGTGACGGTGAAGATGAACGGACTAAAATCATGTATTTCTGCTTTACATTAAGTAATTTTAATTTCATGGTGTAATGATTCGGAAACTGTGACTCAGCGGTCATATCTAGTGACGGTGAAGATGAACGGATTAGAATCATGTACTTCTGCTTTACATTAAGATATTTTAATTTCATGGTGTAATGATTCGGAAACTGTGACCCAGGGTCGTATCTAGTGACGGTGAAAACGAATGGTGTGTTCATTTTTGCATATTATACTTTCTCCATTGCATATCATTTAGATCTTCCTTAAGAGACGTCTTCGCCCTCTCATTTCAATCCTTCAGTTCTGCAGATTGGCGCTGACTACCGTTTAAAAGCAAAAAAAAAAAACACTTAAGGAAAAGTATAATACACTGGCGGGGAGTGAAAAATGAACACCAAGAAGGAATTGCCGGACGATCATGAAATTTACACCTGTTCATTGGGTCGAGATTACGTAGGTGTGATGTTAATTTCGGGACTAACCGGTGAGCACTTACGCCACAACACGGCATGATATGCAAATTCTCGTCGGTGGTATTTAAGGAGTACGGCGAAGAGAATGTAATCAGCCGTCGGCGTACGGACACGTGCGAAGACCCTGAAGAAGCTGCAATGCCTGGACATGGAAGACGTGTACCTTTTCAGCAGTTATCGGACTTTGAGCGAGGTCGTCTAGTCGGACTCCGCGAGGCCGGGTGGTCGTATTGCGGAGCGAATTGGAAGGGAAGTTTCGGTGGTGGTACGAAGGTGGCGTAGATGGTCCGAGGAACATTCCCACACGAGAAGAAGTGGAACCGGTAGTCACAGACGGACTGATTAGCGGACCGATCGACGCATAAGAAGAGCGGCGTCGTCATGCGGAATATCCACTGCGACGCGAATCCGAGCTGCCTTTGCACCTGAGGTGAATATGCGAGCAATCCACAACCGTCTACTGGATTCAGGACTACGTGCACGTGTGCCTCTGGCATGTGTACCTCTGACTCCAGCCCATCGTCAGGAATGGCTGCTGTGGAGTCGCCAACGTCTGCACTGGAGAACGCAATGGCGATCTGTCATGTTCAGCGATGAAAGCAGATTCTGCTTGGGAGCGTCCGATGGCCGTTTCGGTGTCGCAGAAGCAGAGGAGCGTCTCCACCTTTAATGCATCCACCAGCGACACACAGGGCTTACACCTGGTCTCCTGGTGTGGGGAGTGGTCAGGTATTACTCCCGTACACAACTAGTGTTTGTACCGGGTACGTTAAACAGCACCTCCTACATCAAAAACATGATTCAACTCGTTGGCTTGCCATTTGTAAGGTCGTTCCATCATGGTGCTTCCCAGCAAGATAACGCACGCCCACACACTGCACGTGCAACGCAACATGCACTTCAGAGTGTGAGACAACTTCCATTGCCTGCAGGTTCACCGAATTATTTCCCCATTGAGCGCGTGTGGGATTTTATGGGACAACGACCTATAAAGTATCCACGGCCAGCCACGACCATCACCGATTTACGCGTCCAGATTGAGGATGCTTGGAACTCAATACCCCAAACGTACATCCAACATCTGTACGACAGACTCCATGACAAAATTGCACAGTGTGACGCAGTTTATGGCGATTCAACCTCGTATTAACGATGTTACATGGAAATGTTATTTTTCAGTTTACCAGCAAATACAGCTGTATTTTGCCAAAATGTTTTGATCACGTTATCCTCTGTATTCCGTTATTATGCTGTATAAATTTCGTTAGTATCAGAAGTCTCCTTCTTGGTGTGCGTTTTTCCTTTCCTCCAGTGCAGTTTAATTGAATGTTCATGGAAAACAATCAGCAGAATACTACCAGTATATCATTTCAATGATCTACACTGGCGGAAAGTGAAAAAGGAACACCAAGAAGGAGACGTCTGATACCAACGAAGTTTATACAGTATAATAACGGAATACAGAGGAGAACGTGATCAAAACATCACGGTAAAACACAGTTGTATTTGCTGGTAAACTGAAAAATAACATTTCCATGTAACATGGTTAGTACGAGGTTGAACCACAACGAACTGCGTCACACTGTGCAATTCTGGCATGGAGTCTGTCGTAAAGATGTTGGATGTAAGTTTGAGGTATAGATTTCCAAGCATCCTCAACCTAGACGCGTAAATCGGGGATGGTCATGGCTGGCCGTGGAGACCGGATAAGTCGCTGTCCCATAAAATCCCACACGTGCTCAATGGGGGACAAATCCGGTGAACGTGCAGATCATAGAAGTTGTCTCACACCCTGAAGTGCATGTTGCGTTTCACGTGCCGCGTGTTGGGGTGCGTTATCTTGCTGGAAACAACACGATGGACTGACCTTACAAATGGCACAACAACTGGCTGAATGATGTTGTTGATGTAGGAGGTATTGTTTGACGTACCTGATACAAGCACTAGTTGTGTACGGGAGTTTTAGCTGGTCGCTCTCCACACCAGGAGACCAAGTGTAGGCCCTGTTTTTCGCTGGCGGATGCAAGAAGGGTGGAGACGCTCCCCTGTGCGTCTGCGAACACGCATACGGCCATCGGAGGCTCCTAAGCAGAATCTACTTTCATCGCTGAACACGACAGATCTCCATTGCGTTCTCCAGTGCAGACGTTGTCAATATAACTGCAGCCGTTCCTGACGGTGGGCTGGAGTCAAAGGTACACATGCCAGAGGCACACGTGCACGTAGTCCTGCATCCAGTAGATGATTGCGTTTTCTTCGCACAGTCACTTCGGGTGCAACGGCTGCTCGGATTTGCGTCACAGTGGATGTTCTGCTTGACAACGCCGTTCTTCTTATGCGTCGATCGATCCACTCATCAGTACGCCTGTGACTCCCGGTTCCACGTCTTCTGGAGTGGGAATGTATCTCGGACCATCTACGCCACCACCGTACCACCATCGATACTTCCCGTCCAATTCGCTCCGCAATACGACGATACGACCACCCGGCTCGCGGAGTCAGACTAGACGACCTCGCTCAAAGTAAAACTGTTGAAATCCTACACGCTTCCATGTCCAGGCATTGCAGCTTCTTCAGGGTCTTCGCACGTGTCCGTACGCCAACGACTGATTACATTCCTTTCGCCGTACTCATTAAATACCACTGACGATAATTTGCATAATATGCCGTGCTGTGGCGTAGGCGCTCACCGGTTGGTCCCGCAATTAACATCACACCTACGTAACCATGACCAAATTAACATATGTAAATTTCATGATCGTCCGCCAATTCCTTCTTGGTGTTCTTTTTTCACTTTCCGGCAGTGTATATCATATTTTTCTAATAATCTTCTTTGCATGCTCTGACACCGTTTCTACAATGCAAATGAATATTATAAAAATACGAAAGGGATTTAGCCTCTTCCTTAAAAACAGGGGGTAAAATAATTATTAAAAGTCTAACAAAGATAAATAAAGAAGCATTCAATGCTGCAGGGTCCCGGTCCTTCCTAATAAAACTAAAAATGCTTCGAATTTTGAAAACAATATTGATGTTTAGTGATTTACACTTGTTTTTCATAATGTTAGTGATTCTTGGAACATTCGGCAATGAACTTACATATTGTGGTCTGCTGGTCTGTTGACTGTAGGTCGTAAGGTTAGAGTTTTTAATCTGTCAATATAGTCTGTCTATCACAGAGACTTCATAACCATGGTGTGCAGCAATCTGTTTAATCTTTTCCACTTCGAGATACCGCAAGCTAGGGTTAAAACCCTAATAGCGGAAGAGTAACCTAGGGTTAAAACCCTAATAGCGGAAAAGTAACCTAAGGATAAAACCCTAATAGCGGAAGAGTAACCTAGGGTTAAAACCCTAATAGCGGAAAAGTAACCTAAGGTTAAAACCCTAATAGCGGAAAGTTTATAAATTAGAGGGTGGAACGAGGACATCGGGATAATATCAATGCTGGAGGACGGGTTACGATAAACAGAATATTGAATGTGGTTAGAGGAGGTCCTTCGTAACAAAAAATCCAAGAAAGGAAGACAACTATTTTCTTCCATCTCGAGGGTGACATTAATGGATTCATACTGGGAATAGAAGAAATCGGAAAATGTAACAAGGTCAGCTGCAGCATACGTCCAAAACACCAAAACATCATCCACATAGCTTAAAAATAACAGCGGTGGCTTAGGATATTTAGAAAGGATGTCGTTTTCAAAAGATTGGAGCAAAATTTAAGTGAGAATGGAAGATAGTGGGGAACTCATGGGTCCTCCACTATTTTCACGGTAAATAATATTGTTGTATTTAAAGTATGACCTCTTCTGTACTAGTCTTATAGCGGAAAGTACGACTTGTATCTCAGATGTCGAAGTACCAAAAGCTAAATGCTTAGCCTCAATGATATTATGGACTACATCAACCGTAACACTGGGGGACAACGCTTCAACGTCCAACGAAGCCATAAGAAATTTAGAATCATAATATAAAATCGGAAGGGTCCTTTCTAACGCTTGACTAGAATTCAGGACTGAAAAACTCGAATTAGCAATAAGAAGTCTTAAGTATGTAGCTAATGTCCTCTTCAGCGGACAAGTAGGGCTAAATGAACTGGAAACGAGAGGTTTTAATGGATACATATCTTTATGAAATTTCAGTTGATCAAAGAGCTGAGGGACTCTGGGACCACAAGGGAGTGCTGAAGCTGTGGAAGCAGGAAGCGATTGCAGGGCTTTCAAACCTGCTACTGCAGAAATTGTTGTCTGGGTGGGAACTGATTTCATGAGAGTAGTAGGTAGTTTAGAGATCACAGTAAGCATTTTTTGATGATACTCCGCTTGGACCATAATAATTGTCTACCATAATACATATCTGCTGAGATTACTGCAACTAGTGGGTTGTCACTGAGTTGCATTAGGCCTTTACGCCCGTCAATAAATTGTTTATCAGGGCGGTGCTCAGATTGATGTCTATCACACTGTGCTCAGATGGATGTCCATCACATACCTTCTTTATCTTCAATTCTCATTATCTTGAATGCCTACGGTTTTCAGCATTGTTCCCTCATAGATTGCATGATTTATGTGTTTGTGACGTCGCACAACAGCATATAAGTCAATGTCCATCTAGTGATATTACACTGTAGCATCTGATGATGAAGACGATGTGTCTTCGAAAGATCTAATGAATAGTATGTGTTTTTATTAGTAAAGTATTTTAACATGTCGTACGTTGTGCACTGCATTTGTTTTTATCGTGTTCCGTTGACATTTTATTCTACTATTGGATGTAGCTATGAGAAAGCACTCCACGATTTAGACGTCTGTTGCGTAAATAAAAGAACGGGTTCATACGGGAAAGATTTATATTGTACGAACTGTTCGGAATACCTGAAAAACTTTAGAGATAACCAGATTTCCATCAGTTTTTTCAAATCAAGCACACACGAATATATGACAGTATCGTTTGGTATTCGCCAACGTTATAAGTAATTAATTCTTGTTTGCTTAAATTTATCGTGTTTTGAACATTTTCTTTCTGGATGTGATCAATAAGTGCTAGCTAGGTATTGGTGATTTCTGACAAACCCTTCTCCGGGATTCGAACGTTCTTTGAAACGCTCATGCTTCTAGTGGTTTACCAAGTGCACATTTGCTACATATGAAAGCAAGAGCTATAAAATGGCAGTCCTATGTGATTTTCCTGTGCAAAACTCCAACAAGAAGGCTACATCTTGTACTAAATTGTATCAGTACACTATAGTGATGATTTAGATTCTTCTAGTAGGACCAGACATTCTTTATTTTTAATTCTAATGATCTTGAATGCCTACACTCCCTACATGGTTACCAGCACTTTGCGTGGAATGCGGGGTGAGGGAACAGAGATTAGCAGTCCCTCAACTCAGCCCATGAACTTCACGTCCTGTGTGTTTGCACCGTTCGCTCCGCCCATTAGTAATATACAATGGAGCACAACCCTAAACACTCTAAAGATATTCAAGAGAACTGAAGAATATCGCATTTTTCTGCTTCAATGATTCGTAATTGAGCCATCTGAAAATTTCATATATAATGGTATGCAGTGCCGCGTCAGTTACATTAAAAGCTCCGGTCCATTTCTTTATCTGTTATTCTTTGTTACTTTATTATATCGGTAAATACCTTTTCGTTGTCCTGATAAATCTTTGTTTCTTAATTCGCAAATGCAACATCCTGCTTTTCTGCATAAAACCTCAACAAGATAGGGCAAAAGGAATAATATCACAAATTCAAAAAAAGAAAAAAAATTAAAATGCAGCCTTCGACATGGCCGTATCATCTACGGATGATTAAGTACGGGACTGCAAAATCTCAGTAAAGTTTAAAAATGTGTTACGTTACATTAGACAAAATATTTCATGGAGTGCAAAATTGTGTATCAAACATTAGAAGTCACTTGTAAGAAATTGAAAAAAATGAAATATAATATCTAAGCTTTCCAAATTTTTTGTGTTAGAACATTTAATTCGTAATCTGTAGAAGAAAGTGCTTGTCTTGCCGATGAGTGCTCCTTAATATAATTATGGAAAATGCATTACTAAATCAGAGTTCAATAGTAGTAACACATATTTGGTTATCTGGTCACTGAAATCTTCAAATAGAATTGCACTTTTTTTCGCTGCAGTATTCATTCTTCCCGTTACTCACAGTGTACTTTTAGAAGATCCTCACCTGAAATCAAAATTTTCACTTTCTGTTAGAGAAGGTACTAAAAAAACTTCCTTTTCATATAAATATTTTAAAAGCTATAACTAAATGAACAAAATATTCTCTTGAAACCTATCAAAAACCTCCTTAAGCAGAGATCGAATGTATATTTCGCTAAAATTAGCAAATTTCTAAACAAATGCATCCCCAAAATCTACATTCTAATACATTTTGGTACTGCTACCTTACATATTACACTGGCGGAAATGGAAAAAAGAACACCAAGAAGGAATTGGCGGACGATCATGAAATTTACATATGTTAATGTGGTCGAGTTTACGTAGGTGTGATGGTAATTTCGGGACGAACCGGTGAACGCTTACGCCACAGCACGGCATATTATGCACATTATCGTCGGTGGTATATAAGGAGTACGGCGAAGTGAATGTTTTCAGTCGTCGGCGTACGGACACGTGCGAAGACATTGAAGAAGCTGCAATGCCTGGACATGGAAGACGTGTACGATTTCAGCAAGTATCGGACTTTGAGCGAGGTAGTCTAGTCGGTCTCCGTGAGGCCGGGTGGTCGTATCGTCGTATTGCGGAGCGAATTGGACGGGACGTATCGGTGGTGGTACGATGGTGGCGTAGATGGTCCTTGGAACATTCCCACACGAGAAGACGTGGAACCGGGAGTCACAGACGGACTGATGAGCGGACCGATCGACGAATAAGAAGAGCGGCGTTGTCAAGCAGAACATCCACTGCGACGCAAATCCGAGCTGCCGTTGCACCTGAGGTGACTGTGCGAACAATTCGTAATCATCTACTGGATGCAGGACTACGTGCACGTGTGCCTCTGGCATGTGTACCTCTGACTCCAGCCCACCGTCAGTAAAGGGGGCAGTGGTGTCGCCAACGTCTTCAGTGGAGAACGCAATGGCGATGTGTCGTGTTCATCGATGAAAACCGAATCTGCTTGGGAGCCTCCGATGGCCGTATGCGTGTTTGCAGACTCACAGGGGAGCGTCTCCAACCTTCTTGCATCCGCCAGCGACACACAGGGCTTACACCTGGTCTCCTCGTGTGGGGAGAGATCAGCTATCACTCACGTACACAACTAGTGTTTGTACCGTGTGCGTTAAAAAGCACCTCTTTCATCAACAACATCATTCACCCCGTTGTTGTGCCATTTGTAAAGTCGGTCCATCGTGCTGTTTTCCAGCAAGATAACGCACCCCACACACGTCACGTGCGTGATCATTCCTAACTTTTCCGGAGTTATACGGGAAAAATTCCAAATGGGAATCAAGAAAGTGGATCATTGAGGATGTTCTGCAGCCAAATTTATGTAACAGAGTCAGCATGCCCTAAAGCAGATCCTTGTAATTTTTTGACATGAGATTCCGTAAGAAGTTTGTTGAAGCTTGACTAAATGCATCCCATACTTGTTTTTCGGCACGCTAAAGGAATGTCTCAAACATCGGGCCTCTGAAGAGCTCTCTGATCTGTTCACCCACAAAAACTACCTCTTGAATTTTGGCTTCTTTGAGTCGAAAACATTTTTCATGCAGGAACTTGAACGCTGGTTTATCCTTGTCCGTGGATTTAAACAAGTTTTTAACAAGACGGAGTTTGATGTGTAAAAGTGGTAGGATGTTTTTATGCGATATGTGACTGGTGGTTCTGCACATTCGTTTCTCCGGGTTTCAAACACGAATGCACTCCAACAGCTGCTTTATTTTGTCATAGGTCACCTTCATGTGGATCGCATGTCCAAGCAGAATGGATGGAATCCGATTCCGTTATGCAGGAAAATCACCTTCAGACTCAATTTTGAGGAATCTGTAAATAGCCGTTATTCCTGTGCATCATGTGCTATTCCGAGTTCTGGCTGCAGGCCATCAACATTCCCGCAGAACACAAGTCTTTTTTTTCTTTTTTTTTTTTTTTAAGTTTCGAATTGCTTATGACGAATACAAAAAAAGTCAGTACGACATTTTGTTCCAGAAGATTCCATTGTCGATGCTTTGGCGCCAACATCTCCGCTGTTGTTTTAGATAGATACATATCGTGAACAAGGTCGTTAAGTTCCTCCAATGTGATTCTGTGTGGCGCAGATATTTCATAATCACATGTATATTTGTAATCCTGACTTTCATGAACCGCTTAAATTGCCTGTTGAGGATACCCATAGTGTTCCTCGTCCATCGTCTGAATTGATGACAAAATCTGTCGGAGGCTTGCGAATGGGAAGTTCTTCGCAATGCGGTACAGGTCGTACAGCAGAAGCTATGCTAGAGTAGTCAATAGTCCACTTCGTTTTATTCGTTACGTCCCCACAAACAGATGACACCATAGAAACATAACAGTCATTTACGTGATTGGTAGGATCCCTCCAAATCATGGGAACAGGAAAGGGCAACGCCTTTCTTTTGCCAATAAGTCACTGTGAAATATTCGTTGCACACGTGCAGCAACATATGTGTGGAGCCCAGTTTTTATCTGGGTCGCCTACCTTGAAGCCGAAATACAGATGATAAGCATTTTTAACTAATTTAGTGATGGTCTTTTTTCTGTACAGCAAATGCAGCTTTCCCGCAAACAAAACAAAACTTACTTGTAGTGTTAACACACGTACGTGGCACTGCTAATGCTGATTTTGCAGTGCAAGGATCACTTATATAGGCCAGCTCTTGGAAGTAAACATTATTGTCATAAGCCAGCGCACAGACCACTGCTCCATGTCCGGTGCGAGTTGCAGGAATGAAATGGCAGCAATACATTTGTACAGGTAACATAATTAATCGATTAAGGTTTCAAGATCACAGCTTATTGTGAGCGCGAGAAGAGCCATTTTAAATGTGAAATGCTGGTACATTAATAACCGGTGTAACCGCCAGAATGTTGAATGCAAGCACGCAAACGTTCAAGCATTGTGTCGTACAGGTGCCGGATGTCAGTTTGTGGGATGGAGTTGCATGCCTGTTGCACTTGATCGGTCAATGCTGGGACGGTTAATGCTGGTTGCGGGTGACGCTGGAGTTGTCGTCCAATGATGTCACATACGTGCTCGATTGGTGAAAGATCTGGTGATCTAGCAGGCCACGGCAACATGTCGACACTCTGTAGAGCATGTTGGGTTACAACAGCAGCATGCGGGCGATTGTGATCCTGTTGGAAAACACCCCCTGGAATGTTGTTCATTAATGGCAGCACAACAGGTTGAATCACCAGACCGACGTACAACTGTGCCGTCAGGGTGCGTGGGATAACCACGACAGTGTTCCCGCTGTCATAGGAAATTGCTGCCCAGACCATAACTCCAGGTGTAGGTCCAGTGTCTCGGCCGCAGACAGGTTGGTTGCAGGCGCTCACCTGGCCTTCTTCTTACCAACACACGGCCATCACTGGCACCCAGGTAGAACCGGCTTTCATCAGAAAGCACAACAGATCTCCACTCCGTCCTCCAATGAACTCTAGCTTGACACCACTGACGTCGCAAATGACAGTGGTTTGGAGTAAGTGGAATGCACGCTACAGGGCGTCTGGCTCGGAGCTGTCCTTCAAGTAACCGATTTGTAACAGTTCGTTGGGTAACTGTGGTGGCAACTGCAGCTCCAACTGTGGCTGCAGACGCGGTGCGATGCGCCACGGCCATACGCCGTACACGGTGGTCTTCCCTCTCGGTAGTGCCACGTGGCCAGCCGGAACCCGGTCTTCTTGAGGCAGTACCTTCCCTTGACCACCGCTGCCAACAATCATTCACAGTGGCTGCATTCCTGCCAAGTCGTTCTGCAATATTGCGGAAAGAAAATCCACTTTCTCGTAGCAGTATTACACGACCTTGTTCAAACTCTGTGAGCTGTTGATAATGGCTTCTTCGTCTTCTAAAAGGCATTCTTGACTAACATCAACACACTACGTCGAATCTCAACGATAACTAACGCTCACGAACGTTACAGCGCGTATTTACAGCAAACCTGCTCTGCATGTTCCGAGGGGCGCTACTAGCGCCACACGTATGCGCCGAGCGCAAAATTTGCATAGGCGTCATCTTACAGATGTACTCTCACCGTCTACCAACTGTCGTTTATCTAACACAAACCCTTCTTGGTGTTGGAATTTTTCGCGTCAGTGTGTTTGACAATGATGATGATGATTTGTCCTTTAGAATTTGTAGCAAACCGATTTATTATCGTACACTCACAATTAGCCACTACTGTGCCGGATGTAAATTGCGTGGGTGCGACCTTTACAATAGGTGGACAGCAGAGTCCGGTATCTTAAATGATGTCTAGATAATCTCTCCGTAACAGTAGAGGACATGGAAAGTAAGTTATTTTAGCTTTCAATCCAGCATATTAATGTCAAGACCCTCTGAAGTCCATGCTTTTACCCTAAAGCTGATTTGCACATTTAGATGCTCTATATGGTAACGAGCTACTCATATTTTCCAATGCATGTTTAGGATGCATCTTTTTTGCGAAGCTCACCCTGTTTTACTGTGCAGTTTAGAGAAAAAATTAATTTTACCGTTTCCTAAATTTCTGAAAACCAGCTTCTTCTGAATGTCCATGTTTCTATTAAGGTATATTCTTTGTAAATTGCCCATATTGAAATACATCTTTTCTAAAAGCGCATTCTTTCGCTTAAAATTTTTACAATATAATTAAATTGTTTTTTCTAAAAATACATTTATTAGCAATTCTCTCAGGTCCCGAAATTATTTTGACCCAAACTTTAGCCATTTCTACGCTTACCCGCAAATGGTTATAAATAACAATTTCTTATATTCTGTCTCTCTTTCTATAAATGCTGAAATGACAAATCATTTCAGCATTTAGAGAAAGAAAGCCATATTTCTAAATTGGAATATAAAGAAGTACTGGTGCAGAGTCAACGATCTACTTAAGTGTAACAGAGTATTTTTATCACGATGTAAATTCTGACATTCAAATTTTATTTAGTCCTGGAAAACGTTTGCAACATATACACCGTGCATTTGACTAAAAACACGGGTAATAAAAATCATGTTTAAATAATAAGATTCAAACTGAATTATATTTGAACAAAACTAAGACAATCTCAAAAAGGATGATAAGTAGAGAACTAGCGAGGAATATGCATGGTGACTAGAAGAACGAAAAATGCTGTAGGGATTTTCATAAAATATGTCATACTCCAGAGATCCAGCATTTAATAAACTGTCAGTAAAAAAAACCACGCAACACTGTCGCTTCTATGTTCTCGGAAGTATCACTATAAATACATGGATACACTTTATCCAATTACTACAGCAAAAATACTGTAACTTTTGAGTTTTCCAGAAGTTAGGTTTGAAACCATCAGAAATAGAAAATTATTTTTAAATATGCAACATATATTTTCATACTTCATCAGTTTAAAACTTTCTTCTGCTAGTATGAGGCTGGTATTTAAAATATACTATATCCTGTTTATAAAATCTTCACTAAAGTTCTTTCACACCGCTTGAAGGTGACACTGGACAAGGCTCAACCGAGAGAACAAGCTGTATTCAGGAGTGGCTGCAGCACTATTCACTGAAGAGCAATTGAATTAGATATACCTGTCTAGTAACGTGTAGCACCACCTTTCGTCCTGATGACGGCAGCGATTCGTCTCGGCATGGACTCGACAAGACACCGTAAGCGTTGGGAAGTCATACGGATCCACGACCACTTAACGAGCTCCCACACTTCACGAAGATTTGATGGAGGGGGTAAGAGCCTCGAGCATCTCTCTCGATGGCATCCCAGATGTGCTCTATGGGATTGATGTCAGATGACCTAGCTTTCCAAGGAAGCGAGGTCACGTCGGTGGATGGCTCATCCAACCATTCGGATACAATTCGTGAGTGATGGCACGGTGCATTGTCTTATTGCAGGATGAGGTCCCCAGTGGGATGTTGAAAACGCCCAATCGAGAGCAAATGGTCGTCCAGGATATCCCGGTAACGTTTACTTGTAAGGTACGATGTCACACGTACCAGATGTCTGATTTCATTCCACGTAAACAGTCGCCAGACGAGAATGCCACCCCCACCAGCTTGAGGACTTCCCTGCTGGCAAGAAGGATCCATCGATTCATGTGGTTTGCGCCGTACTCGTATCCTGCCATCCGCATGTAGTAACGTGAATCACGACTCATCAGTCCAGGCAACATTTTTTCATATGTCTAGGGTCCAGTGACGATGTCCCCGCACCCATGCTAATCTTTGCACCCTGTGAAGTGCGGTCATCATTGGTACCCTCGTGGGACGATGGCTTCTGCACCCTATAGCGAGGAGATGGTTCTGGATGGTGTGGCTGCTCACACGTTTTAGTGCACCAGCGTTAAATTGCCGAGTGATTTCTTGCACTGCGGCCCGTCTATCCGCTGTTAATATGCGAGCTAGCAGAGGATGACCCCGCTGATCCACATGCTGTTGTCCACGGCAGTTGTCCCTTGCAGTGATGGTTTTACCGGATTCGATGGAGTGACCCATTCGCCGTGCCCCGACAATTTTCCCACAATCAAATGCGCTTAGATCCTTCGTTTTACCCATACTGCGCCTGACTCTTACTGATTTTCGTCACATTACTCCTTATATTGTCGGATCGCTGCATACGTCATGTCGTTTCCGTTTACAGGGCCGCCCACAGCGTCACATTTGCATAACGCCAGCTGTCTCTACTTCAATTGCTCTTCAGTGTACTCATGGGTCAAAAGCTTTGGAATAATAGCAATGAACGGTGTCCTAAAAAACTGTCTATCTGGGTAAAACCTCTATTCTGGTATTTCTTGTATTTCTTTCCATCATTATACCAGTATCGACTCTTACGAACAGTAGAGACCAATTGCTTTTCATTTTCCCCGTAATAACCTCAACAACATCAGAATGTCTTCTTGACGCCACGCAGTCCTCCCCAACAGAGTACATAGACAGCGCCATTAATTATGCAATTAATTTTGCGAAGAACGAAATCTTCTCGCATACCTTTGCTTGCATCCTGGCACTAGTGTCCCAAGAAATCGTCGCATGTCAGGTTTGTTGCTTGTGACACCAGGGAAAAAGACTGCACGTGTAATCACTGTATCGACTGAGATATGGGAACTACCAAATTACATCTCCGCCTTACGAACAAATTTCGTTTCTTTCCTCTAATAATAAAGCAGCCTTGTGAGCCTAAAGCTCACTTGGTTAAACAGCATGCTTCCAAAGTTGGATTAGCAATTTTGCATTACATGGTGCATAGTAGAGATTACAATTGTAAGTCTTCAACCTGATTCCCTACTAGAAAAGCGTACTCCAATTTTCGTACAGAGATATTTTTGAAATGTAAACAATTTACTTCAAGTTCAGAATCCAATAAAATATAGCACTGTTGACCAATAGAAATTTTGTCTTTCACTATATGTATTTTATTATCATCCTGTTGCGTGAAAACATTATGTTTCAAATGTCTTCACAACTAACTCAAGCTTGGATACAGCAGTGTAATACCTAATGCGTGTAGTTTCCACTATTAAATTCATAAAAAATGTATATAATAGGTGAGGAATTAATATATCAATGCGTACTTATTATCTGCTAGTTCTGTAGCTATGAGGTTAGTTCCTCTTGAAATAAAAGTATTTATTCGACAGTCACCGATGTAATACTTCTTCTAGTAAAAGTTAATATAATAACAAATAGTATTTTATTTCAATTACAGATGTACTGCAGAAAACCTGTGTGATTTCACAACCTCTTTGAAAAATACATTTCGTGTTGGAAAGAATTCATAAAAAGTGCTTTCCAGCCCGAAAATTCTGTGCAATATTTCATGTACCAATTAGCGGAACACATACCTGGGATGAATATGTTACGTCACTATTTTTTTCAGGATAGAAGCTTCCACCTAACTGCGATTATGTTCTCAGGACGAATGGGGAATTAGAAAGGACTCGCTGTTGTTCATCGTTTGCCTATGAATTGTAGGTATTTCCTTTGTTGTTTGCTGTCGAATCCTTTATATTTATTTAGAACTGTCTCCAAGATATTCATCTTTAGTTACGTCTATTCACTGGAGAAAATTAAAACTCGGAATCCACAATGCCCTCCAGCAGTATAATTCTCTTTTACGTTTCATAAGAATGGTATACAGCAGCTCCATGCCGCCCAGGTGGGGCAGTGGTCTAAGCTCTGTCTTATGACCATTCGTCCGAGAAGTCTCTGTGTTCTAAACCCGGTGAGGTATAAATGTTTTGTTTGCCTAACAGCACTGGTTATCTCTCTTCCCTGGAACCAGTGGCCCTGAATTAAGGACGGGCAAGTTAATTGAGTTGCGCAGGGTGGTCGTTGAAACTACAATAAAAAAAATAAAAACCGCAGTTACGCTGGTAGTCCATATTTATTATATTGTCGCCTTATAACGCCAGCATGCTTTGTAGCAGTTTCCTTGATCCAAATGCCCAGCACGTGTGTGATGGTCTATCTCACAATATCTCTTCGTTTTGCATAGAAGTTAGCCTTAGGCGGGATTTCTCAGTTATGTCCTCATGAGTTTTTTGGCCACGTCTCCAGAAATGATTCCTGTTATCATTCCATCAAAGAGACAGCTGAAGCATCTAAGTAAATAGTATTGGTGAACGATTGTCACAAAGCGGCATCTCGATTCAACTCCTTCTTCCTGAGCTTCGTTGTTAGTGGTTGAATAGCTTTTATCCAAGACTTCAGAACCAGGACTCCGTAAAATGGCACTCAATCGCCTAGAGAAAAATTGTGTTTTTGGCATATCGATGACACTTCTACCTTGAGTCGCTGAAATGAAACTACTGGTATTACGAATGTCGAAATTTCTTGTGTGATGAGCCAACGTTTTGACGCAGACTATGATTGCTACACGTTTTCGTGTTATTATGCAGTGACACGGATGACGTGTGTGTGTGTGTAGCTGGAATAAAATTGATTAATCGTCCCGGCCTGACCTTGTGGTTAGAATTGGTCGGTAGTTAGAACCGATGATTTTAACATTTATCATACTTATATATTGTAAGTAAACACTTGCTGACCTCATTGTCATGGATTGTTGTCTGGGCCACAAGTCTCTAGTCCTCAGGAATTGTATCGGCGTTGATTGTACACGTACACTATTGTCTTTTTGAAGGCATGAACAATTCTTCCTACAATAGCAAACGTGTTCCCTTGATCCACAGAAAATCAATGATAATCCCTGATGTTCTTATCACCGATTTCAAGAATATCCCATGGGAGTATTTCAGCCACATTTAAGTTGTACACTGTGGAAAAATTTCAACGTAATGTTTCTATATCTCAGATGCTTAAAGATTAGTGCGATTCAGAGACGTGAGGTAGTAGGCGACTAGGACTATCAGTGGAGCTTGTTAATTACTCGTTTGCTCATAAGATTTCGATATATTTATTTGAATTCTCATATTTCAAATGAACATAAACTCTCTGGAAGTTAAGGAGTAATCCCCGTGTAATTGTTTTCAATTTTGATTGAACGTTTAACGACCACCGTGAACAACTCTGTGGGTTATAAACTGTCGCCCGTCCTTAATTTACTGCCGCTGTCTAATGCATAACATCTCAAGTTAACCCCGCTGACATAGTAATCGGAAACAATGATTTTGTTAAACAGTGAACCGAGCAGTCCCGGTATGCAGCATATCCGCTAATATGACGTGTTGCTTTAATCCTTGCCCCAATCACTCGAAGCAGTGGAAATTATTTACACAGCTTTCCATTTTGACTTCCAAATAGTGACGAACATAGTACATGGTTTATGCGGATGCGCAAAGCGAAAGAAATGGGGTTTTAGTCTATTTGTGTTGGCAAGTGATATGATAAACACAACAGCTAGAAGATCACTATACGAAGCGACAAAATGTCTTTGAAAAACACAATTATATTAAAAGTTATTCTAAATTTCAAAACAGGAGGATTACAATACAAAATATTAATTTACAAATTTAAAAATCGGTATTCTCTGGCTCCTAAACCCTGACACACCAACAAGGGGGCTTTGGGTTTTGGGGCTGAAGCCCCGATATTACCAAAGTGATTAAGAACGGCGTACGTCAACTCTTATCTATCTATATATCTATCAGTGGCGTATATTCGAGGCTAGCTACGAAGCCCAGAGAATGAACAAATAAAACTGAATTAAATATACACAAATAAAAAGTCAATTATCAACGGTATTAAAATATGTCGATGCTTTTAGTGCGAAAAACACGCGAGTGGATTCACTTCTTTGACTCAGTCTTGCGAGTGAAAACCCATGGCATAACGCAAGTAGCTCTTTCAGTCTTCGCAGTTCTGATGCGAAAACCTTCCGAACCATCACCTGCTAGCGTGTCTATGACAACATGAATCAGCTGCAGAGGGGAATGGGCCATAATTTTGGGAAACGGTTCGCTCAGAAAAAGAAGAGTTAAACAATATCTCGCATACTCCCGCCCATAAGCGTTTCGCGAGAGTTGTTTCAGTTTTTGTGAAGTGTCAATGAATTAAAATGAGAGATATTATATCTTAAATTCCTGGCTTTGTTGGATTCAAACTGTGAAAGCTTCTCTGTGAAACATACCCTCAACATCTACTGTCAGAACGTAAAGAACTCAATGCTTCAAATTTTGGTACAGCTCTACAAAAAAATGAACTGAAGGTGTTTTATTCCCTTGTTGAATATAAAAACAAATCAGTAGGAGACATTACATGTTACATAAAAGTGAATAAATTGGACATAGTGTTTAGTGAGGTGTACAAACTAGCAGACCTCATATTAAACTTTCCATCAAAAACTGGAACTGCCGAAAGACGTTTTTCAGCATTAAAAAGAAAAAAAGATATATCTTAAAGCCACACAAGGACATGCACATTCAAAAAACTTGGCTGTTTTGTGAATAGAGGAAAACATTATTTTTAAATATGAAAAAGTTCTCGGAAGAACCATTTTATGAAAACATAGCACTCAAGTTCACACAAAAGGAGAAGAAGAATGAAGTTGATGTACAAATAAAGTATTCAGAAGAAGAATAGAGTTGATGTACAAATAAGCGTTCAAATCCTAATCCTCATAAATATTTGGTATCATGATAGCAATGGCATGTACCTAAAATTTAAAAAAAAAGTTACTTCTGTTACTTAACAAATAAAAATTAAACTTCTCAATTAAAAAAAAACAGTGCTGAGGGAGGGGGAAATAGCTCAGCTCTTGGACCCGAGATACGCTACTGCTATCTATCAATCCGTGTGTCTATCTATCTATGTGCGAATACGCACACACACACACACACATATTGCTCCCCTAGGAAATCTTGAGTACGTCAGTGTCTTCGAAGTATTCTTCCATTCAATATTTTTACAAACTGCACATTCTCTATTTATAAACTGTGAAAGTCTGAAATGATTTCTTAAGAAAATAAACTTTAAAAGACAAATAATACACTAATATTTAAGGAGAAAAGAAATTAATTTGTTTATTTATTGCAGCGCTTGGAGTAGTATTTTTTCATGTCCTTTCGTTTAGAGGTTACATTATTACATCAGATCTGGAAGTCAGAAAAGTATCTGCAGATTTGTGACACTTCTTCTCCAGCTGTGATGTAAGCAGACTCCCTCTATGTTCAAATGGAAGTATTTCTGGGATGCAATTTTCAGTTCATCTAAAATGTTAAAATTCGATTTTTAGCGGCATTTTGCAGTCTTAGTAATATGTAATCGATTTAATTTTAGGAAGAAAGTTTTTTTTTCTAATCGTAATTCTAACTTTGACAACTTCTTTACAGAAGAAAGAAGAAGAAGCTAGAATAATAAATAAGTTACTTCTGCACACGCAATCTGCAATCATGAATTTATACCCTGGATATAGCTCGTTAATTTTTTACATATATTTGGCAAACACTATTCGTTACTTACCTTCGTTGCCATCAAGATTCACTTCGAAACTTTGTGCTTGCGCAGTGCACAAAAGCACTGCAAAAATGAACCTGAAGATACAGATCATGTCCAATATGTCTTGTTTCAACACCTAAGGATTATTAACTAACTGAGAATGCAGTCGAGAACTGGTAAACGTCATGGAGTTGCTTCTGCGCGATACTGCTCGACTTGTTTATGCGTCAGAATGAACGCAAGTGCACTTGCAGGCACGTGAATCGAAAAGGACTTTTCGTCAATTTTCCAAGAACGCAACTCCAATTCTCAGGACAGCTTTGTCTCAAAAAAATATAGCTGCACAAGAAGCAAAGGCTAAAACTGTGATGCAGTTAAAAAAAATGGGGGTAACACCAGTGCTTTATGTGAAATATGGGAAAACATAGAGTATACGTCGTTTAAAATTCAAAATTTTGCACACAGCAAGGCAAAGAGGTGAATCAATCAGCTTTAAATAAAATGTAGCACAAATACTTGGTCACATAAGTATTTGTTTAAGAAGCAATATTTTGTTCCCCTTTGAAAGAATTAGACATATTTTACATTTCCTAACCCTTAAATTTCAAATGTAAGGTTATTTTTAAGAGATTAAATATAAATAGTGTTTTGATATTGTTTGTGTGGTATATGAAAGCATTTTAAGAGGGGCGTCACATTTATGTTTTACTATGGATATATCTATATATTTTGGTGTTTAATGTTTTTTTTATTGCGTAATTTGTTTCAATAATTCAACGGAAGCCGAAGTAGAATTTTTTTTTCAAAATCAGTATAGTAGTAAAGTTCTGTAGAAATTAAACCTATTTAATTTCCAGCGACAGTTTTGGTATTTGATAATTTATCTGTGATTCTGAGATTCTTATTAGCTGCAGCAGACATAATTTTTAACATTCGTCTTTCTGTTTCTTCAAGCATGTAGGGAGTTGTTTCTTGCAGGTTACAGGTTGAACAGATTTGTGATTTCCATATATTTCAAGTAAGAGTATTTGGATGGTATGTCCTGAGAAAAAGTCCAAAAGTCCTGTAATTCTGTGACTGAAAAAGTGTACGAACCATGAATTTACTTTTTCACTGTTGTTTATATCATTGAACTTCCTTGTGGTCCCTCATGTACTTTTATCTTGGTTGTACGTAAGTGCCACAGCATTAAATCATAGCATGGAAGAGTCATTTGTTTTAAAATCAAATGAACCTGTAAATTCTACTTAAGTATTGAAGGATGTTCCATTTCCCTGAACATATTCAAACACCTAAAATCCATAACATTATTACCAGCGCGTCTTTATGCAAATCGAAGCATATGTAGGTAAACAACTCAGCGAACGAAAGTCATTAAAGCGTACAAAAACATCTGATACTGAGCTCTGTTAATCCGTGTTATTCTTGAAAATTTGGAAATTTTGCCCCATCATTTTCATCAAAGGCCAGCTCCTTTCCGACGGTAAAACTTCAAAATGTGGACGTACACAAAAGAACAAAGAAGTCGCGAAATTCCAGACAGATCTTTCAAAAGTCTTTCCTTTGCGTAGTGACGAAACTGCGGCACTCATGATCATTTCATTTCCACAGTGCAAAACTTTAGTATTGTTTTGTTGACAGTTTTCCGAAATTTCTGAGAACAATTGCATTAAAGTATTCGAAATTTTGTCACACTATATAAAAGGTTAGAAGTACATGTGTTTCACTTAATGAGCCATCAAGGAGGATTTTTCACTTAAACTGGTCTGCCAAGTAAGATAAGAAAATACTCATTGCATGCCGATAGAACAGTATGATCAAAATTAAGATTTAGGCGATTATGTGAAAAATAGGAAACATTCTTTTTGGTGTTTGAATTTACGATATGGTTTCAAAAAATTTTAATTTATTGAGGTTAACTTGAATTGACGGGTTAAGAAATCAAGCAATCTCATCATACGCTCGCAGCCTGAGAACTGTATATTCTATTAAGATCGTTTCTTTTAAAGTTACTTGTGAACTGAATATATTCCACCTGTTTCGAATCTAAAAGATGACTGTTTTAAAACACGATGAAGCACACATGTAAATTGACCGATGACGCACATCTTCCGTTACGCAGGAGGAACTCACGGTTTAAGTACTTCTAAAAGTTGAAATTAAATTTCTTCTTGGGATAATATATTATAGGGTACTTCTGTAAATAGAAAAAAGGACTGGGGAAAATTTAATTTACGGATGATAGTAATTTCAATATATTATTTTATGTTTTACTGAATAAAATGTACACGGGTTTTATGAGATATCTGTTGCTCTATAGGATAATTGAGCTCTTGGTTGCCCCTACTGAAATACAGACAATTCAGTTGTAACTCTTGGTAATGCTGTGCAGTACTTACGATTTTTTTATGGCATATCGTGTAACGTGACGTACATAATTTATTTCTCAGCTTTTAGCATATAGGAAAGCGAAAGGAATCCCTGAATGTAAACTGATTGCTGTTTAGACTTTCCATATTTTATGCAGAATGGAAATGATTCACGTATATAATATTTTAAATGAGACTAATCACTGAAGTTATTGTTTAATGAAATGACATTTTATAATCTGAAAAGAAATATTGATTCCTGTGTTATATAGTTTTTGTCAGATGAATTTGCCTTTGCGACAATAAAGTACTGGGTATCCTGTTTACAGAAATAATAAAATTTTTATGGAACACTAGGGAATACCTCACGTCCGAAAATGCAATTTCAAAATTGTATAATTGCTGTATTATCGATCTGAATGTTTTTGATAAGTCATTCGATTTCAGAGCAGGGACGATTTGTACGGGCAAATAAGAAGTTTTCATCATGCGACTTTTTGTGATTTATTATCCTCATTAATCTGCAGTATTTAGTAAAGGAATTAAAATATATTATAACTAAATGTACGAAAACGGAAATTGTCTTAACTTTGAAATACGTTTGTTTGTAAGATAATTATTACCTCAAAACCTGAATTCTTTCATTTTACTGTGTGAGTTTCTTTTTTTTCATTCCAGAGTGGTTACTCTTCTATAATTCAGCTGCTACATAATAAAAGCGAGAAGGACGACATCTGGAATATTTCCTGCCATACGTTTTTGCATTGTCCGGCAGTATTTTAATCGCGGTGCATCTGCCCTATATTACTCTGGAATATGCAACATTTAACGTAGCTTAGAGAACTTTTCTCACCTTTATGAGCAAAACGGAGCAAATTACTCACAAGATAAATCACAATATTTTTAAAATAGAGATTAACGCTCTTATAACGTGTGCATGTTTATCGATATCATGAGGTTAACGCGAAAAGCAGGAACTTTTATTTGGTATAAAGTTAATGCAACTAAACCAAAACGTGATGTCGTGTATAGAAGAAAATTTGCTACACAAAATCAGGTAAATGTAGAATGGTGCGCCATTTTACGTCGCATATTTAGTAAAGGCATTTCTTAGCACAAAACATGGAGCAGAAAAATAATCAGATGGTATTGTAGTAACCGGAGTTCACCTCGGTCTGCAGAACTGGAGTCCGTTGATATTTGGTGGTGGAATCATTCAAGTCCTAGGTGTACCAAGCAAGATCTTTCATCCTACAACAACTGAAGTAAGCCTTCCCCCGGGAAGTCTGTTGCATTCCGCCGGAGAGGTTATATTTTTCGGCCACTGGAGTTGTCGCAGGCTTGAATACTTTAACACCTCTTGGTGATGGACATTTTAAAGAATTGCTGTTGCGATATGTCACCAGATTAACTCAATATGTATAAGTTTTCATTGATTTCACTCTAATTAATACTTTTCAGAAGTTATATCTCTTTCGGTGAATACTAGAACTGAACTTTCCAGTTTCCAAAAAATATTTTCTTTCCAAATGATGCCTTACGTGAAAGCCTTTTTGTATTACTTCTGAACGACGACCTGTGTTCAAACATACCTTGACTTTAAGATTTTGTACGTTTTAAAAATATAGGTCCAATCATGGACTTCCGTTTGTTTTCTTTCTGCAGTTTTTCACAAAAATCGACCTTTCCTCAATTTTTAACATATAAAACTTTTAAGATATTTAAACGCACAAAAGATTTGTGCAGAAAAATCAAATTAGTAACTCTTTGTTTGCACTTGGCTACAGTGCACATCCCCCTATTAAAGTTAGGTTAGTGTCATAATAGGAAAATATTTCCGAATTTAAATTATTATATGACATGTACCGTTGGTATCAGTGAGATTAAAACCTAACTGTATTTTTAATGTCAAAAATAGTTTTCTTATAGTACAGAAAAGTTTTCATACGACCTGTCCTAAACAGTCTTCTACCTCAGCTCTTAAATAACATGTTGGGTCTCGTAGATTCAATGCTTCCTAGTTGTATGTAGAGTATCTTTCCATTAAATCCAACTCAAAAATAGAAATAAATTCAAACTATTGTGAGCCGGACATATACTAAACAAAACAAAAAAATGCCAATTATCCATGAAAGTTTCTTAAATGAATTTTCCATCTTCTGGCAATGTGGGAATCAATAAAAAGCCGTGACGATTGTCGTTGGGAGGTCCGATAGTGTCTCTAACCAATTTACCTGCCAAATTGGCTTGGACGTTAGCGCGGGTGAGTCTGGAGGAATTCGAGGCCGCTGTGGTGTAGCGGAAGCATATCCGGCGCGTAACTGGAAGACCCTGGGTTCGACTCCCGGTGGCAGCCAATGAGAGTTTTTCCGTGACTAACTTATAAACGTGGAAAGAGCGAAGGACTTTGTTTGATGTTCCTGGTCCACGTAAAATATCTGTAATAATTATTCATTCGCCTTGTAATTATTTCTTCAGTTGCTGCTTACCATCTTTGGTGAATCTCCAGCATTGTGCGGGGCTCCAAGAAGCAATTTGCCAAATTGGCTAGGCTCTTAGCTTGTGTGAGTCTGGAGGAATTCCAGGCCGCTGTGGTGTAGCGGAAGCTTATCCGGCACGTAACTGGAAGACCCTGAGTTTGACTCCCAGTGGCGACCAATGAGAATTTTTCCGTGGCACACTTATAAACGTAGAAAGAGCGAATATCTTTTTTTGATATTCCTGGTCCACGTTACATTTCTTTATTAATTATTCATTCGCCTTCCAATTATTTCTTTAGTTGCTGCTTACCATCTTTGGTGAATCCTCAGCATTGTGCAAGGCTCCAAGAACCAACCTGCCAACTTGGCTTGGCAGTCAGCATGTGTGAGTCTGGAGGAATTCGATGCCGCTGTGGTGTAGCGGAAGCATATCCGGCGCGTAACTAGAAGACCCTGGGTTCGACTCCCGCTGGCGCCAATGAGAATTTTTCCATGACTCATTTATAAACGTGGAAAGAGCGAAGGACTTTGTTTGATATTCCTGGCGCACGTAAACTGTCTGTATTAATTATTCTGAAAGCATTGTACATAAATTTTGTCTTCTTAAAGTTCCTTTTTAATTCCACTTCTTTACTCTTTCCAGCAAGTTCCTGGATCATAATCTGAAGCTCTGATGGGGTAGCTTCAAAAATGACAACGACATCAGCAAAACGAAGGTGAGTTAGATAATCTTTATTAATCTTTATTCCTTTGTTTTCCCAGTTCAGTGATTGAAATACATTTTCCAAAGCGGTAATAAAGGGTTTGGGAGATATAGTGTCACCCTGTCTCACTCCCTTACCAATTTTATGGGTGCTGTATTCTCAGATAGCCTCTTCTTTTCACTTGCATTTTCGTTTATGTTGTTAATAATATTAATGCATGCATCTTCAATACCGCAGGATTTCAAAGCCATTGTAACTGCTGATGGTTTCCCCGAATCGAAGGCCATTTCCTAATCGATAAAAGCCATGCAAAACGGAAGTAAATATTCCCTAGCTCTTTTAATTAGTTCTCTCAATACGTAGATATGTTTTATAGTGCCGTAGCCACTCCTGACTCAAGCTTGTTCTCTCGGTTGAGCCATGTCCAGTGTCACCTTCAAGCAGTGTGAAAGAACTTTATTAAAGATTTTATAAACCACTGATAGGAGTCTGATAGGTCTGTAGTTCCTGAGGTCCTCAATATCACCTTTTTTATGTAGCAGTATCGTTGTAGCATTGTTCCAATCCTCAGGAATCTTCCCCGCATTCAGGCACCGGGTTATAACATGGGCGAGTACTGTTTCAATTTCTCCACTTGTTTCTTTTATGATGTCTACGGTAATCCCATCTTCTCATCGAACTTTTACCCGTTTCATGTTCTTGATTGCATGTGCAACTTCTGTTGGGATGACTGCAGGAACTCTGGTACCTTTTGTAATGTCTGGAGTTCATGTATCATCCCTTTCAAATAGTTTTGAGTAGAAATATTTCACTCTTGTCAACATTTTGCCTCTATTTCTTGTTACAGAACCATCTTCTTTTCTCAGAGCAATAATCTGTTTTCTTCCCTTATTCAGATGTCCCTTTACTCTCTTCAGATTTGGTTGTTTTCAATTGCTTTCTTCACTAGTTCATAGTTGAATTTTCTTACGTCTTCAGTGATACTTTTTCTTACTGTCTTGCATAGCGGTATATATTCCGCTTTGGAGTCCCATCTTCTTAGTTGTCCTCATCTCTCTTCTTCTTTGCATCAGAATCTTGGTTTTTCCTTATAATTTGTTCTTATGCATCTATAATATATATACATATGCTACAGAACGCGGTTCTGTTTTTTTAGAATCGCAACAGTTTGATAGTAATGAAACAACTGAACAAGGTTGCACGAAAGAAAAAAAAACTATTAGAGGGCTTCAATATCAAAATTAACGGTTCCTACACACCACACGCCGGGATGTTATTTTATATGCTATATGCCTCGTCCTAAATTATGAATTTAACGATTTACCAGAATTCCGATTAAGCAGAAAAATATTTATATGACATTGCTTCTGTGCGCATATATGCTTTCTTTTTCTTCCTTCGGGATTTTAAAGCTCACACCCAACACAGTGGTGATATAAACATTCATTCATGCATAATTCAGCAACAACGGTACCTCGGAAGATAGTGAGAGAAAGAGAGAGAGAGAGAGAGAACAGTGCTTAGACCACTGCGACACCGAGGTTGCCTCGAGAATTTGATGTGTTTTTGAGTTACTCATTCTAGACTAATGTATTTTCCGCGTTATTTATGTTTTACTTATTTGCTTCGTATTTTTGTTATTTGTGTTACTCATACAAGAGTGTATAATAAATACAGAATACAAGCTATTCCCTCGAACTATCTGGAAGCAGGGGGAGAAAAATAATTTATCACAGTACATGTATTTTTATTATACTGGTAATACAAATTTCGGGATATTTTGCTTCCGGAAGAAAACCACAGTGATATGAGAATTTGGCAACTATGAAGATAATTTATTAGCGAGGTTAGCTACTTCATGTTTAAATTAGCGTTGTGACAAAATTGAACGTGGCGCGCGAGCTGTGATAAAGGTGCCTTGGAGAAGTGGAAAGATGCTTGTTTCACCGCTTAGTCTAGAAGTTTGCTTAGTGTAGTGTCTTCAGTGTGGGAATAACACGAAATGATGCCCAGACGACGTTTAAACGATGGCAACAGAATTTGGGCTGTTGGCGTAATACCTGCAGGTGGATGGCAGATCGATATGACTGTTGTTTCAAGCGTTTGGCAAGGTGTAGTAAGTCAGTTGCATACAAGGTTTATACGGCATGGAAATGTTGCATATCGACGCAGGAGCAGTAGCACGAGGATAACCTCCAGGAAGCCTTGCTGGGATATCAATTCATAATGAGCCGTTCAATGTCTCTAGTAGTCTACTCAATCAAACAACAATCGTTACCTTCATGCTGCTGAAAGTAACGATCGATGTTGGATTGAGTAGACCCTACTTCAGTTCGTGAATGTTGTTCATGGGTACCGGTGTTTGCCGTCGCATCTTTGACCAGGGTACTGAAACGTGTTGGTTAGTGATTGACGTCAATACCTCGTCTTCGGGAATGTTGTCCCCTGCCTTTAATAGTACGATCTTTCGGTACATTTCTTTTAGTGCAGTTTTCCAGCAATTTCTAACCTTCTCCTGGCAAATCTCTGTCGCGTTTAAACCTTTACGCGATAATAGCGTAGGTGAACCCTAACAGCATATTTATCGACCTCTATCATTTGTTTACCTTATTACGCTCTGTGAACTCCGTGTAATTGAATTATGCCTCGTCAGTGGTCAATTGCACAAGAATTTTGGCACATCATTACGTGAAGTTCAAAACGGGAAGACGTTTTTGCACAGTTTTCTACAAATATAATTCTAGGCGGAAATTCTACCTTAGGATTTATTACATGGAGCAGACGTCGAAGACTAAATAACACGAATTAAAAAAAAATTACTTTTTCTACAATCAAACTCCGAATACCCATGCAACAGAAGAGAAAACAGTAAAGAACACATCTGACTTTTATTTAGCCTACAAAAGAAAGTCCAAATGTTCTCGTCCTGCGAAGTGATGTTTCGCATTAACCACGATTATTTCGGTAATAAAGCTGTGGACATCAACACAATGACTGTGTCAATGTCTACAGACAGATATTTGTTGCAGCAATAGTTCTGCTGGGGTTCGATCACACTAGCTCATTCATCTGCGAAACTGACACTGCGCACGTCACCATCTTTGATGTAAATACGGCACAAAATATAATACGTAAAAATGTAATATAATACGTTTGCAAATTCCGCGAGAAACGTTACTTCAAAACAACAAGCCTGGCTAAGGCTTTTCTTAACAAAATAATGGATAGAACATGGCCTGAACAACAAGGGAAATCAGTGTACTTATATTTATTTTTATTGATAAAATACTGAAACTGAAAATTTGAAATACATCGACTGTTTTGATTTATTCCAAGGATATATAAATAAACAGACGTACCTTAAGATCGTCATATTAAAATAATCAAACTATGAAATCCAAGATAGATGGGTTGAAAATTCTAGTTATGGAGGGACTGCAATTAATATAACGTTTTATAAATAAGTATAAGGATACCGTCTCTGTACGAACAAATTAGTTCATTTGTTCGTACAGAGACGGAGTCCTTTATACGTATTTATCAAGAATGTAAGAGTGAGTGGTTTATATTGCGGATGGCGTTTTATTTAAATATGATATCCTGTGTTATTCAAAAGAAGTAGGGATTAAAATACTACTTACTAAATACTTCAATATTAACTAGCAACATCGCTAGATTACAGTCAATTATCATTGGAATAATGAGTAGAGCATAATGCTGAAATGTAGTTTATCACAGGAACGCAATGGATGCCAAGCAAAGAATATTTAGTTTTGCGAAAATACAGTAATGTTTATGATTTTTAAATCCGTTATGCACTATTGTTTGTTCAAAACGCCTGGCCAAGACAGATATCAGATACTAAAGTGAGACTTATAAAGTACATTATAGTGGGCGTGAAATACATTGCACACTATGAGCGAAAAAAATACGTTCGTACAGGACATACTACAACTACAAAAGATGCTGCATGTCTCACGATGGAAAGTCATAAAACGTTGTCTCGATTCGTTTCAAAAATTCATGTAAAGTAACTGGTGGAAAAACCTGACGAGCTAAGAAACGAGGAATAATCCTCATTATTTTTCAGGTGACAAAAATTCAACAAAGACTCGGAACATGTCGAGCATCCAGGAACTGCAGTACATTGCGTGCCACATGTAGTCTCGCATTCTTCTGTGGGAAAAGTGGAAAAGAGAGCCGTTCACAAATATGGCAGGAAATCGGACAGATACTTCACCAACTGGTGAGCCTGATTTCTGCAGCACACCATTCTCATTTCCCTTGCATCTTGATGGAGCCTTTAACTTTATGAATGCAGGTGCATCTAACAAATCGGCATCTTGGTGGAAGTTTCACGTTTCACTGACATCAGTAGCAGTCCATTTTTATAGCGAACTAAATATTAAAAAACTCGTGGCAAGAAAATTCTTGGGAAAAGTAAATATTTCCTTTCGATTGTTTTGAGCTGATACACATCTCCTATAATATTTCGTATACTTTTCTGATTTCGCTTTATTTGCATTTCAAGATTTTATGATGAACAACATGTGCTTTCTTTTCGGTTAACAGTTCAGGCTATACACAAACAAGGAAAACTTTTCTAATATCCATCAATAGCTTTCCACTTGTATTTCTCATTATGTCCAGCTGACACTATTTCACTGGATCGTTCTGAGAGCACAACATTTTGCACAAAATGTGACAGCATTTGTGGCTCTCCTGAGCGCTAAAGACCGCCGCAAAGCTGTGCTATATGCTACAGTAAGTTTTCTTGTAGCATTGGTGGCAGTCCGGCTTTCTTTCAGCTGGCAGATAAATAGGCGTCGGATAAAATTACTCACATTATTCCTACGGGTCATTCGTTTGTTACCTCAGAAACGATGTTTCTTGTCCCGTCGAGAAACATACAAAAATCAGAATGATATCCTATCTGACATGACTCGGCCTTCTGCCTCAATACAATCTCGGCAGTTGTCAGCTGCGCACAACAAATTTACAACGTACCGCGCATCGCAGGATGTCTTCATACGGCACACCGCTTTCGTGTCAATATGTTAGCAAAAACATTCGGATCATGACGATCTCTGATCATAAGTGTTCGTGTTCTACTTTACGATTGCTGCAGCCACGTATTTCTTCACTCTAATATGCCATAAAAGTTGAGTTTCAAAATAAAAATTATATCCGGATGTTAACTAAAAATACGCGAGTGATTACGTTAAAAAATTGCACGAATGTTACATAATTGAAATATATTTAAAATTAAACTAATTTCTGTTAGACCATGAGGCAAACCAAATGCATGCTTTGTCGTATATTTCACTGATAAATATTCGTTAAATTTACTTAAGCGAGCACGACCATAAAAATATAACTTAGCATATCAGTTATTGAGACTTCATTTCCTGAAATTTATGTCAGTTACAAATATTAAGCCTATGAGCATCTAATTTGCAAGTTTTCCTTACGCATTTCCTTTTTTTTCGTTCTGGTTCAACTTTCTCTCAAGCGCTTTAATTTTATGAATGCTATTTCATTATTAATAAGTATATTACATTTCGTAAAATTTAAAAAATAGTATGGGCAAGCAGATAAAATTTATTTTATATAGAAGGTAAAGATACGGTTTGATCTTAGAATTTAGTAAGTATCTTTATTCATTCCGAATTGCAAAGATAAATAAGATTTCATATTTTCCCTTGGTAAGTTCGTGTTTTCTGTTTTATATCAATCTGGCAACTTTAACTGTTAGCATGTTCGAATTAGAACTTCTAGCGATGCGTGTTATATCTACGCGACACAAGGGATCCCGAATTTGTTTCTAAGTGAAAAATGAGTGGTGAGTTTCGTTCACTTTGCAAGGAACTCAGAAAAAACGTTTTAGATGTTCTAGGGATACACCCGAGATGTTTAAATAAATTCCTTGAAAAACATAGCTGGGATGACTTCTTTTTAGACAGTTGCTTGCCATAGATTAGAATCTTTGGAAAGGAATCCATACTTTTGATTAGTTATTTTGAAAAGGCTACTTCCTGAAGAAGTATTGTATCATTCGTTTAGCTATGAAAATGTAAAGGATAATATGCTTCCGAGATACATTGCGAAAAATGCCCTTACTGAAAAGTTTGGAGGGGCTAGTCATTAAAACAAATATACTATATCCTTAACCTCGAGTATTGTTTCGCGTAAATTACCCATTCTGTTGGCAAAAAAGTAACGAACCAAAATTTATAAATAATCATCCTTCATGTAATCAGCATGTAACGCGCAGTTGATGTAAAATTGAACTAAAATCAGCTAATTCTGGATAATCTAGATTAAATTATAATAATATAAATTGTTGTTGAATGTTATGTAGTCTTTACTGAACTGCTGGCTTTTACTACGACTTAATTCAATATTTTGCCATGGCAAACTGTGGTTCCTGAAAAAGCATACACTGGCGTGCAAAAATTAAGGACGAGACGATTTTTAGAATGCAACGTCGTGCAGAAGTGCTCCACATCGACTCAAATCATACCATAAGATCCATAAGATGTAAAAATATGGTACAAGTGAGCAAAAGCGTTCAATCAAGGAATCCAAAGGGTACAAAGGGCCGCCCCGGTGGCGCAGTGGTCTAAGGCGTTGGCCTCTGATCATTCGTCCGTAAGGGGTCCGGGTTCGAATCCCGGTCAGGCATGGATGTTGTGTTTGTCTTACGGCACTGGCTCTCTCCCTTCCCTGGAACCAGTGACCCTAAATTAGGGACGGGCGACTGCTTATAGCCCATTGAGTTGCTCACGGTGGGCGTTAAACCTTCAATCAAAAAAAAAAAAAAAAAAAAAAAAAAAGGGTACAAAGGCATTTTATTGAAAAGGTAGCTTCGAGCTAAACTGTTCAGAAGACAGAAACGTCCATGTGACAGGCGAATCCAAGAAAAATCCAGTCTTTAGTAGGGAATATGATCACCCCTGACAGCGTTGCAAGATTTCCAAGGTCTGTCCATGCTGAGGACGAGGTTGTCGAGGAGCTGTTGAGGCATCGCGGCCCATTCCTCTTGTGGCGCCAATGTCAGCTGCAGAATCGTTGCTTGCGGCAGGTGACGTGCTGCCAAGCGTCTCCCGACCAGGTCCCACACGTGTTCGATTGGATTTAGGTCCGGGGACCTTGGGGGCCAATCCATGCGTTGAATACCTTCACTCTCCAATAGGTTTGCAACAGCCACTGTACGATGAGGTGTAGCGTTGTCGTCCATGAAGAGGAACTCAGGACCCACAGCACATCTAAACAAATACACGTGATGCAGGAGAACCTCGGTACAATAGCGGACACTAGTGACTGAAACTACTTGTAAGATGTGGAAGTCAGTACGGCTAAGCATGATACCGCTCTAAACGAGAACTCCGCCACCTCCAAACCTATCACCTTTGATGATGTTGGAGGTGTGATTACGTGTTTCCTGCTCTCTCCAGATGTATATACGTCCAGAATCGCTCGTCAGACTAAATCGGCTCTCATTCGTTACGAGAACTCGACCCCATTGTTGATGTGTCCAGTTCTTGTGTTCCTGGCACCACAAAAACCGCAGTCTCCGATGAGCAAGCGTTAATGGCACACACCGTACTGGTCGTCGTGCAAATATACCATCTTTGTGCAGCCTCCTGGCCGCGGTAAAACGCGATAACTGACGTGCAGTTGTCGGTTGCATGTGCCTTGCGATTTCTCCCGCTGTCTGCCGTCTGTCTCTTCGCTCCTGTAGGACAAAATATCAGCCGTCCGCCGCAGTGGTTGTTCGTGGACGACCACTGCTAAACTCTCGGACCGCTGTTCCTTTCTGTTTGAAATGATCTCCAAGCTTGTGAAACGATGCTGTGAGCGATCCCGAACTCCTCGGCCACATTAGTCACACTTCGACCTTCTTCGAACTTCCCAATGACGCGACCTCGGGTAAAGTCACCCAGATGTCATCTACCGGATTGCCTGTTGGCCATATCACACAGTGGCAACAACTCGACGTCATTCAAACCCATGATATACACCGTGCAGTAGTTTTCATCGAATGTTTGAGCGTACATCGCCCGTGAGCTTTATACCCTTCCGACACCCCCCCCTCTACGTCATGCAGCATATATGCGCATGCCCTACCGTACCGAACCTTAGTCTAAATCCTGAGTTATCTTTCGGTCTGTTGTGCCTGATCGTTCCGCTCTTATGCTAATTTATCCTCATCGCCCTTAATTTTCGCTCACCAGTGTAAAAACACTTTCCTTGTGTTTTGTATTTTATCAGAAACATTAATATAGAAATTACTATAAAATTCACTTTCTTCAGCATTAGTGTTTCTGCAGTGTGTCACCTGTGGTTCGAATTTCGAGTACAAAAAACTCAGTGAGAGGATGTTCGAAGTATCCTTAATACCACAGTGCTAGGAGTTAGGTGACACAAGCATGCCTGCGCCTCCCGCATGGATTTTTCTGGTGTCAAGGAACGACTGGACTGACTCCATCGATATTTTCGATTTGAACTCAACGTTGTTATGCATTTCTGACCATTATGCAGCGGTGACGGAGTTGTGTGTAGTACGAGATACCGTGATGTCAGACTTTCCTGGAGCCAATGGCTTTTGTCTTCGATTAAAATGCACGGATCATATGTCGCGGTCGCACGGATCATATGTCGCGGTGGCGACCCTCTATGTTGTACAACCAATTCAAATAATCGGGGTATAATAAAAAGTTCAGCAAAGTTTGCATGTGTGAAATGCATGTAAAACACTTAAACGCACTGAAAAGGAAATTTAATAATTTGGAAACTGATAACACTGTTCAGTATTTACACTTACTTTAAGTCTTGAATATATTTTGCTTCAATCGTTTGTCGTGCACCTCTCGTCACCACATAAGGTTTAAGAAAATGCTAAAAATAGCTGTCCTGTGTCCATGATTTCCCAAAGCTTTGCATGGACATTGGTCATGAGGAAAACACTATTTCCCAGACGAATTGCTGGGAAATGTTATTTTCTGGAGGCTCATTCCCGTTAAATGTAAACTGGATAGGATTGTAATTACTTTTGGCTCCAAATTAAACTTCGAAAAAAAATGAAAAAAGCTCCGCATTATTCTGATACAATCTTGATTCGAGAAGAACTGGTAGCGTTACGTATCCTGAAAATTAAAAAAAATTAACGGCCGTTAAGGAATTATTTAACTCCTTGTGCGGCTAATGAATATAACTCATGAAATATTTAAATGACATACATGACAAAAAAACAAATATCTAATCAATTCCTAACATATAAAATTAAGTGCGCTTAATTTTGCGCATAGTGTAGTGAATGCTCTAAATTTCTATTACAGGATTGTTTAAATTACGAATACTAAATTTTCTGGCTGGTCACTATTTTTTCAACGCTTTTGAAATCGCTTAAGCAATTACTAATCACCACGTTAATTTTTTTATTAACACAAAAACACCAAATTATTTAACAGGAGTGCTAAACATATTTTAGGCAATGACGTCTTGTCGACTAAAATATCGGCGATGGTCTGCGTCGAGGCCGAAAGTGTTGTGGAAGTAAGTATTCGTAGAACGTGTCACAGTCAAAGGAGATGGTTTCTTTTAGAAACAGCATGGAAGAAAGAACGAACTTTGGCCAATTATAGATGCCGATATCGTAATAAATGCTGTCATAACAAATGGCCACTTTCTTTAACTCCATGAAGATATACTGCAGTGTGCATTCCTCTACGAGACAAATTGTTAGAACAAAAACGGTAAACTCCGATTCAGCAAAACACTCAACGGCAGACAGTAGCGAAAGGGGCAGAAGAAGGAAAACAGCACCTGGGTCAGACAGACAGTTTCTAACTCGCATATATGTTTAAAGCAGATGCAGATTAGGAGGATTAACGACCGAAAAAATCATTGGAAGGGTCATCCCAGCTGAAGATTTTACTATCAGTGGCAGCAGAAAGAACACCATTTTTTCCTGAAGATTTGTGAGGTAAGACCGGAGCGCCGTTAGAAGGTCCCCATGAAACAGTAGCAGAAGAAGACGTAGAGTAAACAGGTCCACCGGTAGTAAGAGCAATCTGAAAAGAACTGCCGCATTCCACGGATCAATCCTTATAACCAATCTAAGAAAAAGTAGTCAGCGACAACGACACAAAAAGAAAAGGCGAGGACGAGTGCTTCGGCAGCAAAGACGGAGAGGCGAGAGACTGCGAGGAAGTCTATCCTTGTGCTCACGGCAAAAAATGCAAAATATTGGATTGGAAGTATAAAAGATTTCTGGTTTCACCAATAATGGAGGAGGACGACACGAAGGCTGAATGAAGAAAGTGGTTACAATCATTACACCCGTACAGGCCAAGACATAAGCATCAAGTCTGTCCTAAATTCGAAGACTAAAATAGTATAAACGTGCTAGCAACCCGAATTTATTGGCGCAGAATACAAACCAACGTTTCCAAGCTTTCGCTCATCACCCAGATGTTTTTTCAAGGAAGGTAAACAGCAAACTGCAGTTTACTCTCAAACAAAATACTGATTTTGGCATTGGATTTACATCTATACTAAAAACGGATATGTCACTAACAAAAGTATTATCTTCATTGATCTGCTGCTGATAATTTTATTGAAATTATGTCGAACATGGTCTGAAGGAAAGGCAACGTTAGGGCCGTTTAATTTTGGCGACAATCGAAACCACCTGCTATCAATAAAGAGAGTTGTAGCTCTCGTCTCCTTAATGGAGGGCATTAACGCAGCTCTGATATAACAGGCAAGATGCCACTAAACTATCATACACTCACGAACAATGACTTTTGAGCACCTAGAAGAAAACTTCGCACAACCGCGAAACTGAGCATATTGCTAGAGTACGTGTTGGTGTGCAAATGATCCACGTTTGGTGCCATTGCGCATGACCGCACATCCTATGGTGGCGCTGCAAGTACGAACCGGCTGCTTCATAAACCGGCTTGTACTTAGTGCCTCATGAAAGCAAAACACACTAACCGACGCAAGCAAGAGTACAGAGTGACAAGAATGCTTTGTAGACGCCAGAGATGTCAATTTCCGCAATTTACGGACTTTCAGAGTCCTGATCATCGGGCTGAAAAACCGCATAGTGGTCTGCGCGCCGTATAGCCAGCCAAGTGGATTGTTCTGACCATACCGTCCGACTGTGTTGTGAACAGTGGACACGTGACGGCACTTCTACACGGCGGAGTGGCTCCGGACGGACCAGGAGGACAACCGCTAGAAAGGATCGATGCATCGTGCGAAAGGAACGAACTGATCCCATGGGACCCAGGTCCACTATACAGGCAGATGTAGCGGATCCAGTTCCCCCCGAACCATTTCCCGACACCTCGAGGAAGCGAATCTGCTATCCCAGGGCACTTACGTGTGATGCCATTAAAACCGAAATACCGTCTGCTCTGTTTGCAGTGGTGCCTGAAAAGAGTGACATGGAACGCTACAGACTGTCGACGTGTGGTGTTTAGCGATGAGTGCCGCTTTGTTTTGATAAGATATCATCACCGTGTCCTGGTTTGGAGGTCCCCGGGTCAAAGGCACAATCTGAAGCTAGTTATCGAGCGCCACACCTCCACCACTGCAGGCATTATGGCCTCGGTAGCCATTGCCTACGATAACCGATCAGATCTAGTACTGGTGCGTGGATAATTGACAGGCCAACGGTAAGTTTATATGATCGCCCCATGCGCTATGTGCTACAATTTCTGCCCCATGTGCTACAATTTCTAGCCGGGATTCCAGGTGCCATATAAAAGTAGGATAATGCACGCCCACACACGGCTCGGATTGCCCAGTACTGCCTACGTTATGTCCAGACAATTCCATGGCCTGGGCGCTCCCCAGACATATCCAATATCGAGCATGCGTGGGACAAGTTGAAATGCCAGATGCCGCCGTGCCGCAATATTCGGGATTTGGAGCACGCAGTCCAACACGTGTAGGCCGGACAGCAGTAGGACATCATCAGGCTTCTGTTCGCCTCCATGTCTGACCGTATTGCGGCATTTTTTCGCCGCACGAGGCGGTGTGACACGCTGTTGAAGATGACCTGACTGTGTGTCACAGATCCCTCTGTAATTGCCCTGCAAGTCTGTTTTGCCATCGTGTGTATTGTTTACCTGTAACATTGCGTCCATAAAATATGAGTTCAATCTGATGTTTTATTCTTGGTGAGCAAATTTCATTATCTGTGAGTGTATAATCTGTTTTCTGACTTATTTTGATTTTTTACATATTTTATTTTTGGATCGCTGCGCATGTTTACGCTTGGAGATAAGAAGAATGAAAGAAAACCGATATGGTTCCCAAGTTTTTGCTCGCAAATAACAGACACTGAACCCACCCGCCACATTAACGGACACCAACGAATAACATTAACGCCAAAAACAAAGAAAGTTTTGGTTTGTACACGTTAGCTGCTGTTGCATTAAGGTTAGGTGTAACCACTGAATAACGACCCCTCTTAACAGGGGTAAACGGTCTCTCCAGTCAGTCCAGAAAAGGATTCACGAGCACCTTTTCTCTTAGAATTTTATTTATCTCCTTCGGTACGACATCTAGTGAGTAAGAACTGTATAAGGATTTTTACAAAATGAATTCTGCCTCAAGCAAAATATGTTGTTTTGCTGATTGCATGATAACTTACTTAGATGAAATTAAAAGAGTCAAAATTCAGTTCAAATGGTGACGGCAAGTACTTGATGCGAGCTACAACATTCATTTATGCCTCAATAGCCCACGGAGTCTGGCGATTGTGGGTGCTGTTGCCTGGAATATTGATTGAGAGTGTCTCTTGGTTTCGTCTTTGTGGATTCTATCCAGGCTATCCCGATCTCCGTCATATTGCTGAGCAGATGCACCTTTCGCTCCCTCAAAATCTGTAATGATTTTCTTTCTTATAGCAAACCCTATCACTCATATCTTACTTGCTGTTTCTAAGGACAATAAGACTAGACTTCAGACACTGCCTTCCAAAAATCCACAATTATACATATAAGTTTAGCTGTAGTTCTGGCAATTCAAGTGAAAATTAGCTGCAGGTAAGAAGAAAAACTTACGCATTTATACCTTTACTTTCGGTTCTAAATTCCGCTGCAAAAAGTTAATTGTATTTAGTGTTCTAAATCTGGATATTTTAGATCTTGAACTTAGGTCAGTTTACTTAGAGCTGTTCGGCGAGATACCTTGGAAACCGAATGAAGATTCTGAGCGAACATTAAGTGAAGAGTAGTGATAGCGTTTTCTTCTTCCAAATGTGATGGAGCACGCTGCCTGATTTACCCCGGTGCGCGCTTATAACTGAACTGAAATTTCATATCGTATTCGGTGCAAAACAACCAGCATCTATAAAATTGTTTTACATGTTTTTTATTTCTTTTGATTGGAGGTTTAACTATCACCGTGAGCAACTCCATGGGCTATAAGCAGTCGCCCGACCCAAATTTTTGACCACTGATTCCAGGGAAGGGAGAGAGCCGGTGCTATAAGACAAACACAACATCCATGCCTCACCGGGATTAGAACCCGGACCCTTCTCGGACGAATGGTTACTAGCAAGTGCTTAGACCACTGCATCACTGGGCCTACGTTTTACATGTTTGTTTTTGACCTCTTGTTTTTAGCATTTCATATTTATATATACGTAGGCAGTTCCACAAAAACCGAGAATATCTTTTTTTTAGTTGAAAAGAGTACGAAGGTGAAAAACACCACACAGACAACTATCTGAATTAAGGAAGTATCTATGGCAACAGTTATTAGCAGTCTCAGACGATTCTGGTTTTGTTACTGCGCAGTTGTTTAAGGTACGTCTGCATTTCGCCATACAGCTATGGAGGGGAGTGATTTAGAGTTAAGAAGTGAAATGTGTTGTGCGATAAAAATTTGCTATTGTTTGGGTAAAACGGCCCCAGGAACAGCTGATGTTATGAAAACAGCTTGCAAATATAAGTGTTTGAGTGTCAACGATATTTAGATGGAACCATGATTACAAAAAACAGTGTTTTCCGGCGGAACTCCCTCTTATGCCTGTTAGACATAAAATTGCTCTTACGGAGCGCATTGTTAAAACTGTTTGGGCAATCTTGAAAGCAGATCGGCGATTGACGTGTGAAGATATAGGATCGTCAACTAATACTTCAAAATCCAGATGGGTAGCTCATTACCTGACGAGAGAACAATTGTTAGCCGGAGTTGCGGTCTGTTGTGCGTGGAAACAAATGATTGCAAAAGATCTGAACTTTCTTAGCACAGTAATAACTATGAATCAAACGAAGGTCCACTATTTCGATCACATCACGAAGCGCGCTACGAGAGTCCCGAAACACACAAGCTCGCCTCCTCCGAAAAAGGTCCGCCAAACTAAATCGTCTGGGAAGGGTTATGATAAATTTCTTTGATCAAAAATTTGTAGTCTACCAGCATGCCGTTCCTCCACAAATTAGTGTCAACGCTGAGAATTGCATTTCAGTCTTTCATCGTCTGCGACGACACATATCGAATAAAAGACCGGAACTAGTGGGCAAGTGAACCCGACACTATGTTAAGGCCCGCCCACACATGGCTGCTTGTGTTTAACACTTTCTTACGAAATGTAGTATTGAAATCATATCCTAGTTTGCCTACAGCCCTGACTTCGCCCCGTGCAATTTCTGGTTGTTTCCAAAATTGAAGGAGAAGATTCAATGCTGATGCTGACGTTATTCAAGCTGTACCGGGGTCACTAAAGCAACTTGAACAAAATACTTTCGTCGCATGCTTTGAAAAGTGGATTGAACGATGGGACCGTTGCATATCATCCGAGGAAGATACGTTGAGAGAGAATAACATACATTTTGCCGTACCTATATATATTCATTTTGTGTGATTTTACTCACAGTTTTTATGGAACAGCCGTTGTGTATATAATTAGAAGTTCTTTCAAATTTCGTATTAAAATGACAGAAAACCTAAGATGCACTTTTATATTTGTAAAATATATTATATAAAATTTTATAGAAGAGAGCCGGATCCCCATATCTACGTCAGCGTTATGCCACAGGTTTTTTAGGGGTTTTTTGTTGAATTATGTGATGAAAATCCGGCATCAAACAATAACTGCACAAAGAATGATCGTTTTAATAACTCTTTCAGATAACTGTGGATATTCGTCTTTGTTACTACACACGACGTCCAATGGGTGCTCGCGTTCTGGACAGGAAGACCAATTGGTTTCAGAGTTCATGTCATACTTACACGGGCACATAAAATTCAACGGTGATATCTAAGTAGAAAAATAGACCACATAATAATACGGAAAGCCAATTAATCATACGATTTGTTGTATCCTTGACGAATATGAAGGAGGTCGGCCTCAATCAGTTGTGAAGTGAGAAAAGAGAGGCGTCTGTTAATGATAGATGTTTAAATTTGAAGAGATATATATGTATGTACGCTATTAATTCTTCTAAGCCATATTTTGCATTTACGAATGCCACCCCGGGGGCGCAGTGGTCTAAGCCACGGCTTCTGATCATTCGTTCGAGATGGTTCCGGGTTCGAATCCCGAAGATGGTATGTATGTTGTGTTTGTCCTACGGCTCTGGCTTTCTGCCTTCCCTGCAACCAGTGGCCGTAAATTGGGGACGGGCGACTGCTTATAGCAAATTGAGTTATTGACGGTGCTCGTTAAACTTCCAATAAAAAGAAAAAAAAAACATTTACAAACCTATACAGTTATGTTTGTCTTTTGTTTGATTGAGGGCGAGGAGATTCTACATACGTACACTGAAGAGCAATTGAATTAGAGACAGCTGGCGTTATGCAAATGTGGCGCTGTGGGCGGCCCTGTAAACGAAAACGACATGACGTATGCAGCGATCCGACAATATAAGGAATACTGCTACGGGAATCAGTAAGTATCGGACGCAGTATGGTTACGACGAAGGATCAAAGCGCATTTGATCGTGAGCAAATTGTCGGGGCACGACGAATGTGTCACTCCATCTCGGCAGTCGTGCCGGCAACGGGATTTTAACGAGAACTGTGTCACGGGTGCACCGTGGGTACATCGAATCCGGTAAAACCATCCCTGCGAGGGCCAACTGCAGTGGACAACAGCGTGTGGATGAGCGGGGTCATCGTCTGCTAGCTCGCATAGTAACAGCTAATAGACGGGCCACAGTACCAGAAATCACTCAGCAATTTAATGCTGGTGCACAGAAACGTGTAAGCAACCACACCAACCAGAACCATCTCCTCGCTATGGGGTACAGAAGCCATCGTCCCACGATGGTATCGCTGCTGACAGCACATCACAGGGTGCAAAGATTAACATGGGCGCGGGAACATCGCCACCACTGGACCCAAGACATGTGGGAAAATGTTGCCTGGACTGATGAGTCGAGATTAACGTTGGTACATGTGGATGGCAGGATGCGAGTACGGCACAAACCACATGAAGCGTTGGATCCTTCTTGGCAGCAGGGTACTCTTCAAGTTGGTGTATGTGGCATTCTCGTCTGGGGAATGTTTACGTGGACTGAAAGGGGATCCTTGGCACGTGTGACATCGTCCCTCTTAGGTCAACGTTACCGGGTTATACTGGACGACCATTTGTTCCCGTTTGTGCGTCTTCAACATCCCATTAGGGACCTCATCCTGCAACATGACAATGCACCGTGCCATCGCTCACGAATTGTATGCAAATGGATTGATGAACACTCCACCGACGTGACCTTGCTTCCTTGGTCACCTAGGTCATCTGACCTCAATCTCATCGAGCACATCTGGGATGCCATCGAGAGAGAGATGTACGAGTCTCTGAACTCCCTTCATCAATACTGTGTGAACTGTGGGAGGTTGTTCAGGGGTCGTGGATCCGTATGGCTTCCCAACGCTTCCGGGTTCTTGTCGAGTCCATGCCGAGAAGAATCGCCGCCGTCATCAGGGTGAAAGGTGGTGCTACCCGTTACTAGACAGGTGTCTCTAAATCAATTGCTCTTCAGTGTATATCGTATCAATGATTAAATGTGTTCCTGCTCCAAGGAGATCTCACGCATCATGCTCTTATCAAAAACATACACAGTTGTACCAGAATAACATGACCAATCCCGGTACCACTGTTTATCCGCAAAGGCGGGTCACAGGGTGCACGTGACAAGGTCGACCACATGTAGATATGAGCTGTCGGCCAGGACAGATGAGCCATAGTGCGTGAAGTGAGCAAAATGGAAAGATGCTGTGATTAGACGATCGTTCAAAAAGGAATGATCATCGAGTATTGCGCCGATGGTAGAAGCATCTCAGAAACAGCAGACTTCCTAAGCTGTTCGCGAGGTGCTGTAGTAACGTTGTACCAAGAATGGAGAGTAAGCATACCGAGTAACTCAAGACGTCTTACCTGAATAGAACCAAAGGCCATCGACCTCAGAGGAGAATGTCGCCTCCGTCGACTGGTAAAAGTACTATTGACGCATAACAGTGTAGAAATTTGACACGCAAATCAACGTTGTTGCACCGTGTTACAAGTCGCCCGACAACAGTAGAGCGAACCCGGTTAAGCGTGGGTCTCTGGGGTCGGCGCTGCGTCAAGGCGCGCATGTTGGCCCAAGTCCATCGGCAACGACGCCTGCAGTTCGCATGGGACTACCGTCATTGGAAAGTGGAAGAGAGGGAGAAGGTTGCCTTCTCCAACCAATCGAGGTTTCTACTACACAGAAGTGACGGACGGTGACGCATACCGAAACTTGGACACGCTTTTCGTTTAAGTGCGGGCCAAAGGTAGCAGTAGGCATTTCTGGAGGATGATTTTCTGGTACGACTTGTGACTGCTAATACCCCTGGGGGTTCCTGAATGTTAATGGCTTCATTTTCATCGTCGCTGAACATATGCCCCCCTTCATGTTGGACATTAACCCTGGAGGTGATGGTGTTTACTTAACGACATTGTTTGCATGGCTGGTTCAAGGAACACTACAGCGATTTCTCCCTTCTGCCTTAGAAAGTGAAATCGCCTGACCTTAATTCCGTAGAACACTTGCGAGAATATTTTAATCGACAGTTTCGACGTGCTCACGTATAACCACGTTATATCCGGTACTTCGGTGCTGTGAAGCAGTCCGATTGGCCGCGTGTGCCTCGGGCAATCTTCCATGATGACTAATTCTTTTTTGCGCAACCGTGGGTGACTGACCTACGACCAGATGTCGGTGTTTCCATTACAACGTACTTGCCACGTGAGTAAGCCTCTTCCCCCTTTCTTCCGCAACTGGAACGCAGTTCTTCTGACCTTGAAAAGAGAGCCAAGACGCAGTTGAGTGCTGGATTTCGTTGCAAAAGGATGGGCTTTTATTTCTTTCGATTGTTCTTAAGATTTCGCTCGTCGGCTCATGTTCGAGATGGCGTATTCTTCAAGGCAAGGCCATCTGATTTTGCTCCTGGTTTTAACAATGAATTCAGCCAAACGAAAGCAGTTTTCTTTGGAGAAGAAAAAAAGAATTATTGATTAAGTGAGTACAGGGGGAAAAGATAGGAAATGCGACCCAAAAAAATATGGGATCACTCCGTCGACGTTATCAACATTTTTGAAGAACAAAGTAGAAATCACAGAGCAGCTTCAAGAACGGGCGATCGGACCACAAAGAAAAAGATTACGGCAAGCTCAATTCCAAGCTGTGGACTCAGCCACTTTCACCTGGTTCCAAGACGCACGATCAAGAAATGTACTGATTAGTGCATCATTGATACGAGACAAGGCTGCGCAGTTCGACAAACTTTATTAGGTATGGATTTTGAGGCAAGCGGGGGGATGATTGAATTGGTTCTAGGACCAGTACGGAATCGTTGTAAAACAATTGGCGGAGAAGAGAGTGCAGCTCCGATGGAAAATGTGAATGAGTGGAGAACAGGAGAAGTGGCAAAACTTATCCAAACTTATAGACCATATGATGTCTTCAATAAAGGTGATTCTGGAATTTTCATCCAGTTGGAGCCCGACAAAACTTTGGCAATTAAAAATGACAGGTGTGTTGGAGGTGAAAGATCGAAACAGCGCCGACCTCCCTTTTCTGCTGTAATCAATCAGGAACAGAGAAGAGGAAAGTGCTAGTAATTAGGCAATCCCAAAAACGTTGGTGTTTGAAAGGTGTGCAATCGCTACCTTTCAACTCCAAAGCCAATAGAAAGGCGTAGATGATGCAAACTACATTCAGTAAATGGCTATTGAAGTTACATTGTGAGATGAAGAGGAAAAAACAAAATTCTTCTTCTGGTTGGCAATTGCACGGTTCATGACGAATCTTCTAAGCTTGAAAACATTCGTGTCGAGGTCTTTCCACCAAACTTCACAGCAGTTTTCCAACCCTTGGACAAGACAATAATACAGTCTGTAAAAGACCATTAGAAGTGCATGTTGAAGGTATTGACATTTCTTGAAATTGAGAAAAACGATCTGATAAAAGTGAATGCCAAATATGCATTGCATGTGATTTCTGGAGAATAGAGCAATGTGCTCGAGGTAACAATAAAAAACAGTTGGCGGCATGCAAATTTAATTGACACTGAAACTGAACCCGAAAACGATGCGACCGACACCGACGAGGATTTAAGTGCTTTGTCAGGGGCACTGGGGAATGCTCTCCACATATCTGCTTTAGTTTCTACCGATGTTTCTCTAGAGGCTTTTTTACGTGAGGAAAACAATATTCTGACCATTTACAAACTGACTGATGCAGATATAATTGAATCGATTTCGGATAACAGAAATGAGGAAACTACGGAAAGCAGCGAGGACGATGCAATTCATTCAACTCCTCCATTACGTGAGACTGGGTGTGAAGCGCTTAGCTGTTTAGAAAAGGTTTAACATTTCGTATCGGGAAGATTGAACGTCCCGGATGAAACTTTCACCCATTTACATTCTTTGCAAGAACTTTTAGTTTCAGCAGCAACAAAGTCCCATTTTCAAACAAAAATAACGGACTTCTTTAAATTGTAAATACTAAGAACATACAATAAATAATATATGTACTGTATAAGAAGTGAAAACGTCTAGTGAACAAAAGTAGTGTTAACTTTATGAAAGTTATGTATGAAATTAGACATAATAGAGAGTTTTCTTTTTTATTTCATGTTTTAAGATACAGTACATTATGAGTACTTTGAATACAATCGATTCCTGTCATTTAAAAAAGTAAGTACAAAATTGAAATATCCATTATAACGAACAGAGTTCGACGTTCCCGTGAAGTTCGTTCTAACAGGACTCGACTGTACAATAAAAGCAACTTAGAATCAACTTCATAATAGTCATGAATGAATATTAAAAGCCCGTTACGTTTTGTACTAAAATAAGATATTTTTCTTCGCAAGAAGTCCTAGCCGAGAAGGGAGAACAAAGGGAATTTGAATAGCACGCAAAGGTAAACCGATCAGCGTATCGCCGGTCACACTTAAGTTTAAAACAAATACTTTTATCGTTCGCGATAACGTCAGACACAGCTAGCGTCAGTGTTGTCTAACATACCCCACGTTGTATGAAATTATGCGGCTCGCAAAATGAAGAAAAATAAAAATCACGTTTGTAACATAAAAGAAATGGCACCGAATTTGAACGGCTACATTGCATTTTACTGAATGATACAGTGATACCCATCATTTGACTGGAAACAAGTGTTACCACTTTAGTAGTTATGATTTAGCACAGAAGGATAAATCTATCAGCGGTTATGAGCTCCTCAAGTTCTTCGAACGAGCATGTGTGGCTCAACGACGAACACGATCGTAAATTTGCAGTTCTGTCGTATTCACCGGGTATCACAAAATGTTTTTTAAAGTTCATCTAACACGAATGAACAATATCACACCATTGCGCCATAATGTTTCTAATAGTAGGGAAAAGGTTTCCGTTTGAAATAAAAAGAAACATTCAGATAGTTATAAATCTTACGTATTTCCACATCGGACATTTACTGAATTCCTATAGTTCGTACTACTTTGAAAAATGTCAAAGAAGTAGGGACTACAGGATTTCATTAGCAGTAGCAAGGCAGTAGGGACTACAGGAATTTCGTATCATAATATTATTTTATATTATAAAAATCATTATTTTAGGAAAGATGTTTCTGTTTTAACGTCGCGGGAGAAGAGGTACAATAGTTCTACGTAAGAAACTGTAAAATAAAATTATTTCACCTGTTCCTATATTTCAGATTAATTAGAGATTCTTCACAGATTTTGATAGAACCAACAAAGAAATAAAATGTTAGCACGCACTCCAGTGTTATGCAAAATTTGATGTTCAGGAAAATTTCATTATACTAATCGGGTATATCAGAGTTTTTTCTCGCATTCAAGTGTTTCACAATTCTGTAAAATTATTTTATATTTCATGAAAATAGGGTTGGTACTTTACAGAGCACATAGGTTACTTCAAATTATTTGTTCATTTACATGATATTATTGCGTGATAATATTTTCTTTGTATAAATTAGGTATGCCAAGTGGGTATTTCCGACTTTTCCACATGTTATATATTAAAATAATTTCGAAATTCTCAAAATGTAATTTGTGATTTTTTTATTTTTATTTTTTTTGGATTTGCCAAATTCTTCCGTCAAGATGCATTGTCTTTTCCAAATTCCATTTACCTTTTTTAGATGGTTTGAAAATATATCATTAATAATGTAAACTGGTTTCTTTCCCAGAATTTCCTGACCTGTGTCATTTTTCTTACTACACTTTGCACTTCAGGGGTGGAAACTGAACGACAACTTAGAGTTCTATGGGCTTTCATTGTACATGTATTTCGAAATTCACTAGATATTCTTATTTGAACTATGTATAATATTCCCCATCATCTTTCCAGTAACGTTTTAGCTTTTTAGCAACGAATTTATTATAGGATCAATTGCTACTCTCCATTTATGTACCTCAATATAGGAATTTCGTAGAAATGGAGTATAGTCTGCCATGAACACCTTGAAAATTTTAGAATTCCTTGAAAGACGTATATTACTCGCAATATTCGAAGTGGGTAAAGCGCTCCATTTCGTTTTTTTAAATGGAGTTAGTGATTCAAAGCAATAACTCGGTAATCATTTGAGCAGGTATACAAGAATGCTTGCATAACAGGAACATTGGGAAGTGCGCAGTTGCTCTACCAGGATTACCGTAGAATAGTAATCACGAGTGCCAGATACGTGGAAATTACCAGGCTCCCTTTCTTCTCTGTTGTTTATGATGCCCTCTGTAGACAGATAAAGTTACATATTATTTTAGTATGATGGCTAAATTACGTCTGACATGTGTGTATATGTGGACGAATAAAGAATTATCTTGTATTAAACGAATTTTAGGGACTATTCACAATTTTATGATCATAAAAAAATAACGAAACTTGTTTAAAAGAAAAATAATTTTTTCATTCCAAGTTTTAAATATGAAAAAAAGAAACTTTTGTCCTAAATAAAGAAGGAAATCTTCAAGAACGCAAATTTCTTGGTGTCCTTTTCTATCTAAAAAAATTTAGTAGTATTAAATGGAATTAAAGGTCCTTAAAATGTTAAGTAGTCCTTTAACGAACTAAATAATTCTCAGAAAGGTTTAATTCCGGCAAAAGAAACCACAGCAGAATTTTTAGTGGCATTAAAAAGAAGAAACAGTATGTTATGTAAATTTGTGCTAACATACTGTTTCTTCTTATACTGTTTCTTCTAGTTGGCGATGTATTTGGAAGATTTTGTTTCCTTTTTGTTCAAATCCCATTAATGAATTTTATTTGAATAGTTTTTCTTTCCCATCTATTCATATGAGTATACAAGAGTGACGTGATTGTTGCTAAAATATGCTTTCTCTTTTTGTGATTCTAGCCGCGTACGAGGGAAAATGGTATTTAATCTAATCGCTATTACGTCTTCATCAAACTACTGAACAAATCAAAATTTTCAAAGCGGCCTGTTCATATTTTGCGAACCAGTTGCAGAAATAATGACATTCAGTTTCATTAATTAATCTATCTGATACCTTCAGTCACTCTGATTCGAAAAGGTCAACCAATTAATTTCTCAAGTTGTTGAGTGTGAACTTCATCCAGATATGTAGAAATAAATATCCGAAAAATACCGATGTTTTTTAGATTTCTGGACGCCTCCTCTACATTATGTTTATTCATTCCATGAAGAAATGGTGCATTCATATTGTCTCTTTAGGCACCTTTCTATTATCCAGTATTTGAACACAACATTTATCTCGTCACATGTCTGGTTGTACAAAAGGACGGTTTCCTTGACGTGTTTGGCATTAAACTAGTGTATCCGTTGGTTATGAATAAACCCATATGCATACAAATTACCACAATTTTTTCTATTACTTAGAGTAAAGTGTTTGTATTCGCTAAAATAAATGTTAAAGGGTTAGGAAGGAAAGTGAAATCACATATTTATTGTGCAGATGAATGATTTCGATGACAGATTTCCATTTATATTCAGCTACGTAATATTATAAGTGTTCTGATATGCACATTGTTGGACACAGAAAACTTTACTTCAGAAGGTAGTTATCCGTCAGAGCGCCAGGGCAATTGGTGGCTATGTGTCAACATTTACGTTATATATAGGATATAAAGCTGGAACTAGTCAGTGCGAGATGATAGATACAAAATAGTAATGTGATTCGTCTTAGATATTTGTACTTGGCCTCACCCAGGCGTGTGCACCAATATATGGGTACAATCTTGGTCGCGATAGCACATTTAACAGGAGAGAATTCTTGAACCACGAGATAAAGAGATCTTCCATTGCACGGTCATCATTACTTCAGGTTTGATCCTAGGGCTACGTAAGACTGTTTGCGTCACATTGTGGTTGGATGCCAATCGCGATGCAACAACTCTCGAGAAAGAATAAGGCAACACGTGTCGCTGTAGTTTGACTGGTGCAAAAACGCAGATTTTCAAACGCATCAACAGCCGCATTGGATAAAAAGCGGCAGCATCGCCAGAATACACAGTCGAAGATACTCGACGCAGCAGCAACTGAAATCTACGGGCCAATACTAATGAGGAATCGAAGATAAACGAGGAAAGTTTTGCGCTTACGCCAACCATTTCGACGTCGCCTCTCACCTAGCACATCGACGTGCAAAGTTGCAGTGGTGCGGTACCAGACATGCGTGACAGAACAAATGGACCCACGTCTTACTAAGTGACGAGTCTCTATTCTCTCAAAGCGCCAATGATCAATGATTGAAATTTCAGAGAAGATGTCATCACTGTGCTGATTTTATTGCTATCTGTGCGGTACAATGGCTCCTCTTCTTGGTGTGATGATTTGATGAGCAGTACGTTTCAACAGCTGTTCACGGTCTTACGAACCGTGGGTGCAAGGATAGCCTGTTTGTTAGCGTATCGCCCTGGTATCCATGTTAACAAGATACAATAGGGTACGTCCTGCCCGTACACTAACGATGTCAGTCAAGATTGCTTACGTGCAAGGTATCCAGGTTCTGCCTTGGACCGCGGATCTTCAGACTTCCTCTTAACGAAGATGATGTGGATCGTCATTGCTAGGAATTATTGCCATTGCACTATACCCTCAAAGGGGCAAGGTAGTGTGAAAAAAGGTCAGTGCTAGATGGTCAGCAATACGTCAGGGCACCATCCAGGAAGTTTTCCATTTAGTACCACCACCACCACTTGTAGGTGAATGCAGAACCCAGCTTGTTGGACATAGTACCTACACACTCTTGACATTTTAACTATCTTTTCACTTATCAAATTCAGATAACCTCTCGGAAATTACATGGTTTTATGCCGCATGCTTTTCTTCAGATTTATTGCGCCACATTTCGTGCATTTCTTCATAGCTATCATTTCAGGTTAGATCGCTGGACATAGTAAATCAATTTATAGAATGAACCTTATTATTAATATTTGTTTCGTTGGTGCCATATCGAACGCAAATGTGGTTGAAGAATACCCTTTTTTCGTATATTTTCTAGGAACGAGGTAATATTATCTTTATATACTTTCTAACATCCCTTGTTGCCATGGGGAAGATCCCTTCCGCATATTTTCTGATCGTCGTATAGTTTATGAGAAAATAATATATGACGAAACAAGTACGATTGAGGGATAAATAATATATATGACGAAACTCAAGTACGATTAAGGGATAGTTCTATTGCCTTTTAATGCCGAATTTGCTTCGAAAGACGAAATGAGAAAAGTTTTTTGTTCTTTATATACATATACGCTGGCGACGAAGATGAATGAAAGAACTATTGTTTTTCTTTAAAAGGCCTGTGCTGGATATTTAAAGGGAAACCCATATATGAAAATTGTGTAGTACAAATGTTCCACTTTGTACATTTAGGAACTACCCAATTTAATCCCGTAATTGGCTTTTCCAGAATGCATTCAAAATTGCAAAAATATTGCAAAAAAGAAAAAAATATTCGATATCCAATATTACGTGGAATCGCAAATGAAAACATTAAAATATATTGCACGACTCTAAAGTGAAAACTCTGGGCCTATACTGCCTCCCCAAATTAAAATTCCATTACAATTGATTGTTTTCAAGGGGATGCAGTGCTACCATAAAAAATATATATAGCTTTTCATACTTGGATATGAAATTTCGAAATCAGAACCGCAAGATGTTATTCTTCAATAAGGGACTTGTCCTTCCATATGGTTTCCTTGACAGCGTTAGCTAACTTGTTTCCTTTACCGATTTCTTGTATAATTAGAGGTTTTTTCTTTAAATAATAAATAAAATATAATTTTATATGAAAATCAATAATGAAACAGGAAACCAATGACCTTTCATAAAAGAAATGTGGTTCAGAAGATTTGATGTAAAAAAATAATTATGTGAAACCTCTTTTAAATCGGTATTTAAGTAAAATATTTTATATTTAGTATTTATATTTTATGTTTTTATCAATTTTCTGTGTCATATGTTCTTCTAAACAACGGAATACTATGAAACCTTTTTTTACAGTTTTATATTTCTGGTAACGACTAGCTAATGACCATTATCCTGTACCGTCCAAATGCGGACTCCACTGGGTTAGAAGAACTCTCTCAAAAGATTTTTGGTGACGGCGTTGCGAGTAATCCTGCCTGGATCCGACATTCCTCCATCCGGACAGGATCGGTCCGTGGACCTGCAGTGCGCTGCTACCCCCGTTTGCCAGCACTTCCCACCTCTCCATCATGACCCGGGTGTGCGTGCCATTTGGGCAGGGCTAGAAAAGAAATTTGTCTCTACCCCTGACTGGGAGAATAATTGCTGGCGCGAACTGTTTGGGGCGACTGCCCTTTATTCAAACATGGATACAAGCATGGTTATTTACACTGAGGAACCCATCTCCGCTTAGGAAACAAGTCCTTTGCTCAATGGGCCCTCTCACATTGAAAAATATTTACATTATTTACATTGCCACAGGACTAGGGTCGGTTCTGTGGTGATGACTCTGGGCTCGAGTCATCGGTTTCTCTTCAATTCTTCCTCCCTCTTCTTTTCTTCTTTCTTCATCCCTCTTCTTTCTTCTTCGGTCATCCCTCTATTAGGTAGACCGCCTGTTCCTCTTTGAGGTACTTGACCATCTCGATGAGCCCCTGTCGTGCTCTTGGGTACGCGAGCAGGATCGAGAGGTCCCTCGTCTTTGCCAATTCTGGCACTAACGTTGCTCTCTTCCCTGCCAGAGAAGCACATTCTAGAATCATGTGTGCGACATCTGCAGTCTGGGCACCACACATGCACACTCGCTCCCTAACCGCAAATCTGCGGAAGTACTCCGGCGACACTCCGTGCCCGATTAGTACTTGGTTGAGGAAGCCATTACTCTCAATGCGCCTTATCGAGATTCGGGGGAAGATACGGTATGTCCTTCTACCCGTATCCCCCTCATCTCATCTCTGCTGCCACTCCACCAATGTGGCTGATTTCATTTGCGTCAGCACGCTTTGCAGCGGCGTTCGCATCTGAAAATCTATGTCATCTTTACGAGTAGCTTCCTTCGCTAGCTGGTCTGCGCGTTCATTTCCAACTGGGGCGCCCCAGTGGCGCAGTGGTCTAAGGCGCTGGCCTCTGATCATTCGTCCGTAAAGGGTCCGGGTTCGAATCCCGGTCAGGCATGGATGTTGTGTTTGTCTTACGGCACTGGCTCTCTCCCTTCCCTGGAACCAGTGACCCTGAATTAGGGACGGGAGACTGCTTATAGCCCATTTAGTTGCTCACGGCGGTCGTTAAACCTCCAAAAAAAAAAAAAAAATTCCAACTGTACCGACATGACTTCGGATCCAGTGGAAGGTAACCCTCCTACTCTCCATTGACTTGTATAGCACTTTTATCTCTCTGACAAGGGGAGTCTTACTCCCGAATTGGCCAAGCGCTTTCAGGGCCGCTTGGCTGTCAGAGTGTATGCTATTGGCCCCTTCGCCGTTCATAGCAAGCACCCAACGCAGTGCATCTCTAATCGCCAATAACTCTGCTTGGAACACAGAGGAATTGGGCGATAGTTTCATTCGCTCCGCGTGCATCTCGTTGCCATCCGAGATCACGCAGAAGCCTGCGCCGACACTACTTCCTATTTTAGAACCGTCCGTGTACAGTTCCTTCCCCTGACCTGTGGGGGGGGGGGCTTTATCCCAATTCAGACAAAGCTCGTTGGCTGGGTGGCAAGTCCAGTCCATTCTCAGAAGTTCCACCTCGGACGACCGATACTGGTGTCCCAGGAAGGAAACATCTTCCCCGTAGCGGAGGGTCTGCATTGCTGCTTCCCTCGCTGCGACCAGGTCCGCCGGTCCGCACCCAGCCAGCACTTGGAGCGATGCTGTGGAGGTCGTTCGGAAGCACCTGGTCATGCCCAATAGCGCCCTGCGCTGAATTTGGTTAATATCATTTCTCATCCTGACGGTATCTGACCACCAGGCGGGACACGCATATGTTAATATGCGCTCCACCCCTCGCTTATAGAGCACCTTTTTAGCTGTCCCAGGCAGCCGTTTTCCGTTGATCTTATTTAGAATGCTGGTGCATCTGTCCTTCAAAAAGCGAAGATGCGGTAGCCCAGACAATCTGGTGTCAAGGATGACTCCTAAGTACCGCATCTCTCTCACCGCTTTAGTAGTATGCCCATTGAAGCGACATTTTGGTGGAGTGACCAGTTCCCCCTTCTTTGCTATTAGCATTAGTGTCGTCTTTTTCGGGAGCGAAGCAGAGCTTACACCCCTTGCTCCAACTATCTAGCTGTGAGAGGCGGTGTGTACCTTCCGCTCAATCACGTGCTTACCAGATGCTGACACTATTAGCATGAGGTCATCTGCGTCGGCTTGCAGCTGCACCCCGCCTTCCAGAGGAAGCGTAAGTGCGGTATCTGCAACCACATTCCACCACAAGGGGCCCGAGGAAGAGCCCTGCGGACACCCTTTGGTGTATTCCCTGCTATAGGTCTTGTCTCCGACCTCGAACTCTACTCTTCTATGCGAGAGAAAATCGCTTATTAACAGGAACAGATTCCTGAAGATGCCAAGTCTTTTCAGACGGTCCAGAACCAGTGGCCACCAGACGTTGTTGAAAACGCCCCGCACATCCAACGAGACGAGACAGGTGTGCTTTCCCTGTGCACGATTTTGCTTTACCTGCTCAGTAAGGCTGACCAGCGCTTGGCTGGTACACCTCTCCGGTGTGAAACCGAATTGGCGGCTGGAGAGCTTACCTAGGCCGACTAGGTAATGGGTTGCTCGGATCACAAGGACCTTTTCCAGCACTTTACTCCATGCTGTTAACAGGCAAATCGGCCTATAGGCTGCGGGATCTGCTCGGCTCTTGTTTTCTTTGCTGAAGAGGACGAGCAGTGCAGTTTTCCACAATGATGGGAAACAACCTCTTTCCAAGCATTTATTAAACAGGGCAGCGAAGTACCCAGGGTTGGCTAGAAACACCTCTCTGATGATCGAGAGGTCCAACCCATCTATGCCTGGTGCCTTGCCCTTGTTCAGGCTATTGATTGCAGCACCTATCTCCGCCTCCGTGAAGGGCGGGTCGTCAACCGTGTCTGGTGGTTCTCTGCAGTGCTCTCTGATCGAAGTTTGATCCGGGGAGTCTCCTGTCTCCTCATCGGATGGGAAGTGGTGGTTTAAGAGCACCTCCACTGTGTCTTCCAGAGTGGCGGTGTTGGTGCCACTCTCGGTTCTGACGGAAGCCAATAACAGTGGGCCGGTGATCGAGCCCTTCGCCACCTTGTACGGTACCCCAAAGGGATTGCCGATAGGGGTGGTCTCCCACAACTGTCTCCAGTGATTTCTCTGCAATGCTACCATTGCTTTGCGGTACATCGCGTTGGAAAGATTATATTCCCTTTTCAGGCGCTCCCTCCTGTATGGGTCAAATCTCTCGCGTTGCATTCTACGTCTGCTGCGTCTGTCCTTCCCTCGCAGAAGGCTCAAATTTTCCAACCACCAGGGGAGCAGGTGTCTTGCCCTTCACCCTGCTTTCCTGCAACCTTCACAAGTCTCTACTATCTCTTTGGTAAGATTACCAAGGTATTGATTGAGATCTTCTACCTCATCGAGATCAGCTGCACTTTTGTCTTTTAGCAGATCTGATAGTCGGCTCTGGAGTTCCGAGCATTTGAGGTTCCGGGCGTCGAACCTACACCTGGGTTTTTTCCCAATTTTCTCAAACCCTATCGTGAAGGTTATGGCAAGGTGATCGCTGCAGCTCACATCGTCCAGTATCTGCCAGTTCTGGAGGAGGTTGAGGACCGATGTCCTCGTGAGGGTGAGGTCGACCCACGACGTCCCAGTGGCAGCTTGGAACGTGGGAACACTGTCGGGGTCGTTCCTGATCGTCAGATCTGAGGAAATGACGAAGTCAAGGAATTCACTACCTCGCCCATCTTCTTCTTGGTCTCCCCAGAGGGGACTCTTCGCGTTAAAATCGCCTGCAATGATAGTCTCGTGTTGCGGGTGGGAATCGAGCAACCGCGAGACAGTATTTAGCACGTCTGAGAAAGCACCTGACGGTGAACAGTATGCGTTGACAAGCAATATTTTTCTGTTACTGCTCTCAATGCCCAATGCCACCACATTGGATGTGCATTCCAGCTCCAGAGCTCCCAGGTCCGGATCAAGAACGACTGTGGCTACCATTGGTTTTTCGCATCGAGAGTAGTACCTTCGTGAGGAGTTGGGAAATCCCTCTACCCTACCATGGGAGTGGTACGGTTCCTGTATCAACAGGATTTTTGCAGCGACTTCACTGGCATGTTTAAGAATCTGCCCTGTTGCGGCTCTCGCGTGGTGAGCGTTGAGTTGGAGTACTCTAAGACCGGTACTTGTCCTTGGCCGATCAACCATAATTGGTTCGGCTTCTATGCTGCTCCAACTCCCTGATCAGGGAGGGACAAGTCTTGCTGAAGCTAGAATGGGCGGTTTCCAGCTTCAGTTTGAACCGCCTATTCGCGGGAAGTGCAGTTATTGCACTTCGGAATAGCAGTGCAGTTTTTGTGCCGGTGACCTGTCTCACCGCACTGCCCACACTTGTCCTCTGCCTCCTTGCAACCGTTCCTGAAATGGCCGAAGCCGTTGCACCGGAAGCATTGGACTTCCCTGACAAACTCTTTTAAGCGAAGGATCGACCAACCTAAGTTGAGTCGTCCTAGCTTAATCAATAGTCTATAGGCTAGGGGTTCGGCTTCCACCACCCAGTGAGCCTTACCCCCTTTGGACTTAATAGCGAATTTGCCTTAAAATCTCCTTCGAGGTCCGAGTTTTGCTCTTTAAACCCGGCCTCGAAGTCTTCACGCGAGACCTCCCCGTCAACGCCGTACACAATTAGACGCGGGAGTCGCTTTTGGGGGGTTTAGAGTGGGTGCAATCCTTGGCCAGGGGATTGCTCCGCAGCTCGCCTTCAAGCTTGGCGATATCCTCGCTCTTCGAGCACTCTACCGCCACCCCTCCGTTTCGTACCTTGCGAACACATTTAACTCCTATCTGCAGTTTCGGTGGCTGCACTGCGGATATGAGAGTTGTTTTTACGTCGTCCGACGTTTTGCCCTCATCGGTGGGGTAGATAAGGAGCACGTGTCTCCTATCTGGCACCACCTTCTTGGCTGCTTTCGCTTTGGGTGCCGGCACAGACCGTTGGGCCTTCGTGGCACCCCTCTTGGCTGCGGTGGCGTAGGACATAGGTCCTACTGAGGAAGGGCCCTGCCGCTCCACCCTCTCCTCAAGCTTGCCCTCTAGCTTTCGAGGTCAGCACTCCTTACTGAGTGCAGGCGCGTTGAATTTTTGTCAAAGCCGCCGCGATCTTACCCACCGCAGCCTTGCTTGCCGTCTTGGGTAGGGAGCCCAAGACCACTCCAATTTCAAAAACACAGCCCTCCACCAGAGTTAGAAACTCTCTAGTGGCCTCTGTTATAGGAGTCTCATCCCCTGATTGGCCTTCGGAGTGGACTCCGAGGTAACTATTGGTGAGGCCTTTGGTGACTTGGAGGTAACGGGTTTAGGAGAGGGTGTCCCCGCCACCTGGACCTTCGAGGGTTTCCCCCTGGCAGGTAAGGCTGTGCCTTGCTTTGTCTTCAAAGCACTTTTGGGGGAAGCCCCTTCAACATCACTCCATTTTGGGAGGTTTGCATCTCTGTGGGAGAGATGCAAAGTTTTTTCTGAGTCTTGAGTGGGCACCTGGGGTTCTCATACTCAAGGTAACGCTCAGAAAACCCGGGAGCACGAGCTTCAGCCCAGTGACGGATCAAAGAGTCCTATCACTGACCGAACCGGCACGGCGTCGACGTACTCGCTATTCGTCACAAACGAGTTTTGCGGTCAGTTGGGACTTCGCCCTCACAAGGGCGTTTTTATTCTAAGTCCCTAATTGATCTGACTGCACCGAAACACTTTCAGTTTGAAAAAAAGAAATTTTTTTTCGCGAGGGAGTAAGGAATCCTCTCTCGCGGGGTGAGCGGTGCTCACGTTTGGTCAAACGCAACGAAACTGAAAATCACAGTCAAACTCACAAAACTCGCTCCCCGGCTCGATGACGAATCAGCCGGTCGCACCTAGAGGGTATGACCTTCTCCCATTTCTGAACCCGAACATTGTGGCCTCCTGTTTGGTCACAAAGTCGGCTGCCTCACACTCCGCAAGAACCTGCAATTATAGGGTTGGTGCTGTTCGGAAGCATTTGGTGATCCCGAGGAGAGCAACACTCTGGACTTTGTTAATAGCTCTCCTCATTCTGACGCTGCTTGTATACGTCAGGATCCACTCGATGCAACCATGTACATGATTTTCTCAAATAACCGGTAATTCTTCCAAGTATAATAACCGGTAAATCAATAGTCGGTAATTCTTCCAAGTGTAAGCATGTATTTATTTCGCAGATAAGCTAGATGAGGCTTAACCGAGAGCTTTGGGTCAATACCCACTTTTAGGAAATTCATATCCCTAAACCCTCGGACCGAATTTTCCATGAACATGCAATGTGGGGGATTTTGCTGTCCCCTTTTTTCTAATTCGTTAGTAGTTAATATTATTGTATTAATTAACTACTAAGGAATTAGAGCGATATACCATAGCAATTCAATCTTAAGCGAATTGCTGTAGGAAAGTTTTTAGACAACAGATTTTTGGAAATAATTCGTATTAACCATTTACTTAGGTGCAGTTCAAAATTTATAAAATAATATATATAAATATTTTATCTGTAATTGATTTTATAGGGTTCTTCGTCATAGTACGTTATGGAAAGGCATTTGAAAAAGTGTCATATGATACTGTTGTAAACAATGACTTCCTGCGTTAGTTTGATTACTTGTCTTGCGGTGAAGAAAATCAGAACTTTAGCGGCACACTTCCGTATGCGTAACAGATCATGAACAATAATCAAGTCAGAGGGGATGTATGGCATGCAGCATGTTTACCTGGCATGACCTAGGAACGATATTGCATGTGAAACACGTTGTGCACCTAGTTGCTTAGTTAATGCTAGCCTCCAATGTACACTCCAAATATTGCACTTCAATCCAGGGATAGATGGCTGCATATAGAAGGACAGTGCACGAGATTATTGTTCTTGCCTTGTGGAGTAATGTTAGCACAAAGTGTTATGATGAGATACCACGATTGACCTATGCTTCAGTCATCTAACAGTGCTAGAGCTCGGTATACCTTCTACTCGATGATGTGCCAGCCCGCGTCTGAGGCAACGAGCACGAAATAATCTCCATTGGCCCAGATCTCTACATTCTCACCCAAGATAGGGTGAAATCCGCAACTATATTTAATAATATGGGGCCGGAATTTGACCCTTGAGGGAACCTACTATCATAACTCCGCATTACGCAAACGTGTCCGTACTAAACCTCCAATCGCCCGTCGAAGAGGAGGTCACACAATGTACGGAATAGGCTGCATGAGCAACCAACGTTTTTCAACCGATGAAGGAATGTCGGCCATCATACAATGTTGAACATCTTATTCACGATGAGACAGACTAGGCGAGTGTGAAAGTCTTGTTCCCTGTTTCATTTAATTTCATTAATATATCATGATGTTACATATTAAAGTAAGTAATTCAGAACATTTGAGCGTAAACATGTAAATAACAGCAGGCAAGGTCAAGAAAAAGTCCTCGAAGAGACCTGACTCAGCCTCGATCTCCCTAACAATAAATTAAGCCAAGAGCATTAATATAACAGCAAAGAAGTCAGAAAAGAAAACATAGAAGAAAGAAGAGAACGGAGAAAGAAAAAACAAAAAGTAAGATAGAGTAACATTTAAAAGAAACAACATGTTAACTGAATTAAATATCTAGCTTGATATTGAACTGACAGCATATCAAGTGGAATATAATATAAAGTAATGACAATCATGAATTGTCCCGCCCTACCAACTTCTCTTTAAATAAATACCATTTTCTCTGGTCATCAAATCCTCACCTCGTAAATCCATCATCCCCTTGTCACCAAATCCTCACCTCGTAAATCCATCATCCCCTTGTCACCAAATCCTCACCAGGGAAATCCCCCTGCTATCCCCCTCTCAGTCGAATAATCCCTGTATTAATCAACTTCCCACCCTGCATTTTTGAATGAGTATTAGTTATTAAGTTGGTAGTATCTTAATTTATTTTTAAACAAATTCAAATTATTAATAGATATTAATTCTGCAGGCAATGAGTTCCAGAAATCTGGACCAGAATAATCTAGGCTTTGTTTAGTAGTTTGTCTTCTAGGTGTAATAAGTCTCAGCAAAGCTTCCTTTCGAATATTATATCGGTACGTAGCAGTAATAGTTTCCATGATTTCTTGTCCAAAGTTCATTTTAATACGTGTGTACATAATTTTGCCTAAGTTAAAGTGAAACAGTTGCTGAATTTTTAGAATATTATATGTGTTCGGGTTGGCTCTGAAATATCTGAACATATTTTTCCCTGGTAAGTTGCCTTATTTAAGTTATTTCTAAGATCTATTATTCGAATATATTTATTTTGGAGAATTTGTAATTGATTAATGTTAGTAAGTGTTGTTTGAGCCCAGTATAGTTACCAGTAATCAAAATGTGGATCAATTAATATATAATATCATAATTTTAACGTTTTAACAGATTGTTTTTTTTTTATATGATTAATTATTCCTATATTTCTGGATATTTTTTTTTTGATAAATTTCAATATGCAGATTTCATTTTAAATCATTGTGGAAAACAATAATTAGATAGGTAAGATTATTAAATAACTCAATCTGACTTATATTAAAGGAGAAGTTAAAATTAAGAGTCTGGTTAGTTTTTCTCTCTCTGCTTTTCCCTTAAGCCGTATGATGGGGTGAGTAATTCTGTTTGACGGGACGAAACCGTATTTGTCCTGGGACAGCAGCCCCCGGCATATGAGAAAAAACAATGCCGTGTTGGTAATAATTTTGTTTATCACTTTACTATAGACTGATCTACCTGTGCAAAGGTAGATCAGTCTATAGGTCGCAGGTCCCGCTTTGTCCTTTCCCTATTTATTGAATGCACTAGGACGGCTGTCTTCCAGATGCTCCAAAAACAGCTGCTTCGAAGACACTCATTTAAGAGTTCAACGAAATACTTAGGCTTGGCCGTGAACACCTTCCTGACAATGATCAGGACCAACCCATCTTCACCTGCGGCTCTGCCTATGTTGAGGACACTGATCGTATAGAGTTTTAGTAAGTAGAACAGCAGAACTGGTTGGTACGATACGAGGAACTGCATGTCAGATTATCCCTACCTAACAAAAAGGACATGGTGTTGCCTTCAAACGTGATATCAAATAAATCAGAAACGGCAAACGAATATGTCATATTGGGATAGGCGAATATTGTCAAGGATTTTACAACGAATACACAAGACCGCCACACCGGAAATATCAGCACAGTTCAACACCTCTGGTAATGATCCCATTTCCTTAAGGAATGTTCGTTTGGAATATCATCGTGCCAGCATTTATTGCCGTGCTGAAGTCTAGAAACTTCTCATTACCAATACCAATAAAATAAATATGTAAGGTGGTGCAAAGTATATACAAACTGGACTGCTAAAAACCAGAAACGTACCATATGGTCGAATGAATCGCGCTCCACGTAGATTGCGACCACTGGTAGAGTGTTTGTCTGCAAACACTTGGAGAAGTGTGCAGTTCGGTGGAAGGGTCACCGAACTGCAGTGCTTGTATATTTACGAAGCCCCACATTTTCCTGTAGTGCTGATAACAAAATGGACGTACAGGCAAATTCAGATATTCATGGTGCGAAATTAGTGATGAGAAGTTCTGAAAAACTCATATCCTGATACAGAATGACTTCATTTGCTTTAATTTGCCGGTTAAATATCTTTATAATTTCTAAAGACCAAAACAGAAGGTACCAAACACATTTTAATTATTTTTAATATGTTTTGTTTAGAATATCGCTCTGCTTATGAAAAAAATTATAATTTTTTAAAACATTAACAAAGCACAGATACATGCATAGATGGAAATATGTAGGATAAACTACATGTTATTAAAAAATATTGAATCATTTATTTTCTGTTGCCTCAAAGCTACTTTACCTCCCCGGTGGCGCAGTGTTACAAACGCCCTCTTCTGAATATTCCTCTGAGTTGTGTCCACGTTCACATTCCGTTGAAGCACTAATGTTGTGTTTGTCTTACGGCACTACTCTCCCTCTCTTCCCTGGAACCAGGGACCCTGAATTGGACTTATAGACCATCGAATTGTTCACGGAGGTCCTTAAATCACCTGCCGTCAGTAAAAAAACATTACCTTTATGTAGTGACACCATGAATGATAAAAAAAAAATTCAAATGAAAGCACAACTAATACTTATTTTCTTGTCGTGTTTTATTTTGTTTTCCTTTACATTTTTCACACTTTTCTACGTTCCGAAAATGTCATTTGTCTAAAATATAATTGATATCATAAAAGGCCTTGTCTGGAAACTTGCAAGTTGTTACTTCGTGATTCCAAACGGAACTCCGAAACTTTCCTCAGTAACTTCCCATACTTCGTAAACTCCCGAATTGTGGAAGATTTGATTTTGCGTTTGAGCTCAGTGCGAATTAAACAAAAATGATTTTTTTTTTTTGGCAATTCTCAGAACTCATAACATACGTTTAGAGAGATAAGAAATGTCAAATTCACCTCTGCTACAGTTGATTTTCTGCACATGCCTTTATTGAATTGCTTAATCGCAAACAAAGCGATAAAGTGCCTGAGTAAAAAAAAAAAAGGTTCTAAAAACTCTTGCACTATTAGTACTAAATTTGGTTAAGTAATTAAAAAAACGTCTAGCATGCTGTATGTTTAACGGGAAATATTACGTCTTCAGATCTTGTTATTCGAAGAATACGTATGGGTAGAATCAGTCGTTTTGGTAAGGAAATGTAAAATTTGCTTTCCTATCAGTTTAGTCATCCTATGGGAAAATACGTGTGCTGCAGAGTAATTTTGACCGTTAGAAAATTCCCTAGTTTTCTCCAAGGTGCAGCCATTAAGGAAGGAATTTAATACAACATCAAATACTTTTTTAAAACTCATTTTGATGAGCAGTCATAAACCTAACAGAACGGAGAAAATATCTAGAAAATTTGGATCATGAACATTCTCCAAACTTCAATTCTAGGTGCAAGGAAGCACTTTCGATTTAAAGAAGGATCAATTTCACTATTTAAGAAATTATTCCTTCGAGAGTAAAAATATTTATTCCATACTTTTTATTGAATGATACACAAATTCAAATTTTTACGTATGTGAACATCTAATAAGACGTTAAAGTCCATCACATAGAAAGTGTTTTCATATGTTTTGCATATATTTTAATAGAATCAGGGACTTTATGCTTCAAGGAACAGTTTTTTCGGGTTAAGTATATTGATTCTGTCGCAGTGCCATTGAAATATTTGTCATTCAACATATCTAAGCCTCATAAGCAAAAAAAAGAAGAACTCGGCAACTGATTTCAAGAGATAAGTACAAATAAGCAAATAAATTAATTTGTGCATGAATGTATTTTCACAAATCTCAATTTTAAATGTTCTAAATAATGTTGTTTTGTCCCTGATGGCATTGAACACCGAGTAACTCAGTTGCAGCAGACGCAGGTTTTCTCGTGTACAAACTAGGATGGCGTATTTTACTTTGTTTTATGTGGCTTGCAGTCTGCTGTTTTTCATTTGCTCGGTATGCAGGCTTAGGTATTGGCACTTTTTAATAGAATTGCATTTTCATTTAAAATACCTCTAATGGACAGTAATATAGCACCTACGCAAACTAATCTACCTACATGAGAATACCTTGGAAGTCACAATTCCTTCGAATTTTACACAATGTTTTGGATTGTCTAAATGCAAATTTTGACAAGTTGGCAGAAAAATCAAAGACAACTTAATTATTATGATTTAACTTAGACTTGGCTTTCTGTATGGAGACCGTTTTCCGTTCGGCAAATTAACATTTACTCCGGATTTGTAACCTAAGCAAAGATAAATAATTAAAAGAAACGAACATCAATGAATTACAGTTATAATGCTTTCCTTAAATTCTAACAACATACTTTTTACACAAAATATTCGGCGCTGTCAACGTAAAGCATTTCGAGAGATAAACTAAATTGAAAGCGGAGATCAACAAAGAAATTTACATTCTGATGATGGGTAAAAATCGAGTCCTGTATGATTTTATTAGATTTGATGTGCAATACTGTGACTTTCATTTTGAAATTTGTTTGCATTTATGTTTGGTAGGTTTGTGTATAACTGAAGGCCGACATCCTCTATGTGTCGTAAGGCATTTCAGAAGAAAGTTATAAGTAATCTTCAAAAGAGAAAATATATATTGCACGATATACGTTTTCTGTAGAAAGAATAGATTTTTTTTTCAGATTCTACTTTCTGCACTTACGAATGTCATGTAATACCTTTATCTGTTTATGGATAAATTTTCCTTGTATATCTCCTTAATTCTCCTTGTTCATAGCTCTTCGCAGTATAACAGTTGGTACCACATACATATCTGAATCATTCTTTTTCTCCCAGACGTTCATTTCAAATACTTTCAAGAGTAATAATTAATTTACTCATTCAGAAAGTGTTGGTAAGATGCGTTACTACTTAAAATATGCATGCAAGTAAGTGCATCATGGTTACCAGATTTTTAGTTAACGTTAACCTACTTCACCGAAGCATGAAAAATGCTGGACATTTAAGCCAATTTTTTCAACTTCTGTTGGAGATATCATCGCAGTCTAAGTTTTAAAATTCATGTTAAACTGATTTTGACTGTGCATACATAATGCATTTTCTCCGAAATGATATAGAATTTTGCTTAGAATACCATTTTAGCGTTTTATTATTGTTTGCTTGTTCTTTTTCATACCATATACAGTGAAACTAATTTTTCGTTCATTATGATACTGAAATACCAACTTTAGTTTTAAAATTAATAGATAAATGCAAAAAAATCGTTTCATAGTTTAGTAATATCGAAATGGGAACACCTTTAACATTGCCGTACTTCGAAACTTAGGGGTTTAGGGAGCATTAATTTTATTTTTGATATTTAATAAGAAAAAATAGGTATCTAAATTACTATAAATTTGTTAAACTTTCCTTGTTTTTTCTTTCGGTTAATCCTTTTGTGGCAAGGAGGATGATTCCTTACTAAAAAATGCAGTATTACCTGATGGAAAGTGTTTTGATATTATTGCATTGCTTTTCAAGTAATCCCTTTGCGGCAAATTTTCTTCATTTCCCCCTTTTTTTATAACATGAAGTAACTAAGAAAATATCTATCTGCCTGGCTTGGATTAGCATGGTATTCGGTGTTGCCTTCTAGTAGGTTTGTATCACAAAATTTGGAATTCCTTTGAAATATAAAATTCCAAGACTCACATTTGTATGGTGTGCAAACACAGTGTCACATTGGTTTTATACGTAAAATTCAAGCATGAAACTCTTAGCCCAGTTCGATTTTCCTATTCTATATAACTTTGTTCATTACCAAATTGACTTGTCTTGCAGCACCCGATTACCGACAATTACTTTATTACGCATATACAGATCTGATCTTGGGTCTGTACGGTTTGGTTTGACAAAATTTCTTCATTTCCCAAATTTTGCGCACTTATCTAATTATATCTTTTAAAAACATTTCTTGTGACTCTGAGATGTTATCCGGCCAAGGAAGGAGTAACAGAAAGTTAAAAGAACTTAATAATTCGAATTCACTTTTGTGCTTCGCAGTAGTATTGGAAAAACCTACCCGATGTGTTATTCCATTGCTTTGGAAAACTTGATCAGCAGCATGTATTAATAATAAAACAAAAAGAAAGAAGACGATGTTTCTTACATCTTTTTCTTTTTCATCGGGATCAATGACTAACAGAATAAAAAATTCGGCTGTGTACAGAGCATGTGTAATTCTATTCCTGCATGTTGCACGTATGCGACGCATCTCGGTAAACATACTACTCGAAATTGGTGTCCGGATGTTTTTATTTACATAGACTGTGCATTGTCCATTTGAAAATGTCTGGGAAACATTTTTCTGCAGAATTAGCCTTACGAAAGTAATATTTCGTTTGTGTGTATTACTGATGCAAAACAGTTATTTCCAGGGTAAATGAACTCACTCAGGTCCTTTGAGAATATTTGAAAACAGTCGAATGGGAATTATCTTTTTAATTTCCTTCTTCGTGGAACTTCGAAAAACATTTCCACCATGACATTTTTGTACCCAAATCATGTTACCAAGTAAACACAGTTTTTCTTCTTATAGATACACTTTTTCTTATATTTTACTAAGCAGAATGAGATTCCAATTATTAAATATATATTTGTTGCTAATGGAAAAAGTTTCCGGTTGTGGTATTATTTTATTTGTAATTGAGGCTCTTTCTCTTATGCCGCGTAAAGGAAACTCTCCTAATACACATTTTAAAAAACGAAGCTATCTTAATGAAGGCAAAAATTGCTGAAAATTAATTTCCCTCTACAACATCTTAAATATTTTATATCCTAATTTTACAGCACGTGTACCAACAATTACAAAAACACTACTGAGCCATTCCTTTATAACAGAAGATCATTAGGTATTGAAACATAATAAACTAAAATATATTTTCATTAAACATCTGCTTTTCAGACGTCTTTTGTGCCAAGTATGTCCCTGATTTGTTCCTTATATTACATATATAAAGAGCTTTTTGTCCTGCCAACGTAGGACTTTTGAGGAATCCCGGAATTTCAGAAATATATTATATGCTTCTGCAGCCTAGTTTTCATCAATTATTTGTTCTACTTGTAATTAACTTATTAATCGGAACCTCCTGGCGTCGGACACCTACCGGACTCTTCCCATGGTTGCTGTTGATGATGATCTGCTGTAGAAAACAAATTATGAGAGTCCTCAGGAACACCACGTGTAGATCCTAAACAATGGCAATGTGTCACGTGTTTATGAAATTCAACGATTACACAGGTGAAGGAGGAGGATTTGGGATATCTCGAAACAACTGCATGAAAGGAGGGATACATCTTTCCATTTAATTTAAAATTCCATACCTTCGAGAAATACCTGAATGCAGAAGAAGTCGTGTACACAAGTTCAATAATTTACTATGTTTAATGACTTAAAAGGAAGAGTAAATTTTCGTATTAGGTCATTGGTAAGAATGCGGATTTATGAAATGCTGTTTAGTCAGTGGTAAACCATTAGTGTTAAAAATCAATTCAACATCTGTCAGAAGGAATAAAAAACCACATCATACTTCCCATCTCACAAAAGCCGTAGCGTCTGGAAGTCCAACTTGGTGAGACTTAGTGCACCTTTTACAATCTAGTAATGGGAAGCTGTATTGGCAACGTATATGGAAAGCTGTATTAACAACTCATATAAGAGCAGTGGTATTTATTTTTTATGCCACTTCCAGCAATAATTTATTTCAGAACAGCACCAGGAAGAAAGGAAATGCATTTGCGATGAACAGAAATGATGCTTTAAACCGATTAATGACTGATTGAACTACCTAAAATACCCCAGAGTTCTGAAAAAAGCGGATTTCAGAAAGAAATGAACGGCTGTCTGTTGAACATTACTTTCCAAGAAAATCCTAAGAAATTTAAGTGAGATTTATAAAATATCTATTTATAGAGCCAGAAACACATTCCGTAAGAGATGTTGAACACATATTGTTTCGCACAATTAGTAGCCAGTTCATTATGTCCCCTCGATTAGTAGCGATAACAGCTATTACATCTCGTTCTATCGATTGGAAGAGGTTCTCAATGTCGCACTGCTGGAAAGTCATTGAATTCTGTATGGATCTGTACCCATATTCCATTTTGTGTAAATGGCGGCGATACTGACGTACCATACGTAACTCAACCATTTCCCACATATTTTCAGTACATGACAAATCAGAATAACTCTCTGGAAATAAAAGGCATGTTGGACATTATAATGATATGTCTTTCGGCGCCATGTTACAACGGGTATCTTCCTGTCTATGATGTAAATAGCGGCCGTCTGTCAGTATGCAGTATTTCGAACTCCACGACATGAGCAGTGTATTGATCATGGTTGCTCCAAATCGTAGAAACCGTGAACGAGAATGGACCCGGAACAGCAGCCCTCAATATGACGACCGGTGTCGGTACACTTTGACGCTGCACAATAATTCTTCTAGAAGCTGTTAAAGGTGTCGCCAAAAAATTATATACCCAAGAAAGGCTCTATTTGTTTAAATTTATATGCAACTATTCAAAAAAAATTAGTGCAAAATCCTTCGTTATCTTCATTACCCTCAGTTTTGTTAAAACAAATGAAATATTAATTTATAATAAAAAGTATGAGAAATGCAAAGGTCTTCTCGATTTTATTAATCGAAATTTTAATACGAACCTTCCTTTGCTCTTTTTGTTCCCTCGTCGTTATTCAACGTATTTATATGCGCACAGTTTTAGATACGATTTATAAAATATAAAATTTATTTGTAAATATGTTTCATAAACTGCTGAATCACATATAACAGAATTACTATACATTTCCATTGACTTTTTTATTGCGAACCTAATTTCTTCTTTTTGTCAGGAAAAGCCACTTTCCGTAAAAAGGAACTGATTCGATTTCTGTTACAAATATTTCTTTTCCTACAGAAGTGACTGCAATTTCTTTGCACGCAGATGGCAGATATCCGAAAGTGTCATAGAAATAAGGAGAACAGATCCACGAAAATTTTTGATGAGTCGATTAGAGGAAGGATTGCGGAAAAATATATTCTTCTGCAGATAACACTCCTGAAAAAGAGTCGTGCATTGTTCCTGATGTTCGAAATAATCAGCAGGTTCTTTTAATGCTGATTGGCTCAAAGATATAAATTATATCCTTCGATTAATTTGCATCAATAGTTTGATTAAATAACACATTAAAGAATTTCATAAATTACAATTCAAACGATAAAAGGAGAGAAAAAGCGTATTTCTTTTTCAACAGAGTCTCCAATCTGTTTGGTTCTTAAAATCTTACAGGGAAACCATTTTTAATACATGCCATTCAATAACAACTAATTTTGGAAATCATCCTACTTAAAGAAGTTCATTTTTCCGCTACGATTATGTCATTAAAAATATTCAACTATGTGTACCAGCACTTTTAAAAATCGTATTTGAAAATTTCGCTTTCTCCAGCATAGCATTTTTTAGAAAGCTAACTTTGCTCATATTTTTAAGTTTTTTCAAATTAGCAATTAGGCTTGTCCGAAGCTTCAGCAAGTATTCTTCACATATAACGCCGCTTATAACGCCGGAGGAGAATTTGTCATTTTCATGTAGGACTTCCGTCCACAGGTAGTAGAATTTAGGTACCAGCCACCTACAGCGAGATCGCCTTTTGGGCAGGACACAGAAACGGAAGGAATGAGAGCAAGTCTAGCGACTTTTGACAGAACAGTTTGTAGTGAGATTAGAGTACAGTAGATGGCGCCACCGTACAAGTACGATATTGCACATAGATGGGCAAGAGAATTTCAGGGAGGACATAGGAAAGGATACTCATTTAACCAGTGGGTCCAGCCTGGGGGCCGTCACTTTACGTGCTCGTCCGATGCACGGCGGATATTCAGCGATTGTTAGTAAATCACACCATCTCTGAAAGATCAGCCCAGGCTTGAACCTGTGGACCCAGCATCGATTGTCCGAAACACTAACCACTAAGTCATCCGCAGCTCTAGTGTTCTTCACAAAATACTCTCATTAATTATAAAATTAATTTTGTAGATAAATTGTTGGTCAGATAATATGTACCAAAAATTAATTTTTACAAAATTTTTACTTTTATATTAAGACAAAATAAAAATGTTAAATAATCGCACCATATGTAATCACGTGATCTAGGGAAACATTTTATATGCCTCAGTTAAATTTATTTTATTTAGGACGTAGTATGTCACTCGAAAAAGAAGTTTTAATTTAAATAAACTCCAAGAAAATCTTGCGAATTCTATTTGTTTCTCTGTAGAAGGGTTCTTTCTCTCATAATCTGTGTTCTTAGTAGCAACTTAGTAACCGGAAGCCAAAGGTTTTTTAAAAAAAGCTCTCCATTTAGACCATGCCATACAGAACATTGTACAGAACATTTGAATGACGAGGCATGTCCTCTTGGTGTTCAATGTGTAGATCAAAATATTTTCTAGCAATATCATGATTAGCATAATTCACCGTTTTTAAACGATTAATTAGCGTTCATTAGTTTTACGTAAACTAGCGCTTCTCGCTTAAATTTTTTCCAGACTAAAAATTTGCTATCTTTAGCGCTTAGGAGTTTCCAAATTATTTGCTTTGCTCTTTTTCGGAAAAAACGATATAAAGTGCAGTTATGAAATCAAATAAAATGCTTTGGGTATTGATGTAATTGTGGTTACAATTTGTTAGATTTTTCCACCAGCACAACCTTCTTCATGTTACAGCAATACGATGTAATCACCAATCCTATAGCTCACATCAAATAGAAGTCCTCGCTGTTTCCACGATTATAAGTGAGTCACAGAAAAATTATAATCGCCCGCCACCCGGAATCGAACCCAGGGTCTTCCAGTTACTCGCTGAACATGCTTCCACTGCACCATATTGGCCTTGAAATTCTCCAGACTCCTATACGACAAACTGCCAAACCACCTGGCGGGTTGCTTCTATTGCAGCCACGTACAATGCTGGGGATTCACCCGCCAGGTGGTTTGGCAGTTGTCGTATGTGAGTCCGGAGAATTTCGAGGCCGCTGTGGTGCAGTGGAAGGATGTCCGGCGAGTAACTGGAAGAATCTGGGTTCGATTCCCGGTGGCGGCCGATGAGAATTTTTCCGTGACTTAGTTATAAAAGTTGAAATAGCGATGACTTCTATTTGATGTTTCTAATCCATGTCAACTGTGTACCTGTAACTTATTCTGATTCAAATGCAAAAAGACAACTGATTGATATTGTCTAATTATTCGTTTAGGCACTTAAAGTGTGAGATTTTTATGTGGTCTCAAGCCATGATATATAACGAATTTCATTTGTATGGCAAGGAGACTCTGTGTTTGTTAAAATACCCTAAGAATATAACTTATTTCAAAATTCTGGGAAAGTAACATTCCGAAGAAAAGAATATGCAAGATAAGAAAGAGCCTGTCTTAAAGTATTTTTGTCAGAATTTGTCGGGCTCCAAGAAAATCTATCTTGACTTATTATTATATTCAGTGACGATGAGTTCTTGATACTTAAAGTATGGCAGGCATTCCGCTAAAGGTTACTTAATTAGGTTACCTACTGGAGTAAAAACAAGAGCCCCGCATTACGCATAATTATTTAAAACAGGGATTTATTTCTCCAAGTCGAAATATTTCAATACGATTTTCCTTTAGTTGGAAAATTGTTTACGCGAGTGATGCTAAAAACCTCAGCAAAAGAGTTCGCTAAAACGTGATATCGGTCAAATAATTATATTTTCCCTCCACGATTCTGCAGTGGTTCTAGCTGAATGAGAATGGCAAACTATTGTGTGAGTTGGGGGTCCTTATGGGACCCCACAGCGCGTGCTACTCGTTATCTCTACCAGTTCCAACGTCCTTTTCCACGGAGTCGTCTCAATGTTTAGTTTTAAACAAACCATCAGGTGAAATATTTATCAGCAGCCCCTTCGACTACTACTGGGATGTCGTATAAAGCATTAGTGACCACAATTCCTTACAGCATGAATTTACAGTTACAAGAGCAATAGTGGAATATTTATTTTTCTTTTTTTCTGAGTTTAGTAAAGAAAAAAAAAAGAATCATTTGAAATTTGAAAAAAAAAACTTCTGAAAAACCAAAACAAACTGTGTTGCGCTTCACAGCAAATTAAATAATAGAACATTTCAACAATTTAAACGACCATAAACGAACAGGCGAGAATGCAATTTCCTATTCAAAGACACGAGGCGTCATGTTCGTTTGCACACGGAATCCTGAAAGGAAAACATAAGGCAATCACTATTCGAAAAAATGCTTATAAATTTGTGGCAATTCCAACGAGATGATATCATTGTAGGACTAATAGTTGGTCATGATCTCCAGTGTTTCGAGAATGGCAACAGATTTAGTGGTGGTACAGAATGCTGGTGACTACATTGAGGGACTGTAAAAATTTGAAACAGGTATGAGTTTTGTATCTTTAATAATTCTGTAGTTGTCTCTATTAAAATTCCAGCCCTCGTAAAATACAACAAAAAATATTTTTATTAAATGGGAAAACGAAAGGATATGTATAAAGTAAGTATTTTAAAGAAACTAATTAATACAAGAGTATCAAGTAAATTGTAAGTATATTACCTGAAATGTTTTTTTTATTTTGTTCATAATTGTTACCATAGTGAGTGTTTTATGGCTCCAAACGAAGTCAGCTAATAAAAATGTACTTTTATCCTAAGAGAAGTTGCTTTTCCAAGCGTTTCTGGACAAGCCCAAGTATCATTTCTGTTCGCAACTTTCTTTAATATGCTGCTATATATATAATTTATTTCCTAAAATAAGTACTGCTAACGAAACATTAACGACGAAACAATGTTTTTTTAAAGCACGCCCTTCGAACAGAACCCATTGTAGATATTTACTGTAAACATTTATTTTTTTATTAAAATATTACTGATCTGTAACCTACTGTAGTAATTTCACTTTATTTCATCTTGGTAGTATTGCGAGCCGTCTTCAATCTTCGAAACTCTTTCCTTTCTCTTATGATGCACCTTTCGTTTTGTGGAGGTGTTCTCAAGTTGGTCCCAAGCAAATATTACTGTTTCCTGCTGTGTGCCCTTCACTACAATATGTATATAATTCTCTATTGCAAAATGTTAAAATGATTTATACTTGCTGTGCTTACAACGTTTGAACATTTTTATCTGGAGTAATATAGTGTATCCAATTTTCAAGATTTGTTTTACTCTTGATCTAATACATTCTGGTAGCATACTGATGAGGAATATTTCAACATACACAACAGAAAGTTAAAGGTCTTTTTAAAAGTCACGGCTTTTTTGTGTCCATTAACTGGTGGTTCTATTCATAATTCTCAAATTTGCTAATATTCTCGGAGCAATCGATGCTGATTCAAATATTTGCTTGATTGACGAGGACTACACAGATTGCCGAGTTTGTTAAATATGTGAGCAACACTGGTTGCCCCGTCTTTGTACAACTGACAGTTGAGCTGTACTGCATATTAAAGGAATCAACATGTTATTGTTGAGGAAGAAAACAGTGACAAAGAAATCAAGATGTTATTGTTTAGGAAGTCAGCAGTAACAAAGAAACCAAGATGTATTGATGCGAAAGTGAGCAGTGTCTTCAGTTGTAACACAAAAGACGAAAACATTCGCGACGAAAAAGAAAATTAATTTCCTTTGAATACCCAAATCATATACGGAGTACAGGCAATGTCGGAGTTACGAACGTCCGACTTACCGACAACCCGTACTTGCGAAACAAGCTACGCAAACCCTATTATATTAAAAATTCGTGGCCGCCCCGGTGGCGCAGTGGTCTAAGCGATGGCCTCTGATCATTCGTCCGAACGGGGTCCGGGTTCGAATACCGGCGAGGCATGGATGTTGTGTTTGTCTTACGGCACTGGTTCTTTCCCTTCCCTGGAACCAGTGACCCTAAATTAGGGACGGGCGACTGCTTATAGCCCATTGAGTTGCTCACGGTGGTCGTTACACCTCCAATAAAAAAAAAAAAATAACAATTCGTGTTAGATGCAGTGGTTCGTAATGCCAGAGTCGTGCTACTTTGTGACACGCATCAAAACATTGATGCGTGTAACAAAGTAACCGGGCTAACAGACCGCTATAAACAGCAGTCCGTTGGATCGTAGGCCCGAGGTAGGACAAGGATTCGTTCTTTACAATCGGACCACGTTGCAGCTGGCAGTATCGCCTGAGTGTTTTTGTATTTTGTTCTGTGCGAAGTGGAGATAATTAAGTTATCGGTGAAATCTGAAATGCCAAAGACCATTGGGAAAGCATAACACTACAATCCGTCAACGATATGGACAATTTTAAAGGACAAATGGAAAATTATTAAGCACGTAAAAGGCTCCGAGCGGATGATATTTAAAATGATCACAAAGAAATGCAGTGTTTTCATTATATATTCTATAGTACGAGAAATCAACCTGTTTAATTCAGATAATGACAAAACATGTATCTAGGAAGAACACTGCAAATTGAGAGCGTCACATATTTCAAAATAGAAGAACACATTATCACTGAGTTGGAAAGGATATTTAAGCTAACATTTCACGGAACGTAGTGAAACCTTAGGCCAGAATACTAAGAGTAGAGACAGTATCGAAATTTACTCAAAAAGATCATTCTCATTGGGAAACGTTTTACCTGAGGACGATGTTCATTCGTGTTGGTAATTTATAGAAAATAGAAAGCAGACGTGTGATATATATTAGTTTCAAAGTTTGTATTGTGTTCACTAGCACCGAGGTTTCTCGAAGTAGCAACAAGGATTCTTACGACATCACAAGGTAAACCCAGTTTATGCTGTACATTACTTTTATGCCCAGTAAGCAGGAACGGTTCACACATTTAATAAAAGATTTTTAGATGGATTCCATGTTTTCATGATCATGATTTTAACAAGACGTTTGTGCTTCTAATTTTAAAATCTACACACAATAAATCCCACGTTCGTTCGCCACCACAAAGGATATACAAGGACTCCCAATGCTATGTGTCAATCAATAAAATAAGAGACTTCGAAGTAGGGTGAAAGCAATGGAAACTATCATATTGATTTCAAGCGGTCATTTTAAGGGTTGTGAAGGTAAACGTCTAATTTGAATAGAGGAATGTTTTACATTTAATTTCCTTTTTGTCATGCACTACTTGTGATAACGTTTGCAAACATACACCATTTAGTTTACTACATGGGAAATCAAAATTATTAATTCTGTCTTAATTGTAAATTTGTAATACTTCGGCAGACCACTTATTCATATATACGATGATTACATCCTTAATTATCTAATTACTATTCATGCATGTATTACAAATCCAGGTCCATTGTTTGCAAGGAAGTAAGACAGAAAAATAGGCGTAGGACAAGAGCCTCCTACACAGGAGGATCAATGTTTCCGACAGTACGCATCATTGCAGTTAATGCAAACCCCTGTACAAGCTGACTTTGTTTCAGATAAAAATAATCAAATTTTGAAAAGAGCCAACTACAAATTATTGTACATCTGATAAAATAAAATGTAACAGTTTAGGATAAAATAAAACATTACTCTTCATATTGAAAACGCCACGACATTGAAGCTCCTATGCACATTAGAGATCACTGATACATATAAGTATTGTGGGTGAGCTTTGTTCCCAGTAAAACCGGTGACTCATTTGCGTTTATGAATGGCCTATACTTGGCCGAGGCTTAAAAATGCCAAAGCGGAACTGCTGTTAAACTGTAGTAAAACCGAGTTTCCGTAAAAGCAAATAAAAAAACTCATAGTTTCGGTGGTAACACGTCATTTTTTTATTTTTCAGCTTACCTTTGTAGAGGGACAATTTTCTATTCTAAAGAAAGTACTAACGTCTTATATTAACAATTATGTAAGTAACAAATTTCGAAGCTTTTAATTAATTATTTAAATATCAACAATCAAAAGAATTTTTACAATGTTGTTACTTGCATAGTTAAATGCCTTCCACAGTTCTCGCAATGAAAATAAAGGACCTAGTACATGAGGACCTGTATCGCATTATCTTATATAAAAGGTGGGAACGTTTTGCTGTTTGTGCGACAATTTATTAAAACATTTTCGCGAGGAGATGGCAAACGTCGTTTAGTAATTTTTATGGATCATTTGCAATTTGTTTAGTACATGCATAGCCCAAATTCGTATTGCAGTTTTATTTGTTTGTTAGATTTAATGGAAATAAATTATTTTTAGAACGGGGGAGCAGTGAACCTTCAGGGCACAATATGTCATTAAAGTGCAGAGACAGAGAATATGTTATTTCGTATGAAGTGCTTTCTTTAGGATGAGAGAAATATTTTCAAACTGGCAAATGGGATAGTATCAGAATATTTCGGCTACCAAAAGCATATTGTATTTAAAAAATTTAATTCGAAAATATTTTCCTACAATGACTGAGGAACACACAGTGCAGCTTAGGGTATAACAAAATCTGTAACGCGCTCGGCTAGATATCGAGAGATTAGGGATTCGATTCCCCGACGGCTGTTGAAAAACAATTTTTCAGTTGCTGTGCGTTGTTTAACGTGGAAAGACCGATGGATTTATTTATTAAACTGACGCTACGTATTTAGATAATTTTCACCTTGGATCTCGCCCTTTGGATTATTGCTATAATTATATATAACCAGTGCCGTTAATGCCCACCAGATGGAGACGTCTCAGCAGCTGAGCCCATCTTACAGATTTATGATGTCAGATGCTTATTGAAAAAGAAAAACACACATAGCACCGTAAATTGTTGGCCGCTGTGGTGTAAGGTTAACGCGCTCGGCTAGGTATCAAAGAGATTCGGGAGTGATTCCCCGACGGTGGCTGAAAAACAGGTTTTCGGTTGAAGCGCGTTGCTTAACGTGGGAAGAGCGATGGATTTATTTATTCAAAGTCTGTAATATTGGGTGAGACATAAAGTAATACACAATGACGAGGTACATTTAGTAGAAGCCTCGCCCCAGTACACATTGGCCACTGAGATTGTGCAACACAACAGATTGACAAAAGTAGGTAGGTGGGATAAGTCAGTGGCTTTTAGTCGTCAGCACGCGAACAGCATATGCGCCGCCCAAAGTTGAAGTGGATAAGGTGCACATACGTCATTTCATGCTGTATGACCTATGAAGGGGTGGAACCATCGCAAGTGGTGTAACGGATATTTCCAAGGGTACTCTAAAAACATATCCCATTATAAATGCTGCCGTTTGTTCGAACGGTTTCGAGAGAGAAAATTCGACCTGTGACGGCCCCAAAGCCAGAAACTCCGCAACAGCGGATATGGAAATGTTGAAGACCTTATTGGAGATAAACACCCTTGGCAGCACGAGGGAGTTCACCGAACATCTGTGGACAGCCCACACGAGCATTATCACGCCTATGCGACACTTTGGGTAGCTGCACAAGAGTCGAGTTTGGGCATCGCTTCAAATAACAGCTGAGCAGAAAGGAAATCGCATGAGTGCATGCGTTTCCCTACTTGCGCGTGTCTAAGTTTAACGATTCTTGGACCGCATTGTGAAAGGTAATGAGAAATGGGTCCTGTATGACAGTACCAACTTCTCAAAACAGAAGCCCATACCGACCCGCAAACTTTACACCACTTACAACCTTGTCAGGTCCTGATGACAGTTTAGTGGGGATATGTGGGATGTCGTGATTTTTTGGGCTGCTGCCGAAAAACACCACTACCACCGCCGATGTTTACAGCCATTATCTCAATAATCTGCGCTTATCGCTCATTTCGAAACGACAAGCCCTGCTGAAAATCAAGGACGTTCTTCTACAGCAGGATGGAGTGACACCTTACACAACACAAGGTGAACTGTCTGAAAATCAGGTTTCTAGGACACGTGTTGCTATCTAACATAACCTATGAACTGGACATTATCGAAAGTTACTACCACCCTTTCCGATTGCTGCAGAATTTCCTGGACATACAGTGATTTGCCAACAGGGTCGGTGTCGATCGCCCACTTGCTCAAATGTCTAAGTCGAATCTGCCATTATTCTACAGGAACGGTGTCCAACATCTGCCCAGGCGATGGGAGCTGGTCATGGCGAACAACCGCGACTGCATTTTGGAGTGTTATGTATTTCTTTATGCGGAAATTAACCCTTTTCTGTTGCTTTGCATTTGCACATATTACTTTCTCTCCAAACAAATATTATTTATGTTGCATGCATTTTTTCTTGAGTTATTTATCTGAAAAAAGATGTACATATATTGGTATTGTTGATGGCCTTCTGTTCCATGATTTCTGGCTTATTAGAAGCCCTGAAAGGTTTATCATTATCTGATACGTCAAAATCCCAAAGCGAAATTCCTGTTAAATTTGGCCTGAAATCTGCAGCATGCGTCGCTAGCGAGAGGAAATGCAAACGATTAGCATTGCAGGGCATATGCAAATCATGTGCGCCCAACACGCCACAGAGAAACACTATGGGAAGGGTGTACAGAAGGCGGGGTGTAATTAGTGGAAGTATGTTGTGCTGCCGGACCTGTGCGTGGGAAGCTTCCTGATGCCTCGTCGCAGAATACGGCATTCATTCCAGCACGTTTTGTAATTAGACACAGGACGAATAGTGGCTTATCGCGACAGCGGTTTATCGTACCGAGTAATCGGCGCCCGTGTGGTATGACATCCATCTACAGAGAGGCAAGTATGGATTCGGTGGGTGCAGGAGGGACGGACGGATAGACGTGAGCGATTGCCGCAGTCGCGGCACACCACCGAACGAGAGGACCGGCATGTTGTGCTGCGGGCATTGATGGCTCGCACCGCCACATCACGTATGTTAACCCAGGAATTAGGGTGTGTTGCGCAACAACTTGTGTAAGCATTACCGTTCGACGTCGTCTGGAGGAGCGGGGACTTGTCGCACTGCGCCCATTGCTCCGATTACCATGTGCGGCGTTCAACGGCAGTGGGCCGTTGAACGCCGCACCTGCACTAAGGAATGGCAAGATATTGTATTCTCCGACGAATTCAACTTGTGCCAGCAACACCACGATGGTCGGATCTGCGTGTGGCGGCAACGCGGCGAGAGACTGTATAAGGCCTTCATTATGCATCGCCATACGAGTCCGTCGCCTGGAGTTATGGTTTGGGCGCAATTGGATATAACACCCGCACTTCTATGGTACGCATCGCCGGTACACTCAACTGCCACCGCTACATATCCGACGTTTTGGAGCCTGTAGTTCTCCTTTACCTGCAGGACCTGCCAGCGGCCACGTTTCATCAGGACAATGCGCGCCCGCATGTGGCACGCATCGTGCAACAATTCTTCATGACCCACCAGGTGTCACTGCTGCCGTGGCCCGCCTGTTCTCCCGATATGTCACCCATCGAACACGTGTGGTCGCTGATCGGCAACCGAGTTACCCAGCACGCACCACCCGCGGCTATACCTGATGAACTGTGGCAACGTGTGGAAGCAGCCTGGACCGACATACTCTAAGCCAACATCCAAAGCCTCTTTCTTTCGATACTGCGACGTGTAGGGGCCGTTATTGCCAGCCATGGGGGCCACACGAACTCTTGATGTCTGTTTAATAAATGACCTAGTTACTAATTATATTAGAAACTCTAGCTCCTTATTACTCAATTATACACGCGATGTTACGTTCATCGGGAGAATGGAGTATCAAACACAAATTGCTCGTGTCTTGCATAATGTTTGCCATAAATATAATTTATCCTGCAAATCAAACAGTAATATTTTCCGCATGCTACGTATTGACCGTCCTAAAAGTGTTGAGGTCGATAGATGTGGTGTATACTGCATACCATTATGTACTACTAGTCCTAATCAACCTGATTCTTTATATAGAGGTTCAACAATGCGCAACTTAGGATTACGCAAGGCTGAACATGAATATTCCATTCGTAAAGGTTCTTCTATCACGGCATTTGCCCGATGTGTAAAAATGGAACCCACATCCCAATATGGAATGAATCTGTTGTCTTACTGAGCACTACTACTAAAAAAAGCACTTTATTTGAAGAAGCTCTGTTCATTCAGCATTATTTTGAATTGTAGTGTAATGATGATACACCAGTTTTTTTTTTCTTCAGAGTGGAAGGCTTTGCTAAACACTCCTACTTATAAACATAAACATTCCCACTTGTTTGCGCCATCTAGAACTTTACACTTTTCTCATTAAAACAGTTCGCTTACATGCACCAATCTACCCTCATCTTAATGGTTTGATCCTTCTTACTTACGTATATCACAATCATACTACTGGCGTCACTCTTTATCATACTATTTAAGAGGTTGCTGCCTGCGTTGCAATTGGTTTACCTGATCATGCTGGGGTCGCCCCCGCAAAATATCTTGTATAAATTTTAACTTTGTATATATTTTAAATTCAAGTTTTTTATATTGTGCCTATAACAGCATTTGTTTCGGTATATATTTATTACTTCGCGCGACTTCGTTCTTTGGTTGTGACATGTTTTGTTTAGATGGCTGCAGTTTGATGCTCCAGAGATGTTACGTTTCTGAACTGCACATATTACAAATGTCTACTGTACTGGTTGAATAGACAAAGGAAGATGTCCGAGAGTCATTCTCTTCTTGTGGACAAAAGAAGCCGCATATGTAATTTCACCTTGTACTTCAAGCTGTGTACGGCCCGAACGTGATGGCAGTGCAGCATGTGCGAAAGTTGGGCCGTTATTTTAGTGGTAGTAGTGTGAGCATCCACGATGAACAACGGACCGACCGTCCGTCCACAACAACAGATCATTTCGATGCAGTTGAGGAGTGCTTACGCGAAGCTTGCTGTGTGACACTCCATCACCTGAAAGAAAAATTTCTTCTTTCGAATGGCATCGTACGGGACATTGTTAATGACCGTTTGGGATACCGAAAAGTCTGCAGTCCGTGGATTCCCATACAACTGACAAAATAACACAAGAGAAACCGCATGGGTGCTTCGCTCGTCCATTTGCTTCGCTTCAATAAACATGCTGACGATTTTCTATGGCACATTATCGCCTGAGATCTCCAAATTGTAATAATTTATGCTAAGATCACTAGGTATATAAATAGCGGCGTCTCTTCACGATATGAAGCATATTCCTGACTCAAGGGAACGAGAGAACGATGAAAGACAGTTTAATTATAACTATGAAATATTATTCAAAGTATAACTATTGATTAAAACAGCACACGAGATTTTACACGCCATCAGCTGGCGCATCATCAGGAGATGGTTAAAATCATATGATCTTATAAACACTCTCTAAAAGTTTTCAGGAACTACTTTTCACTTTTACATGCACAAGACCAAAATGCAAGCTGACGTAGCAAGCTTGCGCCGTGGTATTAAGACTAATCAGCGGATCGGTTCATGTGATTATAAAGGGGAATCATTTATGTAGTTAATGAATTAAAAAGGTCATCTACAATTGTCATAGTTATTAAATATCTTGTCTAGTTATCATCGACAAGCTGAGCCCTGTGCAGGTTAGGGTTATCATCCATTAAGAGGAAATGTGGGGAAAAAATCTCTCCGAAAATAAATGACAGAGTTCTCTAGTATTTCGTCTTTATTGTGCCCATCAATCATGTTGTTTCTTGCGAACATGAGGAGTGATATAAGGCCCATGAACATAATGACACCCATACGATCTGACTACCTCATTCGAAAGACTCACGATCGCGAAAATTTGGATCCATAGATTGGATCCTTGCGGGTTCTTTGTTAGCTACAGACAAAAAATTGGCGAGAATCCGTGTGTAGACTTAATCTGGTCACAAGTGGATGAAGAGTGCAGACTCATATGTCTTAACTTCAGGAACAAAGTTCCCTGCACCAGTTCAAATGAACAGTTTTGTGAGATGCGATTAGTGGAACATAAGCGATGTGTCTCCTGGCATAAGGGTCAATTGTATCAGGCTTTCGATATATCGCTTGCATTGCTACCCTACTTCCAGTGGCAACAGATCGCCCCGAAGACAATCGTCGAGTTGTAAGGAACGTATGACGCCGGGCACTTAAAGCGATACAACAGTTTTTGCTATGTGTCGTAACCTTTTGACGACGTTGGCCAAGTTTTGGTGACACAACAACTGTGTTGTTGAATTGGTTCCATAATGGTGAAACGAACCTTTATGTATATTCAAGTCCCTTGCGAGCTGGGATAGAGACTTGCCTGCCTCTAGTTACGCAATTGCTTGCCACCTTACAGCACGAGATTCACGTGTATGTGACATAAGGGAAGCAAACAAAGACAGAATTTACCGGAACTTTTAGTCACTGGACTGACACTACTCTACTTTAACAAACTGAGATTATAGCTGTTGTAGTGATTATTATGATTATGGAAATATTCTCTTACTGAAGTAGTCTATTTTTGTAACCGTAACAGATATATAATTTGTCAAATGGCTATTCCATTCAAAGTTTATTTCTTAGTATGATTTTTTACTAGTACAATAATTTTTGTACTCCGAATAATTTGAATAAGTTGGCGCATTAATGTTTGGTGCGTAATTCATAGGTCCTTATTTATGAGCTAAATTTAGAAAGCACATTTTCAAATTCTGTCACTATTTTATAAATAAAATAAATTATATAAAAAAAGTTCTTTAAAGAAATTTGGCCAATAGTAAATCGCAAGTTTTGTGTTTATCTAAGCGAATTTTGATTCGATTCGCTCATTTATATTAATTTCAAAGAATGTTCCCTCATGCTTGCCTAAAGCTGGACGTTTATTTGATCTGAATTTACAATAACTAAATTGCTATCCGTAGGGTGCAGAAGGTCCTCACCTCGAATTTTTTGCAATCATAACATCAAAGTTGAAATACAGAAACAAAAATTAAGCTTACATTTGGTAGAGGTAACTTAAAAAAATGAAGTGGTCACTTGAATGCCCAAAAGAACAATATTTGCACATAATTTTAGCATTGACTACGGCTTTCCATTTCAATACATAAATTCATAAAAATTATATGAGAACTGTAAGAGACCATACTGATTTATGATAATTATCCCGCCAAAACAACTACTGCATCCCTAAAGGTAACTGTATGAATTTCGAAAATGTGTTTTCGATGTCGAATTGGGGGCATTAATGCTCAGTGGGCAAATTTGCACTTTTTTGTTCCCTTAGGTGCGACTTTCAGTCAGCAAAGTAATTTCTTATTTAAACTGACAACAAGTTGCTATTATTTTAGAAAGGAAAGAATAATTACTGGCAACAAAAGTTTTCAGAATTATAAAACGAATTATTTCAAATAATACGTTTTAGACTTATAAAAGGTACTAATTCCAAGATGTTCTAATCCAGCGACGTTTCAACGCTAATTGTCTTTCTGTAGAACAAACAACTGACAACCTCTTTTAGATAGTTCATTGGATGCTTATCTCAGATACAAAAATGTTTGTATTAATGAACAATAGGTTTAACACTTTAAGCGACTGAAGTACCTGAACCATATAGTGACCAGAATTTTCTGCACTTTTTAAGCAGAAATGTTCGGAAAATTGGTCGTGTTTTACGAAAACTACGGCAAAACGATTGCGTCCCCCTAATCTCAGCGGTGCACACCATGAAGCTGTAATTTATAAGAAGATATGCCCTCTTGGGGATGCAAGGTCAGGTGATGCGCAATATACTACAGCCTCTTCTTGAGAAATGTCAACCCCGCCTACTCGTTGTGCATCCTGTTCCCACTAAAGGGACTGTCACGACTGCAAAATAGCGGTATAACTATACCATCGACATCAGAGGAAATGCTATCCCACACTCACCAACCCGTTTGGCCAGCTGGTGACTTATGGCCAAACCCCTTCAAAGATGCTTACACAATTTCAAACTTGGCACTCGGTCTCCGGCAGCTGGAATGTACCTGGCCAAGGCAGCGGCCAGTGCGACATGAAGCCAGAGGGTGCTAAGAATCACCGGGGGACCGGATTAGGCTGCCATTTGATGTTGACCTTGGCTACTTACAATGGACGTTCCCTATCTTCTGATTCAAGACTTCTTGAATTGGAAGAGGAACTATAAAGGATCAAGTGGGACATCGTTGGGATAAGTGACGTAAGGAGAAAAGGAGAAGGTTCATTGAACTGAAAAGTGGACATCACTTCTATTATCGTGGGACAGATACTGGCAGAAGTATTGGTGTTGGATTTATACACTGCTGGACACCCAAAATGGAACACCAAAAAGGAAGCATCCGATTGGCCTGAAATTCGCAGCTTGCGTCGCCCGCGAGAGGACACGCAAACGATTAGCATTGCAGGGCATATGCAAATCATGTGCGCCCGGCACGCCACGGAGAAGCACCATAAGAAGGGTGCACAGAGGGCGGGTGTAAGTAGTGGAAGCGTGTTGTGCTGCCGGACCTGTTCATGGGAATATTCCTGATGCCTCGTCGCAGAATACTGCAGTCATTCTAGAACGTTTCGGATTTCGAGAGAGGACGAATATTGGCTTATCGCGACAGCGGTGTATCGTACCGAGACATTGGCGCCCGTGTGGGACGACATCCAACGGCAGTGAAGCGAGTATGAATTCGGTGGGTGCAGGAGGGACGAACGAACCGACGTGAGCGATTACCGCAGCCTCGGCACATCAAGAAACGAGAGGACAGGCATGTTGTGCGGCGGGCATTGACTTCTCGCATTGCTACATCACAAACGTTAGCGCAGGAATTAGGGTGTGTTGCACAACAACCTGTGTCAGCACGTACCGTTCGACGTCGTCTGCAGGAGTTGGGACTTGTCGCACGGCACCCATTCAAACCGCAAGTAAGTTGAATGCATTAATAGTTTAATTAGGTTTTGCAGATGTTTGGGAAGCGCATTCTTAGATACACAGAATGCATGAGAGGGTGATAGGTGTTGTATTACATTCTTGAAAAAAATCCGTGGGCGACAGAACACTGCTGGAAAGGAAAGACTGCTCCGTGACATCACAAAATCACGGAACAGTTCGTTCTGCCTGACTCCGATATACAAAGCTTATATAAAATTAAATTTCGGTGGAAAATACATCTTTTAGTTATACGTACAGCCATATTTATGCTTTTCTTTGTAAAATTTGAAGAAATATTATGATTAGGATATCCATGGTGTTTCGTTTTCGTTTTAACACCCCATCTGAAATTAATTAAATAAACTATTCAGAATCACATGCTGATTTAAAGCATATACTGCATATCGGTATCCTTTGTTTGTGGAATAGTGAATGCCTAATATTCTGATTACAGTTGTAACTTTCATTGTGGTTTCCCTTTTTTTTTAGATTTTCTCCTGCTTTAAGTCAACTGATCATATGATGTTCCATTTTATTTTTCGCTAGGGGGGGATCAATTTTGTTATCCAGATGGATTCTAGAGTAAGAGTGTTTGGTTTGCAACACACAAACGGCAATAGGAAAATTATATAAAAGTAAATTATTGGGGACAAGAATTCCCTTATTAGGTATATTTAAAAAATATATTTTTATGTGAACCATGGGAGATTATTCACTTTGAAGCTATGTAAAAAAACATTATTTTGTAACAACATCAAATATGGCACTAAACACTTGTATGTAAATTAAATGAAAGTGTCATATATGTCATACACTATATCATTTTGGTTATAAAATGTGTCATTTCTGTTATACACTAATAAGAATAGTCTTCTTTGTACATTTCGTATAAATGACACATATGCTATTTGACATTGGGAAACACTAAAATAAAATCTCTCAGAAAATTTAAAGATATCGTGATCTAAAAATGGTTAGTTGTGAAATCCGCAATTCACCGAGGAACTGATCCAATCCTTAGGTATGGCTGAAGTGGAACACATTTAACTAGTCATAACAAGAGTCAACCCGCAATATGATTCACTTCACACACAAAGGAATAAATTTTGTGAAAGACAGTTTGCATTAATTTATTTGATCACCGTAAAATCAATCGGGAACACTCTTCATTATATTGCAGGCCATGATTAGTTTAAAATTTACATCAATTCGGCTAATTCATTATATTAACAACTCATATCCGTTTATGATAATTGTGATTACATTTATGAAAATTTATGACAACCGCTAATTATTAAGATTTTTACAATAGGTTTAATTACACAAAACAAATTTAAAAAAATATTTGTTCTTTTCAGCCACACGGCTGCTTTTGCTTCCTAGTTCGAATGACATAAATTATTACGATTTTGGCGTCAGCGACTACCGAATTTTCATTACGCCACGTGCAGGCGATAGACGGGATTATATCATGCAGAAAAATCGTTTTTCATTTCGTCATGTGCTTGGAATATATTGATATAATTATCGTCGAATAGTTCAGTAATAGTTTATTTCCTTTCTAAATTTGCTGTTTCAGTAGCACGTGTTCTGAGGTTAACATCGGCTCAGCACAATCAGGGAAAATTATTTCTCTTACCTCGTCTTTGGTGCGGTGCTTACTCAGTCGCTTACTCAGCTGAAGTTGAGATATGACTTTGCAGACAACATGGCACAATCTTTTATCAGGACGCTTAATTTCTGTCCGGCATTGTTTTAGAGCTCAGGGTAAAACTTTCCACCAAGCATGGCTAGTTCCATCGGCGGGTAACGGGAAAATTACGGCTTCTATTTGCCATCCATCTTGAGCGAGTCTTCCTATTGAATGCCACGTGCATACACTCACACACACATCAGCTCGAGCACAACTCTTTACGGAGTGTAGCAGCGAGGGTGAATCACGTCGCAAAAACCGAGAAGAGCTAAAACAATAGAGATAGAGAAAAACATGGCTTCCCTTCTTTTAATGTTGATCTTGGTTAACCCTCCAGGCATTGACCTCTTATTGGATTGCAGCCCTCCTGAGTCCAGGTATGAAGAGCATAGCATCCGCATGGCCCAGAAGAACGGCTTGGGGGCCAAGGAATGTGATTTCCTACGGCAAATAAAACTTGCTTTCTGGTGAACAATTACAAGGGTTTTTTGGAAGGAAACACGTGCTTTCTCCAATTTTGAAGAACTGTAATTTTGACTATTTCATTCCGCATTTCATCTATCGCTGCACGTAATTCGCACACATGACATACATTACATAATTCAACATTTTCCTACACAGAACGTGTTTCACAAATTTCTAATATTATTACACGACGTTATAGTTTTGGACTAGATTCAGAGTAAATCAGCTAGCTGACGTGAAAGTTAAAATTAGCTATTAATCCTGATTCTCAGGTTTTAAGGCATTTGAATTTGTTAATTCAGAATAGGTATAATATATTTTCCTGACTATCGACCATGAAGCTGTTTTCATAAAACACACAAAAATATATAAAAATTTAAACTCATTAATTGTTCACATTACACTTTCTTAGCGTTTCTTCCAAAAATTATGCATCTTCTTATTTTTGCTTCTAAGCTCTTCAAGTGGGCGATCTTTCATTCCACACAGAGAGAGAAAAAATCACGTAATGAAAATGAATGGAAGAATGAAATGAAACGAATGGAGTGAATGGGAAGAACTCCTTCCAACTTCTCTGGGTTTTTCTTTACTGAATTAATTTCAGAGATGGGATTAATTTAAGATGCTGAATTTCAGGGATGATAAATAGGAGAATTTGCGTATGATTCCTCATTCATCATTTTCGAAGGGAATGTGTGAGTCTGTCGCGCCAATTTTCAGGTCATTCAGGAGAAGTGGCTAGTTCCTCCAAAACGCAGGAAAATCAGCGACAGAAAAAAGAAAATATGTGTTGTTTTCATCTTTTGTTCTGACACTCACTCACAATTAGCAAAATTCCTTTTTTAACAGACCATTATTGGAGAAACTATTATAAAATTCTATACAAAATTTTTGGAAAACTGTGATGCTCCCTCAGTAAAACCTGGAGAATCATTTGCGAAATACAGAATACAGCGCTTTCATGGCTCTTCTTAGGATCATATACAGTAAAGTGAAGATGTGGAAGCAGTTCTTTTATTGGACTGCTTCAACAATTCATGAAGGTAATTACATGATTCTCCAGTTGTTAAAATGTAAACTCCATCATTCTGAGAAGAGGTTTCAGCAAAAGCATTCCCACCTGCTGAAATAATTTGCTAAAGTAAAAAATTAACACTGGCTGAAATAATTTTGCTTTCACATCATAGCAATGCATGACACTCCACTTATTTGACTAATTGGAAATGTGTGTTTTCCAAAATAATTTCACGAAACTGACTACTAAAAAGAAAAATATATACTTTATGGATAAAAGTAAATTTCGGCATTTTGATTTATTTTTATAAGACAACGTAGATGATTTTTAAATTCTGCCAACTGAGGTTTTATATAACAGGAGTAAATTCTCGAAATAGCAAGCTACACATTTGATAAAAATGTTGAAAGGTTTAACTTTGTTAGGCTTCAATGGACATCAAATATTTCTTTTTAGTCATTTAAAGGGAATTCCATTGTGTTAGTTTTTACTTTCTTTTGCTTCATGCATTGTTTGCCTAGAGAAGTGTTGGTGCTGGGATGTACCATGAAACGAAAACAAGCCGGTAGGGGAAGTTTAATGTTTTGGTCAACGTTCTGCTGTGAAACCCTTAGTGAAGTCATTCATGTCCAAGAAATCATGACCTATATCACCAACCGAAACATCATCGTTGGCAACGTACATCCTCACATGGCAATGGTGTGCGGTTCTAGTAACGTTATCGTTCAGAAGTATAATTCGTCATTCTACAACGCCCGGAAAGTTAGAGAATGGCTTCCAGAGCATGAGAAATGCTTCAAGGAATGTCCCTTTTTCCCACATTCTACAGGAGTCAATCCCTCTTACATCTGTCTGTTTTGTTGAAACTGCAAGTCCGACCTGTGGAGGCTGAAGCACGTAACTGAGAAGAGTCGGACACGTGCATACACACATGGCAATGGTGTTCGGCTAGTTTTTGTTCCATAGTACATCTGTTTTTAACGTTTGGACCACGATGCAACAAGTAACTTTTAAAAGCCTTTAGCGGAAAAGCCTCGACTGGAAAGACGTGTATTTGTGGAAAGTGGAGGTCAAACATTATATTAGGTAAGTGGTCATAATGTTCTGACAATTGGTGTATCTTTTTGTTGTGTCCATATCTGTTTCGCAGAGTAGAAAGGCTCTCGCCATGTTGAACGAAACATGACTACACACTTTTCGAAAATAATTTGGCAACGTGATAAAAACGTTTACAGAATTATCGAAAACAATGTAAATTCTTGCTTGCACTTGATTAACCCTAACTGATAAACGGGTTGAAAATTCATTGCTCAAACTAACTGAAGGAAAAGCTGTTTTAGCAGAAAAAAATAAAAAATTATTGAATGTCACAGATATAAAATGAAACGCATTTGTCAGAAAGGCAGTAAATGTTTCGAAAATGTCTGACATCTATCTCCTAGTGCGATTCTGATATCATATGTGGGCCGCAGGATGCCTAGTGGGCAACGTTCGTGACTGCCACGGAAAGGGCCTCAGGTTCGATCCCAGGCAGGTACGAACGCTCGATCCACAAAATATTCGCCGTGCAACGGATGGGCACGTTAAGCCGTCGAACCCCGGGTACTGGCCTCCCGGTAATAAACAAGGGCGTCTTCCTACCTCTTTCTATTTCGCTTCCGTGTCACTTTCCTATCGGGTACTCTAGCCCAAATCTCCTAGCTTCCTATTTCTAAGGGTTGTTTAAGTCCTGGGGTCAGACACTTCTTTCCTAAAATCCTCTACATATGATTATTTGATCTAATATCATATGACTGATGCTTCACCAATCGATCATTGGCATTATCATTTGCACATTATATTTCAAATTACGAAGGATGTTATTTTGAAGTCTGATAATGTACAGGAAAACGACCAGCCCAAATATAACAACTGCTGATATTAAACTTGAATGAATGCGAGAAATCGATTTTTTGCAGATACTGCATAATGGCGAAGTAAGTCACATAAAATTCAAATCGTATTTCGTAAATATAAAAATAACGGTCTACGCTAAAAGCGAAATTGCTCAAACTAGTAGAAATGAACTTCGTAATAATCGGAATGCGTGTTTCGAAATCCTTTGGCTATGCAAAGCGAAAGCCTTCACATAATGGCCTCCTTGAGAAGTAGTACATTTCCCTGTAATGGTGTGTAAAATTAAATTAAATTGAAATATTATATACGTACTTATCACAACCCATTATAGCTGTCGAAATAAAAGTGTAGTTTATATAAAAGAAAAAAATCGACATTATATTAATTTCCTAAACTTATAATTTTTTCAAAACAACTTACAATAATCCTTTCTTATACATACTTACACATCCTACATATAAAATTGAATTTTTCTACATGTATGCGTGGATAAAGGTAAGGGGGTGTTCTCGATCTCTGAGCCCCACCCGACGCGGTTTTTCTGTAATCGTGCATGATTTTAGCTGAGAAGGAAGAGACCTCGAGATCTTATGCTTTCAGTTTGTTCACAGTGCGTGTTCGTCACTTCTTTAATACTGTTAAATTCTTATATATTTTTTGTGGAAAATAAGTGCTTTAAATACCGTTCGGTACTGTATTGCGTCCTTCTGTTTAAGAAATTAAAATAAAATAAAATCTGCGTCATGAATAATGTGATCAGTTGTCGCGATTGTGTTCTCCAGCAAAACATCATTAGGTCCACTGGTAATCCAACATTCGCATTTCCAAGGAATCTCGGATCATTTAATTGATTTTATGTTAAATTCATTAATTTTATATTTTATTAATTGTTCGACTCACCATTCCACTTAAACGAATTTGTGCACCTAATATACTACATCCGTTTTTCAGTTAAAATATATTTTCTTAACATAACAATTTGTTTTATGGTTATCTCTTCAATTCTAAAAGCCATCTTTAAGTGACCGTTATGCGTTCAGGTTTTACTTTATTTTCAAAGAAAGGAACCATTGAGTCCTGTAATTAAAACAGACCATCAGATTGAAGTGGTAGAAATTTCAATAGAAGTATGTTTATGTAATTGGTGTTTCTAAAGAAATACCGTAAAATATTACATAATTACATATCCGAAATAAAAGAATCCATCGTTGGTTTGCAATAGTATTATGACGATGAGGCTATAAAACCTGAAACATATTTTGTAGGTCAAACTCATTTTCAAATGTTCGGCTTTATTGTTTACCATCTTCTGATTTTTTTCGATTCATCCACTGATATTTTTCCTTTCAGTACTCAAAAGCTGCTCTTCCTAGACTTAATAACACACATTTGGCAAATTATGACATTACAACATGGAATATAAGTATCGTTGTGAGTCTTTTTAAAAGTTTCAAATGACGAATTAATTGAGCAAATTTTATACTAATAGGATCTTTTTGAAAAATCTGTGCCATATAAGAAGAAGGAACTTGAAGAAATTTCAGGGTTTTTTCACTTATCCGACAGAGCGCACAATACAACCGGAACACAAATTGGATGAAACGATTTTTCTGTAAAAAGTGGGAAAGAATAACTGTAGTGCAAATGAGAGGGCACAGTAAAGGCAAAACCGCGGAAATTAACCACAGAAAAAGGTTCTACAGAGAACAAAATCAGAAAAATCAGCGGGAATTATCATTCAACACGAAAAATTATTTAGACGCGAAACAATTTGATCGAGATGAGTCCGGTTTCGTATCCCGATTGTTACGCTTGCATTGGGAAAGACGTATTCTCCTTTACTTGGAACTAGTGTTCTTACATTGGCAATAGGTGGCTTCCTATAGTCCATTACGTTGCGCACGATACTCATTGGACAGCCAAACAAACAAATAGTTTACGTACCGGTTAGACACCGCCTTGTAATCATCTGTTCCTTAAATTGAAAAATCAGTTTGAAGGAAACAAAAATCTTTCACATTTCCCTGGCATCATCAGTTATCCACAGTTTATTTTAGCAATAGCCATCCTATTCTTATTAGGAATGCTGCTAAGTTAGAAGATAGAGGATCAGTTTAGAAGTTAGTTGCCCCATTGGAGAATACGTAATGTTGAATTATTCACTTAAACTACTACTCCTGAATTGCTTCTTTCTATAAAAACACAGAGAGTTATATGTTGTCCGTCGTATGGAGAATTTCAGCTGAGGAAAGCTTGAAAATTTGCTTTGTCGCTTTTGTGCGATTTTTTAAAGTTATTCAAAATAAATAATATGTTTCCTATGTTTTTTCTTTAATTCCAAATGATCATTGAAGCAAATTTAGCTTTACCTAAGGCCAAATATTATCGTTCTTTTATTCGGGAAAGCAAAGTTTGATTCGTATGATGAAGTACTTAAACTGTTCGGAACTGAAAAATTGAAACCAATCATGGTCGAGAGAACAGGGGGGGGAGACAAAACGAGACCTAGCGATAAAGTATACAATGGATAATAAAAAAAGCAAAATTACGGAATTCCAAAAATTACCTATATTGCTAAATCTGAATTGCAGGGAATTCCAATTAATACTAATTCAGAATCTATAGTTACACTAATATCCTTCGAAAACCTAAGCCTGATTTTGAAAAGAAAAATCTCATGAATGAAAAGGAAAAATAACGTGTTTTAAACAAACATTCTTGTTGTGCTGCTACAAAATACATTTTCGTGAACTTCAAAAAAATTTCATCATGACGTAACGAAAAAAATAGGTATGGTTATAAGTGAAAATATTAGCGGGAAATGTTCTTAGATTTCGTGCGGTTGAAACAACAATACTGATTGCAATTTCATCAGAATATACTGCCTCTTATTAATAAAAACACATACAAAAATAGTTAATAGCCAAAGAAAAGCTGTCTTTTTATCATCGATTGAAAAATCAAAAAGTCTTAATTCTCTGATCTTTCATGAAACATTCACCTTTCTTGCGTAGCTGAAAGTCGACTGATGATTGTTGCAAGTCCGTACGAACGACACGTTTTTCATTCAGCTGGTGTATAACAGCTCTTTTTTTATTGGAGGTTTAACGACCACCGTGCACAACTCAATGGGCTATAAGCAGTCGCCCGTCCCTAATTTAGAGTCACTGGTTCCATGGAAGGGAGAGAGCCAGTGCCGTAAAACAAAGACAACATCCTTGCCTCACGGGATTCGAACCCGGACCCTTTTCGGACTAATGATCAGAGGCCATCGCTTAGACCACTGCGCCACCCGGGGCGGCAACAGCTCTTTTGAAAAACCAAATTTTTCTATGCAGCACTGGTAAATTATTCGTCACCTTTATAATACTTTATTTTTACGGCACTTTACTGGAAACTGCTTGGAAGTATTGATTGTTGTTGGATGATTCTTCGATGGTTTCCTTAATCGCACAAAAGTATCGGAAATAAAAAAATTAATAATGACCCAGAACTCACACCTCTTATTGCAATATTTACAGTTACCATAACACTTGGAGAGAACTTCATTATGTGCCGATTTTGTCATTTTTTTCGAAATCCATTTAGTTAATTTGTTTAATTACATTAATAACTGTTATACACCGAGAAAAGTACATTATACCGCACATTTACCAAAATAACAAAAAACTATTGGCAAAAATATACCATCACTAAGTTGAAGACGAATCAGTTGTGTAAAAGCGTTTTTGATTATTTGTTGTTATTACAACATACCATTACAGCCAGGTGTGAAAGTTATTAAAACTTGGGGGTCGAATCTTTATTGGTTGTTATTTTCAGACATTTGCTATCACCAATGGTAAATTTACCTATTTTTAACATTAAAACAATAACATTTTATAAATTTACCTAACTGCAAAAATAGGAATAGTTCACATAGATTATTTTAAATATGCCAATGATGCCAGACGTGAATGATAAAAAATAGAGGAGTCAACAAGTCCTGGCAAATGTATCACTTCCGTTGGAATCTATGCGCAAATTGAAACTAGAATTTTAAGATTTTGCCAGCTTATTTTCACATTATTTTCTACCATTTGACCCTGATCGAAGTTCAACATCAATGATATTTCTAAATTAAACGTGTCCGTAAAACGAGAAAACATTGTTAAGTTTAAATGCAACAAAAATAATGATCCATATCCTACGTGTGTCTGATTATGGCATTTTGAAGGAAAAAATATTTTCCAAATCGAAATAGTTTATAATGCTGGAAAGAATAAAACTGAACGAAGAATTTGCTTACAATTATAAACTGTATCACCTGAATTTCAACAAGTTCCCCTTATATTCTTGGAAAGATGGAATTTCAATTTTTACTTTATTTCGGTAAGTATGATTATGATGCGCCTTCGAAGTGGCAAATTCAAAAAATTATATTAAGAAATGAAAATGAAAATTGCATATTGTATATCAGCCACTCATGGCTATGGCTCTCTTCTCCAAAACAGTTTCCTATGAATGACATTTTTTCTTTCCAATTCATGTCTACATATCACTTTATTCTCACTTTACTGAAAACGAAGCAGGAAAAGCGGAAAAAAATTAAGGAACTTTATTATTTCTGTTTCGATGTAAATAAACTTAAATTTTACATTGTCATGAAATATTATGCTATTTATATTTATTTTAATATTTAACTACAAAAATTATTGATTTTTCTTGGTAGCATACAACATCTACGACAGATAATTTTCTCATGGGCTGCTTTGCATAATGTCTGACGTCATTTCGCCAGCCAATTGTAGCTTTTAGCAATATAACTCTACCTATAACGATATCTAAGCACTATGGATATGTTAAAAAATTGTCAGGTGAAGCTCTACACCTGACGACATAATTTGAAATACTAAACACTTAAAATTCTTTCGTTGTAGGTTTTATACAAATCCATCCAATACCGAGATGGTCTTTTTGGAAGAACGGTAGAACTACTTAAAGACATATTTTTTTATTTGTTTAACAACAAAATAATGCCTGTGTCCGAGGAATGCGGAGAATGGCTAAAATGTTCTTTAATCTACATTTACAAAAAAATGCTTTATGTAGAGGATGCCATTTCTGAAATTATGCTCAGCTTTTATAAACGTGTTGTAAATAATATATCTAACCGAGACTAACTCTTCTAATGAAAATCTAAAGAATGGTATGTTCTAATTAACATTTGTGCAATACAAAATTATCCCACTAAAGAATGGAAGTACACATTTTTATTGTAAGTCTGAATTTTGCACCTATTCTATCAATGAAATGCTATATTTCATATAGAATAACATTAATTAAAGCGAAAATCGAAGATCAGTTCCTGTTTCATGGAGCGACAAATTGCTCCACTCGCGAGAATAACCTGTCAATTTTCATTGCGGTCACATTTTCACCTCTGAATGATAGACTGAAGGAAATCATATTTCTTCAGAAAAATTTCGTCGAGGAGAACGTTTTTGCTTGAACGTCCAAGTGAGTTCATTCTGTTGATCAAGACGAGCGCGAAATTATTTTTCCGTGCAGCATTATTTCCATGGTAAATGATGGAATTATTTGTTGTATTTGTGCTTAGCATGCAGCCGGCATGACGTCCGATCGTTAATTATCATACTCTGATAGTTGTATGAATTTGAATGCCCATGTGTATCCCATAATGAGTACTGCGCCGCTCCGGATACGCTGTAGTCTAATCCCCAGCACCAAACTATTCTTCCGAGAAGGGACCTGGTTTGACTCCGGGTGAGACATGGATTTGGCTTTTCGTCTTACTTCACTGGCATTCTCCCTTTCTTGAAACCTATGATCCTAAATTAGGAACGGGTAGCTGTTTAAAGCACAGAAAGTTTTTCTGTTTGTCGTTAAATCCCCAAATGAGAATCTAGTGTTATTGATTATTTTATAATGCATTTCCTTGAGCCCAAAGACGTGTGATCTACTTCTGACAAATGGTTATGTCCTTTTTTAAGAACTGAAAAGAACCCAATCTACACTTTTTCGTATCATCATAATATTTTTTCTTTCAGCAATCGTTCCGGTGTTAACACCAAACCGAGTTTTATTGTAAACATTGTAGCAAACAAAACAGCCTTTGAAAGTGCTAACCCCTAACCCATAAATCATTCGTACAAATTAATTACTGGTTATTCAGTTTCTGCCTAAATAACAGTTCAATTTTGCACTGAGTTTAAAAAATTAACTGAGACCAGTCATTCTATAATGTAACTATGTGATTCGTAGCAAAAGTGCTAAAAGATATGGAACCTAAAAATGAAAATTTACAAAAGGAAAACTGAGTATTATGTAAATACGAACTTAATGAAATTCGTGATGACATCGTCTTTATTAACATTTGCTAATTTATACCTTAATTGCAGTATTTAATATTAGAAATTTCCCAGAATTTCAGTTCAACTTCCTTTGATAGCTCTTTGACTTGCGAATATCTATAATCAAATGGAAGAGAGGGACTGCAACTTTTTAAATAACATAAATGTTTCAACCTGCTGTCATTCCTGTAATTTGTGAATCCCTAATAAATTTTACTTCAAGTACCGAAGCAAGACACAAGCTTTATGGTTACTGGTAACTTACGTTTAAAGAAACAGAGCAAACTACTTGTACTCCACACTGGCATAAATCCCTAAAGTCGCACACAAAACTAATAAACGAAAATATTGCCAACATCTTGTGGCTTACTATAGACGTAATCATCTTATGCACTTATTGTGAAAACAACGTAAACACACACGCAGATCCTACACTTGTATGTGTATTTATTCTATGATAATATGTGACATCCCAGTAGCCTGCAACGTAGTACCATTAATTTCAAAACATGCTTTTGTTCCAATATTTAATTACTATTGTCGTAACTGATGATTAAAAGCGATGAGTTTTGAAAGATCTTGTACGTCATATTATACACTGTCGAGTCACAATATTGTAACCACATCCCACTTTTGAAGTCAACAGCGCGTATCCAGTGAATACAGGCACGTGCCGTGATCTGCCTTGGTGGGTATTTGAGGTGTGCTGTAGGCAACCGGAAAACATATCACTCATTGCTGTCATGGATAAAAGGATCGATTTATCAGATTTGAAAAAAGGGATGCTTATCGGGTTACGGTCCAAGATTGGCATTATTTCTAAAACAGCGCAGTTTGTGAACTGTTCGAGTACTGCTGTGTTTGAAGTGCATGGTGATTGGAGAAATAACACCATTGCGAATAAGTGAAGTGGAAACTGCAGAGCACCACGTGCATTGATGTGAGAGGTGAACGTCGATTACGAAGGTTCGTGAGGACCGATCGTCACTCTACAGTGGAGAACCTCACTGGCCGAATGAACCAGGGGGCTGACGGAAGTGTATCTGAAACGAAAGTTCAGCAAACACGGCTGCGTTTGGCGTTGCGATGCAAAAGGATGGCCACTGCATCTGTGCTAACGAAGCTGCATCGTCAAAAAAAGGTTACATTTGCACGGCAATAACGGAATTGGACCTCTGCTGATTGGCAAAGGATTTTCTTCTCCGATGAGATACGTTTTCATCTTCATCAAACGCATGGACGTTGGAGTACAAGGGGAGAAACATCGAAGAACAAACACTTTTCAACCATTGCTGATAGATCACAAGCTGGCTCAGCACCGATATGGTCTGGGGCGGATGAGAACTTCCAGCACGACAATGGGACTTGTTACACAGCTGAAAATGTCCGAGAGTGGTTGGAAGAGCATGATCTAGACTTGAAAGTTCTTTCATGGCCTCGTAATTACTCACACCTAAAACGAATTGAGCATCTATTGTCGGACCACCTCGATCGTGTTTTTCGCTTTTTGGATCATCCACCACGCTCCCTCCGGCCGCTGTCAGATACACTGCAGTCAGCATAGCTCTACATACCTGTGTACACCTTACGGAATCACTCCCAGCACGTGTAGCTGCTGTCCGCGCAGCACACGGTGGTTACCCAGAATATTAGCTGGTGGTAACATTAATGTGACGCGACCGTGTTTATCTAGATTTATATTAGATTTATGTTAAACCGAGTATGGATATGTGTTAAAACGTTCACTTACATTAGTGTAGTGAGGTCTAACTAATCCACGCTAATCTTACCTGCACCATACTTTTCATCTAAATAAAATCGCACTTTGAGCATTCTGATAAAAGTAAATGGTCAGGGTATTTATTTCGTAAAAGTTACTATTAAGAGACAAAACAAAAACAGAGAACGCAAGAACGAACGTATCAGACAAAAAAACATATCTTGGGCAATAAATTAGTTATGACCGCATAAATGGAACCAATTCGACGGCCAAATACACCATTCAGAGATTTAGAGATAAAAACGAAAGTCTATTTCTTTGTTCGAAACTTGACAGACTCAAAGGCCATACTATAACCTTTAATGTACTCTCACCAAAGGAGAATAATGATAATATACTATAACTGTGATTACATATGTTTATCTTGTACTGAAAAGACTTCCCGCATTGTGAAATTAAAACTGAAAAAATCATCATGAGGAAATCCTAAAAACAAGAAACACTCTGCTTTTCAAAACATTAGATAACATACTGGCGGACATTTGCTAAGTACGGATGACAATAGCAACGATAGCAACCATAAAATGGAAGGCAGGAAAATGTCGAAATTAGCATAAGTGCGGGTTACAGTTGGACGTGTTGTGCGTATGCAAATTTTGGATTGCCGAACATGTTCGTGACATCATAGCGCTGATAAGAGATATAAAGGATTTGACACGTATTGACCGTTGTTGTTCAAACGCAAATTTGAAACGGAAAGAATCAATTCACGAACTTGCAATTTTCAGTATGTCTTCCCGACATCACCTAGAGGATTTTACGCGTGCACGTATTATTGGCAAGATTGAAGAAGGGTGAAAAATAATAGATGTTGCCAGGGAGTTCGACGTCAGCCACAGTGTTGTTTCAAGGCTTTGGAAATCATTTCAAACAAATGGAGAGTGTAGCAAACGTCACGGGGGATGTCGTGATCGCAGTACGACACCTGCAGAAGATCGGTACATAGTGCGATCAACAAAAAGACACTGGCGCGGCACAGCTAGTGAGGTAGCAAATCAGTTTATGGCTGCAACTGGCAAGCGGATCTCCCGAAAAACTGTCACCTGACGTTTGCATTAAGGAGGACTATACGCCCGCCGTCCTCTTGTGTGCATCCCATTGTCCAGACGTCACCGTACCGCCCGTTTGCAATGGTGCCATCAACATCGCAATTGGACTGATAACGACTGGTCTGCTGTCCTCTTCTCAGATGAGAGTAGACACAGTCTATCGTCTGATTGTCGACGACAACTGATCTGGCGTGATAGCGGTACTGCACATTGTTTAGCAAACATACAGGAAAGGCACCGATATGCGACATGTAGTGTCATGGTACGGGCTGGCATCATGATCAATGGCCGTACTTCCCTCTATGTGCTTCCAGCTGCAACTATGACTGGCCAACGATACATTAATGATGTTCTGCTACCACATGTTCGCATGTTCCTTGGTGCTGTCGGTGATAGATTGATTTTCACGGGCGACAACGCAACATGTCATCGAACAGTCACTGTCCAGGAGTGTCTTGAGAGCAAGGATATTCAACGCCTCGTATGTCCAGCACGTTCTCCAGACCTGAATCCCATTGAAAATGTGTGGGATGCTTTGGGGAGGAGTCTTGCTGGTCGCCATTGCTCTCCAATAAACAAGGACACCCTCATCCGTGCACTGACAGTGGAATGGGATAAATTACCCCAACAGCTGCTTGATAATGTTGTGAAAACACGATAACCCAGCTGAAAAATAACTATATATATATAATGTTGTGCATACACGATAACCCAGCTGAGATATAACTAATAAATCACTATCTGAAAGAGTGCAACCTCTTTCAACAATACTACATAAGAGGAAAAAGGAATTTGCTGATGAAAAGCGAAGGTTTTAAAAATTATATATATACACACATCATCATCGTCGTGGCCAACCATTATCAGTCCGCTGCTGGAAGAAGGTCTCCCCAAGTTTCTTCCACAACGATCTGTCTTGTGCCAGTCTCTTCCATGTTACTCTCGCATCATATATATATATATATATATATACTGTATAATCAGTAACTTTGCCCAGCTTTGCCTATGTTTCACATATCTATTAGTATTATAATGTTTTTCAATATTTTAAATATGATGTACTGTTTCGTTATTTTTTAGGAAGAACTGTTCTTCACCTTTGGTTTTTATTATTCATTCCTTAGACAAAATTTTTGCTGGAATGTATTGCACATGGATTCTATGGTGCATAAATCTCATTTTAATTCAGTGCTTTTCAAATAGGCTACATTAGATAGAGCACATATTTAAGCATTTTTTTAGTAAATACTTTATTTCATTTACTCTTAGTTGCTGGGTAAATGTTATCATTTTAATTTTCTACCATGTTGAATTTGCAATACTAATGCCAGTGATTAGTGATGTTATTTAAACATAACAAGTGTAATGGTATTGATTTACTGAATGTAAACGGAATGTCAATTGGTATCAACGTTTAGATTCACACGTTTGAAGAATACTCATTTTCTTTACTTTTTAGTTAGCACCAGTGACTGATGTTTTGTAAAGATAACAAGTGCAATGTCATTGTTTTACTGTAATGTCAACTTATATAGTTTCTTGTTCACACGTGTGAATAACATATTAAGATTCACACGTGTGGAGAAGAGTACTAATTGACTTATTTTTTTCGAATATAACCTGGTGTTTGTTAAGATCACAAGGATATCTTGTTATCAAGTTAAATGATGTCGTGTTAACATAACAAGTGTAATGTTATTCTTTTATTGCATGTCAACTGGTATCAACTTTTAGATTAACAAGTGTGAAGAATGTCCCTTTTACTTGATTTTTCAGTTAAAACCAGGTGTTGGTTACAAATACAAAATCTACTCAAGTAATCACATTAATTTTTTACTGTGTTGTTTGCAGTACTTTGTGTCATTACTTTGTGATGCTATGTCAGCATTTCCCTTAAGTTGTTCATTTATATATGTTCATGTTCACACGTGTGAAAAAGAATTATTCACGCGTGTGAAAAAGAATTATTCACACGTGTGAGCAATAGTCTAAAGAAAACTGATAGATAATTTAATTATCTATAGCAATGATTTTGTTTTCTAACTGGTTTTTCGCTTAATATCCTTTATGAACGGATTTTTTGAAAATTTAGTAAAAAGTAACTCAGATTTTATTTTCAGCATGAGTGTAAAACTGGTATCCTTTTCGAAAATTTTCCTAATGAATACGACCCTGAAAAGGGCCCTTTTTTATTCCATAAATGTTTTACAATGGCGTCCCTATATAAGTACGATAATTCCTTTTTTATGTTCCAAAACACTGGGGACAATATCTGCGCCGTAAAAAATATATATATAATAGCTGCGGATAGTGTCTGCACAGCTAAGGTGAAGGGAAATAAAAGAATGCAAGAAGTTGTAGGATGTTTACTGGAACTTTGGTATGCCCAGTTTTTATAGCGTGGATACTAATTGCGGACGGTGTCTGCACAATTAGCAGTTTAAAAGAAATTAAACTTGATTTTAGGAAAGTATGAAGAAAGCACAAAGAAACCACTTGCTAAGGTACCAAGTGATACAGCCAAACAAAATTAAAAATTTATGCTTACGAAGTCCAGGATCCACGAATGCACACACACCTTTTTACGGAGCCCCAACAAGGCAGTGCGAAGACCAGCTAAACAGGGGTGTCAAACCACACAGAGGACGAAATCAAGAGGCGTTGCCTCAAATACAAAGGATAGCAGAAAAATTTCCACTAGCACGATGACATTATATGGGGGTTATATAGTATTACTTGCTACATGCAAATAATCTACTACCCACACGTATTGAAACTATCTGGATTTTGCAAGTGTAACCGAGCTGAGCCCTTACACCATGTCAAATTACCAGACCTTGTGAGGGTTCTTTTAAAAACACAAAACATTTCACTTAAAGAAGGAAGCTTTTAAAATTAAATACTGTCAGCTGCAATGAATATGCAAACTAGATACAAAGACTATAAGCGGACACAATTTTTACGTCAAACATAAAAAAATAATCAAGAAGCTAAAAGCTCCCTTTTGGTGAGCGAAAGCATGGCAATATCAATTGTTTTATCTAAATAAACTTAACGGATGTTATGCCAAAGTTTGTTAAATATATATGTTTGGTTTACCATAAGGGATACAACACTCATAATTTTAATGTAAAAGAATGACCTCCAACGCTTGGGATCAGAAAACAGCTTCAAATGGGAAGAAAATTTTCTTAATACTATAATAATTAGTTTGTCTATTTCCACCAAATTGTGTTTCAGGAAGTTTGACAAGTAGTAAGACGACAAGAATTCAAAATAAATCGTTTGGGAATTTTACTTTTCAGTTCCGCCTGTTATGAAGGAGCACAATAACTTTTAGTTGAAATAAAGATAGGAAGATCAGAATTTGATATTTCAATAGAGTTCATATTTCAGATTAGCCTTTCGAAATTCTCACTGAATATTCAACGCATTGCGCAATATTGCCACGAAAGAGGAAATTTTTTTTGTTTTGCTTAGTTCTTGGCTCAAAGCACCATAAGAAACCGAAATCTCAACCGAATCTTATGTAAACGTAGTTCTGTCCGATGGAGCGAGAAAACATGGTACATGATCTTTGTGGTTTGCGACATAAGCTTGAAGACGAAGGAATGTTTGGCAATACTCCTTGTCGCGGTATCGGACGCAGTGGTCACAGTTACTGAAACAAATCCGATAACCAACAGCAGTAAAAATTTTAAAATTGATAATCTTTTCTGCGCTGAATTTCGGCACGAACTGGAAATTTCTATATATGATTGTGTGGGGTATATGTTATGAGTTCAGCATAGCTCAGGATCAATGACATATTCCTAGAACTCTTCAATAATACGAACGCAACGTTTCTTTAAAATGAGATAAATCTCTGCGATTTACATTGCATCTGCTTGCGCAAACCGGACATTTCGCACCCGTCGATTTCTTCGGATGAATCACGATTTCTTGACACGCAGCACATCCGCTTTCGAAAAATTTAATGTTGTGAGCCTGGTGAAAATACCTGGGTGTTCAGTTTCAAGCTTGTACTGGATTGCGACGATACCATATCGGAAAGAATTTATTTTATTGGAGGTTTAACGACCACCGTGAGCCACTCAATAGGCTATAAGCAGTCGCCCGTCCTTAATTTAGGATCACTTGTTCCAGGGAAGGGAGAGAGCCAGTGCCACAAGACAAACACAACATCCATGCCTCACCGGGATTCGAACCCGGACCCCTTTCGAACGAATGATTTGAGGCCATCGCTTAAACCACTGCGGAAAGCATTTTCATTAGCTTGATTGGATTTAAAACAAACTGAGTCAATGATTCTGGGCATTATTCGAAAAAAATTGGCATTCCTTCCCTCTGTGGCTCATGTAGTGCTTTCTGAAAATGACTAACTCCCGCTACAACTCGTATACAAGCAACACAATTCCCACTTCTGATTGTTATATAGTTGGGCAATCAGGAATTTTCTACCTGCTGGATGGTGCGTATATTTGAACTGGTTTAAACGCATACGTAAAGTGTTATTCTTGGCTAAGTGGGATGAATGGCACCGCTCGGGGAGTAAACACCTTGCAGAAGCGTGGGTACAAACTCTTGAATACCCTGAAAAAAGCCATTACAAAAACCGTTGTTCGTTGCACTCTTCCAATTCAGTATATTTCTATTTTAAAAACGTGCTTTTCACTGATTCATCACTGCCTCCATAGAGATACGGTTTAAAAAGGCATAATGACCGTATTGTTGGGATGGTGCGTATATTTGAACTGGTTCAAACGCAGACGTAAAGAGTTATTCGTGGCTAAGTGGGATGAATGGCACCGCTCGGGGAGTAAACACCTTGCAGAAGCATGGGTACAAACTCTTGAATACCCTGAAAAAAGCCATTACAAAAACCGTTGTTCGTTGCACTCTTCCAATTCAGTATATTTCTATTTTAAAAACGTGCTTTTCACTGATTCATCACTGCCTCCTTAGAGATACGGTTTAAAAAGGCATAATGACCGTATTTTTGAAGATACAAATAATGGTCGTGGTGTTATTTTTGAATCACATATCCAGACGAGCCTGTACTTGTCTGGATTACCTCACGATACATCTGAAGAATACGCAGAAAGTTAAGAACGGCTTTTTGATTCCAAAAAACGCCGTTCCTGAACCACTTAAGCTCAGAAGATAGGATACGTCTGAAAAAATTGTTAGATTATGGCTCAACAAATACTGGATATGACCAAAATGCTTCACACTGTGCAGACAAAAAGAAACAAACTTTCTTTCCAAAAGTTATATTTTGCTCGCATAATGTTTCATTGGATCTACTGAAATTGTTATAAACCAGATGCCGCCCCTGTGGAGCAGTAGTCTGAGCGATGGCTTCCGATCATTCGTCCGAGATGGGCCGGGTTCGATTCCCGGTGAGACATGGATTGTGTTTTCGTCTAACGGCGCTGGATATCCCACTTCCCTGAAACCAGTGGCCCTAAAACAGGGACGGGCGAGTACTTATAACCCACTGAGTTGCTCAGGCTGGTCGTTAAACCTCTAATCAAAAAAGAAAAAAAGAGAAGAAAACAGGATGTTTTGCATGAGGTTAAGTGCAACAGTTCCGAGAGCAAGAATGGTTACCTAAATTTTTACTTTGGTGAATTTACGTTAAATGATTTTTGAGATTACCGTATAAAATAATTTGGAAGGGATTTAGTAATCAAGCGATTACTAGGAATATATTTGTAACTTACCTTTAAACGGTTGAACAAACCTATCAGAGTGAAATATCTGTTCCAACTTACTTTATTTTTGCTGAAAATGTCTGAATTTAAACTGAACTCTTGTGTTTTTAGGGTGACAGTAATGATACCAAAATATATAATTTTACTAACTCCTGAATGCAGAATTCGTACAACTGCTTAGAAAGTTCATTCCAAATTTATTGTATTTTTTGCCATGAATTTTTAAAGCAACGAAACAGCTGAAAAGTGATGCATACTTCTCTGGGACTTGAGGAAATATATCTAACCTAAATCAGCTTCAGTGTTTAAGGAAACGAAAAACAACCAATCACTGTACTCCCTTCTGAAATCTTATATACAAAGTAGTAATGGTGGAAATAGAAATCTTATTACCTTTTATGTGCGCTAACATATCGACAATTTTCTGACAAGCGATTTATCGATATTCTGAAAATGAATCCAACAATATTTATATGGTGTTGAATTCCAATGATAAGCAATCAAATCTAATGAAAGTATTAAAATTTCAATATGAATTTATTCTTACTTCTTTAACCGTACCAATATTTTAATTAAAATTCGTGATGCCGGAGTAATTACTTTGAAAATATTTAGAGCGTCATGATCCACAATAGCAACTAATGGCGCACTGTGTTACTTTTAAATAAGGTATATTTCATTATTTTAGTCAGAGTGTTGCTGCAGTTTTAAAAACTGCTTCAAAGTTTTTCCTGAGACAACAAGACTTGGTACAAGATTTTACAAAAAATTGTAGTTATAAATTTATTTTTTTAGATACAATACTGCGCACATTCAATTTTAAAGTCATCAACTACAACGTACCGTATGAGATATTTTTCTGCTTTATTTAACTACTATTTTTTTCTGATTCATTGCTATTGTGACAGAAATATTTTACTTCGAATTGAGCTGTGTCATTTGCCAAAGGACCAGTGACAATGAGAAGATAGATGGATGATGAGGAACTTGTAACTTCCAGAGAAAACAGTTTACATGCGCATTCATGAACAGAGCAAAATAAAAAATAAATGCCAACTGCAACACCTATTAAAACACGTGTAGCAATAAATTTCATTATTGACTTTATATCGCTGTGCTAAATGCTTTGGACACCAGTATAAATGAGGTGGAAATATGCGTTCCAGGCATCAAAGCCATCGGTGGAAACTAAATAGTTTACAACATCGCGATTTACAGTTACAGCATTGAAAATCCTAAAACTATCGATAGTTAAAAAAACTATCGATGCACTATCAAAGTACTGAGTTGGACAAAACTATCGATACTATCGATAGTACTTCCACATCTTATTTACACAATGTTTCGTATGCGAATTATCATTCGATTTATTCTAGTAATCTTATGCACGCGCAGCAACCTGGCACTAACCAGAACGGGCGATAATTACAATCATCGGTAGATATCGATTTACATTTTGTGACCGAATTATAACATCAGCAACATATCCCCACCTTAGAGTTGTCCTTTTTCATCTAGCGATAAACGTGGATACTCTTTTGGTTTGCATCACGATTTTTTTTTCGCCAGATGTTAAAAACAACAATGACTTTCACGTCTGAAAATCTGACTGGGACCAATTTATACGCAAATGTCTGTCAGCTTCTCAAAACATGCTTACATGTATGACTTTCACATTTTGGTCATTTGATTCTGGCAATGTATGTCTTCCAGACTTCCAGTTTTAAGCCATGAATCCATGCTGCTATTTAATTTCACCTGAAATTACACCAATTTCGAAAGAACTGTCTACTCACTCATTTGTGGCATTGTCTCCCAACAAAACACTCACACACTTAAAACTGCCTGATTCTGTACTGCCTTTACCGAATGCTACAGCCTGTCGGAAGTTCATGTTAATTCGAAAGCACCAGAGTTTTTAAGATAACCTCTCAAGAACAGATCAAACATAACGAAATCCGATTTGAGATTTATGCGGGAGAAATATTTTAAAAATCTAAACACCGGTTTCCGGATGACTGAGAGTGTGGCAGAAAATGGAATGGAGGATAGAAAAAGTACAAGAAACTACTAAACTACACACAGTGTGTCGATTGTTTTTCTTTACCCTACGTGAGCTTATTACACTGTAATACACTGTAATAGTAGACCCACTTGATGTGTTTCATTAGTGTTGGGTGTGTATACAAGGCATTCCCAAGTCGCTACGGTAGAAGTGTATTTAGTTTAAAAAACAAATTGTAGTATTATGTTTTATGTGTCGCTATACGTTGGCATTCTTAGTGTTCCAGTGTCGTCGGACATGTTGTGAGACAACCTTGGATTTGCAACTCTTGGTTTTTTACACCAGTTATACCAATCTTATAATATAATGAAAAAATTATTTGTAACATTATGTTTCATGCGTTGCCTCTTAGTTCCAATTCAGTGTGGTTTAGTGACGTTGGAACTATTGTGAGACTAACTTGAAGTTACGCAAGTTGCTTTTTTAGCCAAATATAAAACTCCTGAAAAAGAATTGAAGTTATCTTTGTAAAAAAAAATTCCAGGAGCTATTTTTTGTTAAAAATCATGAACGATAAGAGATTAGTTGAATCTTAGTTCGCTAATTTCTCGTTACGCGTGTGTGTTTAAATAAGCCTTGTAGACAGTCGTACTAGAATAATATGACCAATAATATGAGTATGAATGCAATGAGGCCGTAAAACGTTGCCCGAGGTACACATGGCCATTTGGACTGCACTAGAGCACGGAGGTCTCAGACGTTTAGTGCTTGTTTTTCGGCACTTCAAACCTGTCGATCCAAAAAGTCCCACAAGTGGCCTACGGATTGAGGTCGGGCGATTTCGGCGACTAAAACAGATCGGAGACATCGCTGTCATGTTTCTGGAACCAGGCACGCACCCCATTGGGGACGTGGCACTGCGCAATGTCCGGTTGATAGACACCGTCACCATGAACGGATGTACATATGTGGTCAGAGAGGATGGACAGGTAAATATTTGCGATGAGGGACCATCCAGTTGAACCAATGGTCCCAGGTCATACTAGAAGTACAGCCACCAGATGTGTACACTGCCCCCGCCGGCCTGTACGTGACCGAAAAAGGTGTCCGGGTGTTGATTCTCGTGTGTCTGACAACATATCTGCTACCTCCAGTTACGTCCGTGGAGTAGAAACCTAGATTCAATCGAGAAGGCCACTATTTTTCACACTTCCATTGCTCAATAACGGAAATGCAGGCGTCGTGTCCAATGGACCTGGGTTAAGATGAGCGCCTTGACTCAGTGTCGACACTAGCGACTCATGCGTAACAGCATTCGCTCTACTGTTGTCGGGGACGCATACCTGGATGTCCCAGAGAGAGTTCATTTGCGTAGTCAATTATTTCCCAGTTGTGCGTCGACTACTCTTTACCAGTCGACGTGTTCATCTGGTGTCCATGGCCTTTGGGGTTTGATAGTTATGACGTCGAGAGGAACTCGGTGTACCAGCGGCGGTTCATTCTTTGTACACCCTTACGACAGTTACTCGCGTGCAGCCCACGAAGTCTGCTGTTCCTCAGATGCTTCCACACTTCGCGCAGTAGCCAATGATCATTCCTTTTTGCACGTCCGTCAAATCACCGTCTCTTGTGTTCTGGCGGGGAGCTTATATCTTCATATAGTCGACCTTGTCAGGTGTATTCTGTGTCGCCCCTGGGCGGGTACTCTGATATTTCGGGGATTGTGATATTACTCTGATCTGATTATGTTCATGTATTTAGCTTTCGTTTTCCAATACAGTACTGACAACATACGGTACACTTCGGATGGAATGGCAACTCTTAAATGTGGATACTGTTAAAGTAAAACCACTATTAATGGACATCTTCGAAAAAACAGAAACGTGCGATTAACGGCATGCATTGGTTGGCAAAGAACAGATACCTAAATATTAAATCTAACGTTAACTTTCGAACAAAGGAACCTCTTACAGTTAGTCCTTAAATGAAGAAAAGGGACAATGCTGCCAGCAACTGCGGAGCGGCTACTAATGCTTAATATGTAGCTCCTATAATAAGGGCGTCTTTTGGTTTGTTTCCTGTGGGTTCTGTACCATTTTCTCCAGGAGCGGAAAGCTAACAGTGAATTTAAAGTTTACTCCAACGATTTTGTTTCCCATTGCATTCTCTGGCTCTAATATCCTACTTTGCTATTTCCAATGCATGTTTATGACCACACATAAGCCACGGCTAACCTGTAATTATCTACCACACATAAGACACAGCTGAACTGAAATCATATATTTATTCCATTATTTATTTATTAAATTATTATAATGAGTTTTATTCAGCATTTGCAGAAAGCTTTTCAATGTTTTTTGTACATACGATTTATACACTTTCTCTGCTTTTACAAAAACACATCGGGCTAGAAATATTAACTTAGGTCTTACCTCAGATCAACGGTCAACTACAACCAAAGAACACTTTTTCCTGCCCAAGCAGTGATCGTTATTCTGAGGGTTCACTGTATTACGTCGAAAACTTAGTACTAGTAGTACTCGTGAGAATATAGAGATCCAGAATAATAAATTCGGATGTTCCCTGCTTGAAGAAACTAAATAGTTTTGCACAATTCCTACGAAACTGATGAAATCATGTGTTTATCGCATTACGTGCAAAACGACGAACCTTAAAAATGTATGGAACATTAGCAACAAGACAAAGCATATATTATCTTCATATATAATTTTAATGCTACGTTTTATTAAATTTGATAAACTGTTATTGAATGCACGAGTGACTTAGCTCTACATTTCGCGCTATAAGTCTCATCTGAGAACTGAAAAAAATATCACAAATGCCTTCACGTAAATCAGATACGGTTAGAAGTGTAAATAAATATTTTTGAGTAATTATTGAGGTTACATGACAATAATTTGATTGTTGTGATACTGTATATATTGCCTAATGTCGCCTAAGTATTCCGTTCAAAGTCAACATATGTAAGTCCAATTTTTACGGTCTGAATTTAAAGCAGATGGGAGTATGTTCAACTGCGCTACAAACGTGGTCCACTGATGTTATCTAATTTTTGCAACGTAAGTCACTACAAAGACGCATAATGGTCAAACCGCGGCTGAACTGAAATGTCCTAATGAAAAAATCGAAATTAAGAAATAGAAAGTCCCTAGCAGCATTCCATTTAACTTCACGGTCCTCCACTCATAATAGCACAAACGGATTTGTGCTGTAAGGACCGTATTAGATACCTGCATAAAATATCTAGGAAAGTAATATTATTCCGATACATTGCAAAAATTTTCGCAGTCTCAGAAAATGAATAACATTGCAGAAACCAAATGAGCTAAATAGTTTTGCTCAGTGCCTGTCTCAAAATAGTAAAATAAATTAATATATGCTAATTTTAAGCAAGCTGTTTCAAATGCAGAAAGATAATCTCTGTTTATTATTTGTTTCTTCAATATTCAGATGACTATATTTAAAATTCTCATGGTTAAGCTTAAATTAAGAATTTATTGGCGTTGTGAATATTAAATTTAGAACAAGTTTTATTTGTTTCTGAGCTGTATACCGCGGTTGTGTGGAACGTAGTTATCATTACAGTGTTAACACCAGGAAAATGCGAAAAAATCCCCTCTCCCGGTCACAGAACTTCCTCATTGAAATTATTTACCAAGAAAACCTTTTTTTAACAATATATCTTTGTTTTCTAGGGATTCCATTTAAAATTAGAAAAACGACAGAAGATTTAAAATATAAGAGTACGACATGCATAATCATAACAGTTTTTACTCTAAGGGGCGTTGAATGTGAATTGAGAATACTTTAAAAAAGCAGTGAAAAATAATTTAATTTTAAATAGAAAAACGATAATTGTTTGTCATTACTAATTTATCACTACTCCTTCCAAGTATGGCAATAAACCAGCCGAGTTTCATTTTTGCTATTTTCTGCAATGTATCGTAAACTCTAGATATACTAAGCTTTTGCTTCATCTATATTACATGAGTTACAATTTTACACTCACTTTTAGTGTATCGTACATTAAATATTTTCTATGGTTTAAATATTTCCTTTCTTACTATTTCCACAAACCATAGTGTGTCTTTCCATCCACAATTGACTAAATTTCAAATGTGTGCGTTAGTAGTTCTATCCCACATTATTGTTAGTAATAGAAAAACTATTGATCAATTGATCTCCGGCAAACCGGCTATCTGGTTTGTTAAAACAATTTGTCCACTACTTTATCTGAAATAATAAGAATATTACAGAGAGCATCTCACTTGGTTTAATCCTTGTGGGACATTGTATTCTAACCGAAGTAACCTTATTCATTGAATTAGATGTTTCGGGATTTGGCAGATGAAAAAACGGTCTGCTTTCAGAATACAGTTGAACTTACCGCACTGTAGAGGATAACACAGCTGCTATTTTTTTTCAGTATATTCAGTTTGGTATCTTCATATTTTTTAATACCAAGCAGTAATATATTTTGTGCCTACTTCGATCAGAAAGTTTAACGTAAAACTGATGCTTTAACATAGTGAACAAATATCAAATAAAACTGACAAATGCTGCTTGGAAGGAATTACCAAACATTGTAGATGGTACTTGAGGAACCTATGAAAGGGTGAGCCTTGGCATCAAACTGGTTTGATTAATAGCTGCTTTCTGAGTGTACGATAGATGGTATTTGACACAGTTCCAGGAATGTAGAGACATGGAAATGGTATTTGAAGTGGGATGCCAGGTATTGTTCACAACGAAAGCGGATTTGCCAAACTAAATTCCAAGTAATGTTGACAGTCGCAACTCCATCGAGCACTGCAAGGTTGAAGTATAACTACTGTTAAAAGCAGTGTCAATACTGTTCCTCATGTAAATTCATGTACATGTATGCGTAGGTTGGAGTCGTTAGGTCTAAAATAGCGAAATGAGAAGTTGTTTAAAGTACAATGCTTATTTGTAATAAAACCTATATAGTAGGCTACGTCTGTCGCTAACGCTCTCACGTCTTTCAGTACGTCCAGCGCTATCTGCTTTTATCAGATGGACGAAATCGTAATTAAGCTCATCGCTAACGCACGATACGCAAATTCAGAGAAATACTGGAAAAAATTTGATAAAAACACACAAAGTTTCAACTCCAATTGCTTGGAGCTACACTTGGGTGCCTGAGCCAATTTAACATTCAAACGTTTTGCTAGTGGTGGGATTACAAACCACTTCTTCTCGCAACGGAATAGCTTTTATCCCAACTGATATATGCTGACTGGCTTATCTCTCTTTAATCAGTTATTTGACTCATGGGGCGCCCAGTAGTACGATTTCGATGTCATGTCACACAGTACCTTACTGTACATTCTTACAATCTTTGCCTTTTGAACTCTGGCACGACTTTATTGCAATTTCTGGCGGCGATGCAATTGTATTGGGCAGTCGTTCTAACCGTCTGCTTGCGTGTAGTCCTACGTCGTGCAGCAGTGTGACAATGGTGCTTGCACTAATTGGACAATGCATGGAGGTCACCACTTCTCGTTGAATATCAGCAATCGCGGCTGTTGGGTCACTCCTCGTATGTCGGACATACCGTCGGTCCTGTGTCGACGTGGTTCATTGAGGTATCCCAGTACCTAGCTGTCCCTGCTGCGTCCGTAGTGCTATCCACTGCCGCCATTGATGGCGATACCCGCTCGATCGGTATTCGCGCAATTCGGCGATATGATCTTCGCGCTTCCCGAAGACCGCGAAGCGGCCCCTGTTGAACTCCTTCAACTGCTCGAATTGCTTCTGAACGTTTTTCAGGAATATAGTCACTTGCAGAGGTTACATTCAACATAACAGCACGAGTGACCATTGCATGCACGAGTGACCATTGCAAGCACGCCCAACGAAATGACCTTATATAGCCGATCTGGGACAGCGGTACGACTCTTCCATGCTTTAGTCACATTCGCGGCCTATTGTGATGCTTGAATCATTTGCAAATTTCACGATCTTAAACCTACACACCACGTTCCATTCTTGCCGGTTGCTTCCTTATGGGTGCCATTTTTTTTTACGATGGATGTAAATTCATTTATAGATTGAATTTTAGTCACTACCGTTTATCGATATGAATACAGAATTTTATTTTGCCAGTTCTGAAATTGTATGTTTTCATACAAATTTGTGAATTAACTATAGGCTTACTATGAAATCAAACGTAAATACAATAGTCTATGCAACTTATGCCTTAAAATTGATTCGCACATTTGTCATCCTCTTAGAATTAAAAAAACTGTATTTTTGATACAGCTTTGCAGGTACATGATAGAAGAAAAAAACGTAGGTGGTAGAACGCAAGAACCAAAAATTTGATCATTTGAACAATGTGAATAAAAACATTTACCATAAAAAAGTCGCACCTGTTGTTCTAATATCCAGTTTTTGCATCATTTATATCAAAACTTCTTACAAACTGAAAATTTATATAATATTTTGGATATCATGAATACTTTCAGTTTGTAAGAAGCACATTTTGTTTGAAAAATGCGTTTTCTTTAACTAGGGAGAGTGCTCTTGTAAATGACCAGTTAAGAGTCACAACATGAATATTTCCTGATTGATGTATGAAATTCAATCACAGTCAAATAGAACTTTCTGTAGAATGCATCTAAAAAGTTTATACAACACTTCTAACATGTTTGTGTTTTTCTAGCAGTAAAGAGAAAGTCAGAATAAACAAGACAAATTTCTCTTACCTTCAACCCCAGAGAATGACCATTTGTTTCCACTGATTGACTATTCTGCCACCAATAAATGACCGCATGCAGAAATTTTTTAAATGTGTTGCGTAAACCAATGGAAATTGTAATTTTCTTGTACTTTAACACGGGTTTCCTATAAATTCAGCCTCAGAGTAATTTCTTCTAGTTTAATCTCTATTAAAATGTGGACATGTTACTGATAATGTTCATTCAAATTAAATTTAGAAGGATCAACTTGGGAAAGAGGAAAGTCAGGCTACCTATAAACAAAAACTAAGTTTGAATCAGGTTAAAAACAAATATAATTTATTAACATTTAAACAAAGCTACAAGCAGCCTATCCTGTATATTCTATCAGGAACTTGGAATTAATAACAAATATAATTATAATTCGGAATTATTTAAAGTTCATAATAAGCAGAATACATATCATTACAGGCTTCATCAGTAATTAACCGTTTCAAGAACTTTGAAAAGACAAGACCTTTTTGCAACTATCTCACGCTCTTTGGTGCAAGCTATTATATCGCTATGGCTGTACCATATTTGATCACCTTCTTTCGGCCATTTCCATTTGTCTTAGTTGGCCTTTGCCATTACTTTTACCTCGGATTCAGTATTATCTTTTGTCACTACTGTTCCTAGATAATATTTCCCTCATATTTTACAATTGCATAATAATTTTCATTGAAATCAAAGTTATGGACATCACTTCTGGCAGTCACAAACAGCTCAAAATCAAGTCTACAAGTATATCAGAAGCAAGTGACCGTGCATCTGAATCAGTCTCAGTTTCACTTTCCCAATCTTTGCGTTTTTTGATATTTTTGTCTTAGGATTCTTTTTTTCCTCTCCTTCTTCTTTACGTTTTTTGCTTTGCATTTTCATTCTCTTCTTTTTCTGTTGATTTCTTGTCACAGTATTTGTTCCAGTTTTTCCGAAGTCATAGCGAAAGGATTTTTTCAGTTTTTGTTTTCCTCTTCCCCATAGCTTCTTCATTTCCATGTTTTTACCAGTGTAAGTGATTGCTCCAAACATTAGTGACACCTTTTTGATCTAAATCATGTACGTGGAACAGTGGCAGAGCTTCTAGATGGTCCCGTAGGTACATTAGTATAATTATCAGACTCATGAAGAACTGCAATGGAGATATCATCTGATACATACTACATAGATTCAAATTGTTTTCACTATCTTGCAAAATAATACTTTCTTGATAGGTTTCATCTTCTGATGAAATGTAGACTGCTCTGTCTGCTGTCATGCTTAGGACATGCTGAGAAATGTTCACGTGGATTTTGAATTTTATTGTCTTCCACAGAGATAACAATACTTTTTCAGTAACTGGTTCCATTCTGGTTGCATCTGCTTCCATAAAACACTCCTACATATCTAGAAGTATCACCTTTTGTATCACCCTGAATGCAAAACTGTATTATGTGTACTTATGTTTATTGGACTCTTGTCCTTGACTGAATAATTCCTTTCGTCTAGTAGAAATGCATTTAATGTAGTCGACCCCATCAGAATCAAATGGGAATAATCCACGCTCTTCAAAACTTCTCTTGAAAATATCATCTTTCAATGTTTTCTGAAAAGCTTTGCTGAACAAAATAGCAAAATTCACTTTTGAAACTGGTCTTGAAATTTCTTGTTTGTGTTTCCTGATAACGTTTCTCCACTCGCTCTTCAGAAGACGAAAAATTGCTACATCAGAAGGTTGTTAAATATGCGTTGCGTTTAGTACAAGGCAAAATATTATAACTTGCTTTTCTATACAGACTCTGTACAGCTCCTAATTTATATGAGTCTTATGTCCACCCATAAGTAAAAGTGTACGGAACACAATTTGTTTAGCAATAAGTCATGAATAAAACACATTTGCAATATATACGAAAAATGATGCACTTATCATTCATCCAGATTCGCTTTTCCAAACTGCATATCCGTTTGGGAGAGACTCGGCAACATCTCTAGGAACACTCTGGTAAGATAAAACAATCATTGGATCTACCGCCGAAATATTTGCTGAATAATTACAGAGGTCTGTGACATTTATTATGCTGCTAGGATCTTTAAGCAAATCATTAGCTTCTACTACTTCCAAAAAAACACTTAGTTCTTTAAACTACTCCCGCATCACTTCTTCTGCAACAGCATACCGCGCTTCCGATATTATTTCTGTATTTCTTTTAGTTATAGCAGGAGTTTGTTCCAGGAATAGCTCTAGCCATTTCCCCATTGGCCGATTGTTTTGAAATGGATTACTTCGTTAAGATTCTACTATAAACCTTCGGAAGGGCATCCCTTACCTCATCAGGATGCATAGGGAAACCTAGCTTGGCTATCCCAATTTTCCACTTTACCAAGCGGTCTTCTCCTTTCGTCAGAGTTGAAGATGGTCACATTCTCCTCTCCATGGGTACCTTATCATGCAGTTCATTTATGAGAGTTCCTTTAGGAATATTGGAAGTTTTACTAGCTTTATTGTCACTCATGGAGCCACTTCGAAATGACGCTATAGTTTCAGACAAGATACCTTCTATATAGTAAAAGCGAGAGTATGACTTTTTCTCCCCTCTGCACAATCTTGCATGTCGGAATACAATTTATATAAACCAGATGAATAATATTAACCTAGAATTTCATCATTAATATCCAATAATTAGTGTTTAACAAATAAATGGCTACTGTCACCTAGGAAATGACCGACACACACTTTATGTCGGTCATTTACTGGTAGCAGTAGCCTTTTAGGTGATTCAGTAGTACAAAAATATTCGCATTATTTAAAAAGGTGGTCAATATACTTGGTAAAAAAGCAGAGACAAAATATTTTCTAACACCAGTATATGACCGAAATGGTCATTCACTATTACCATACCAGGGAATTGTTCCAGTATGTGACCACCACTACTACTACATGCATTGAGGTTATATACATTTTCTTTCTATTAAAATATATTTATGACTTTTAAGTTCCACAAAAATATAGTCAAAGTAAGAAGGAACTACTATAAAATATGATATTATGTTACAACATGATTATTCGCAAAAGGTTTACCTTATTGTGGAGTTTGAATTTTTGCTCGCAATATATACGATTGGATCTATTAAGATTTTTGTAAACAGGATGTACCGCCCCCGTGACTCAGTGGTCAGAGCGATGGCCTCTGATCATTCGTCCGTAAGTGGTCCGGGTTCAAAGCCCTGCGAGGCATGGATGTTGTGTTTGACTTTCAGCACTGGCTCTCTCCCTTCTCTGGAAATAGGGATTCTAAAATAGGGACGGGCGACTGCTTATAGACCATTGAGTTGCTCACGGTGGACGTTAAACTTCCAATCCAAAAAGTAAATGAATAAATAAACAGGATGTGTTGTATAAGGTTATGTGCAACGGTTCCAAGCACAAGAATGGTTACATATGTTTTTATTTTGCAGAATTTGCACTAAATGATTTTGGAGATTACCGAATAAAATAATTTAGAAGTGATTGGTTATCAAGCGATTACTAGGGAAATGTTTGTAATTTACCTTCGGTCAGTTGAATTAGAGTGAAATTTCTGTTCATAATAACTCTTTTTTCTGAGAATTTCTGAATTTAAAGTGAGATTTTCTGTTTCTAGGGTGACAAAGACCTGAAATGCAGAATTTATACTACTGCTTAGAAAGTTCATTCTTCATTTATTGTATTTTCTACCCATAATTCTTAAAGCAACGAAATGAAAATATATACTTGCCTGGCACTTGAGAGAATATACTTAACTTGATGAAAGCCCGTCAATAATGACGGGGAAAATAAAATTTGTGATACAGAAATTATTGACATTTAATTAGAGTTTTTGAGTTCCACGTCAATAGATGGCGACGTTGGCTCACACCTTTCTGAAAATTTCTCAAGCAGTCGGTTAAGGAATTTAATACGATGGGTTGTCTGTTACGTTTTTTATAAAACCTTTAGTCCCGATTTCGTCAACACTTCCTGGAACACAACTTTTTCGTATACACTGACTGTGAACCATGTATCAATTTCCCCTGTTCCTTTATGTGAATTATTTTTGCCAGCTCAATGCCATGCAGAGCTGCATCATTTATGCTTTCTTGTTCAACTTCATAAAGCATTTTGCATGCCACAGCAAAAGGATTATTTTGAGACAAGGAAGTGCTTAACTCTTGCACCAGACTTGGATTGCACTGGGCGGTTTCCTAATCCTCATTCTTTGATCACCAGCCTCTTCCGGGTCTGATATATACTGTTGAGCAAGCTTTCTCTGGTCCCCATTTGCTGGGTGCAAAGCTCCTGCTCGATGGTAAATTTGTCCGTTAATTTGGAAAAAATTAGGACCGTATCCAGGAGGCGGAACAATGTTAGCTCCCATGGACGCAAACACCAAAGCGCTATTTATTGATCTTATTTTGTCCATGAAATGTTTCGAATATTGATGCTGTTCTGTCGTTAACTGCTGAATAAGAGTGGCTGATCTTTTAGCATCTAATTATACTTTGCCTTTATGACAGCAATAGTGGGCATAAATATCCTAATACTACAAATTTCCGATGTGCTAACGTATCGAAATTTTTCTGACAAATGCTTTATCTACATTCCGAAAATGAATCCAACATTATTTATCTGGTGTTGACTTCAAATGAAAAGCAGTCATATCTTCTGAATGCATTAAAATTTTACCACGAATTAACTTTATTGTGATCCTTTAACGCTGTGAACATTCGAATTGAAATTTGTGATGCTGGGGTAATGATTTTCAAAATATGGATGTCGGCATGCTCCACAAAATTAAATTTTCATTGCATTATCTTACTTAATTTAAAAAAAATAGTAATTTCATTTTGTTTCAGGTAGATACAGTACGTAGCAGTTCAAAAACTGCTTTTTGTTTTAGCAGGAATTGTTAGATGGGATAGCATCCATAATGTAAAGATTTTGCTTATAAAATAGTTTCGTAAGATTTAATACTGCACACATTATTTCAATTTTAAAATGATCACCTACAAAACACAGGAGACTATGGATAGATAAGAAATACGTATTACTTTTCAGCTATTAAGTACGAGACGTAAGTTAGCTTCGTCAGTTCAACTTCCTAAGATGTGCGTAGATTTTCTTAACTTCAGAAATCTTTTTATGTAAGCTCGGTGCATGTATTTTATTCAGCGCTCCACCGGTGTGATATATTAATTTGCTTTGTTTAACTACTATTTTCTGTGATTTATTGATCTTGAGACAAAATATTAAACTTTGAATTGAGCTGTCTCTTATACTAACGGAACAGTGACCGTGAGAAGAAAGGTGAATAATCAAGAACTTGCAACTCACAGGGAACAAATCTTTCCTACACATTCTTCAACAGAGCTAAATGAATTGAAATACAAAATCGAACACTTCATAAACACGTGTAACAATACATTTATAATTGTTACACGTGTTTATGAAGGTGTTGCATAATAAATTAAACAGTAATTTGAGTTGGAGTTTCGTACCATAGCTGGTGGATGTAATACATATGAACGAAATCTGTTGTGATTAGTTGCAAGACCTGGAAACAAACATTTCCCTGAAACTTTCTCAAATAATACCGTGTTTGAACATATTACATTAGACCTTCTTCAGTGCTTAAAGTTTAAAAAACTAAGCCCAGTTCACCACTTAAAGTAAACGGACTCCGGTGTAAGCGAATAAATAGGAAAAATGAAATTGCCGTCAAAAGCAGCAACGTTTCAAGTAATTATTCATTTCTTTTTTGTATAGCTTTCAGGTTCAACGTTTCGTTTTATAGAACCTATGTTGCCCATGTTCTCAGCACACTCTTCTTAAATTTACTTATCGTTATTTACAAAAACTTATAGTTATTAAAATACTCGATGACATTCAAAGTTAGAGGAAATAAAATTTAAAAACATATGTGCTTCAACTGTTTATTTCTGCATTGCCAAATGCTTTTTAAGTGGACCTGTTTTCTGGTATCGGCATAGCTTTTAATATTATTGCATCTTAATTAATGATCTTCGGCAGCAATTAAAGTAGGGAAGTCAAATTAAAAAAAAATTTAGGACAAAGCGTAAAAAATGTCGTACCTTTAAACCGGTGGATTGAAACCTAGGGTCATGTAATTGACGTAAAACTAAGAAACAAATAATTAGTAGAATTTTACCTTAAATCCCTTCTACACACAAAAATCTGAGATTGGAAAAAACAACCACGTCAAGTTCTTTACATAAAATAATCATATTTATCCATACGTTTCGAAAAAGTGCAATACAGTGTTTTCAGATGTTCGAAGTTTTAACGAGGAAATGATATGATCAGAGCTGCCCCTTCAAACTTAACAATTAATTATAAAGCACAAGTTCAGTAACATGCACTTTATGAGATTTTTGACATCAATGTGAAATTCGGTATTTTAAGTCAGCACTACTATTCATAGCTGGCGAACACTAGGAAATATAGCAAATATATTAGTTTTTATTTCGATTTAGGTAGGTAGTGTCGAAAGCATTTAATTTAGATTTTAGTACTGTATCTTAGGGCTTTTAAGAAATCTTGTACAACTAATGGAAATTCGATTTCCTTTTCGTTTTGATATGTCCCTTCATGTCTGACCTGCTTCTTGTGTTGAAACATCAGAAGAAAATTTTAGAAGTTTCGATATGAGGTTAAGTTTGGAGAATACAGTATGGGAAAAATTAATAGCAACTCCGGAAATTTAGGAGGTTTTTGAGGTTTGAGTGTTGCTACAAAATATGTATGCAAAGAATACGGACAATATGTACATCATTAGAAATCATATTTTATGCATAATCCAAATCAGGTTACAGAATGGGAATAGCTTAAATAGAACTTAAGTTATGCACAAAAGTGTGCTGCGAAACAGAAATCATGGCAAAACAACGGGATGACATGAAAAGAAATAACGTCCCTAATATTTTGTTGGGTGAGCTTTGGATTTAACGACCGCTACACATCTCTTGGACATGGAGTCAACCAAGTTACCCAACATCTCGGATGATATGCAGTTGTTCCAAACGTGAGTAATGGCGTTAAAGAGTTTCACTTTACTTGTGGGGTGCCTGTCGTGCACCTTTCTTTTGAGAATGCGCCACAAATTCTCTATTGGGTTCACGTCTGGGGAATTATCAGGCCAAGGTAGAGGCACAACATTTCCTAAAAACGTCACATAAGCTTTAATGCTTTTTGCACTGTGGAATGTGGCCGAATCGCCCTGGAAGATGTATAGTTGACCCTGGAACAAATCACATCCCAAAGGAACCATCTTGTCCTGGAGGATACCCTTGTCCACCTGAGCATTAACAGTGCTGTCACTCACATGGATTCTGCCCACTCCAGCAGCAGCCAAACATCCTCTAATCATAACACTGGCTGGGTACTTTGTGGTCTTCAGTATCCAAGAAGGATTCAACGCCTCATTTCGTCGGCGAAACATTAGGCACCCCGTCTCATTACATTTAATATTCAATTTGGTTTCATAGCTGAATAAAACTTGACCCCACCGATTAGTGCTCCAGTCCTTATGTCCCTTAGCCCATTCTACACGTTTCTTACGTTGCACATGGGTTAGCAAGGGCTTCTTAACTGCCCTATGAGACGTCAGACCCACATCAGGTAACCTGTTCCTCACTGTTCGAGGACAAACAGCAACACCACAGCTCTTCCACAATTCTTCGGAAAGAACTATTGACGATTGAAACATGTTTCGTAGACATAACCGCTGCAAGGCCATGTCAGTTCTCGCCGTTGTTTTCCGTTTTCGGCCATATTTACCCAACCGGCAATTGTTGATACCACCCATATCACGGATCTTCGCCAGGTGCCGTCCAATAGTGCTCTTGTGCACCCCAGTCATGCGGGAAATTACGGCATTGCTTTTGCCACTGTCGCTTAATATCACCATTCTGGAAGCGTTTCGTGGTGAAACATCACCTAATCTTCCCATACCTGCTACACAGTTTGTAATCGGAAAGGGCAAACTTCAGATTTGCACTGCAGTCCAGAGCACGCACGCCTACACATACAACAATGCAACCGACTACCTATGAGCAAACTGAAAACTTCGGGAATGACCACAGTCACCTCGGCTGCCCTATATATCGCATGTACCCGGAAGTTGGAGAAAGGTCCGTCGCCTTATACAACGACGATGACATTTCAAATCAGGAAGTGTGCTTCCTTCGCAGCACATTTCTGCTCATAACTTAAATTCTATTTAAGCTATTCCCATTCTGTAAACTGATTTGGATTCTGCGTAAAATGTACTTTCCATTGATGTGCATATTGTACTTTTGCAGCAACACTTGAACCTCAAAAACTTCTAAAATATCCAGAGTTGCCATTAAGTTCTCCCCTACTGTATAATTGCGAGATAAACATAATCCACGCAAGGGTTAGCAATGAAAATGGTAAGTAGAATAAATTACATCCATCATTAAGCATCATTGATGAACATAATTCTTTTGAACGTTTAAGCATGTTCGATAATGGGATAATGCACTATTTCTATCGTACTTTAAATTTATCGGATATAATTAAATAGCTTGTCCTGCTAATGCCACCAGAGGGCGACACGTCAGTTGCTTAGCAATTTAATACGGATTCATCTAGTCAGATGCTGAATAATAAACCACACATGGCGCTGTGAGTTGTAGACACCGTAGCTTAAAACGAACGCACTCAGTTAGTTATCGTGAGACTTGGAATTCTATCCCAGCTTTGTCGGAACAACAGTTGTTCAGTTACTATGCGTTGTTTATAAAATAACGTGGACAGAGCGGTGTCATCGTCCATTTACATTATCTCTACGTTTACCAAATATATGCACCATGGTGAATAATTTTGAATATCAAAAGCTTTCGCATGAGAGCTCCTAGAAGAGGTGCGTGGCTGTCAATATTCTATTGTAGCGAGCACTTAGAGACAAATACGGTATACATACAAATTTTGAAGATGACAATCCGATTTTTGGCGTAAATGTGACCAGGATGGTAAGTCAGATAATTTCCGAAAACTTGAATATTTTCATTGTCCTGGAGCGGGACTTGAACCCGCGTCTCCCAGAAAACGCCCGGGTATGCTAACCACTACACCACCCAGAACGACCAAGTTTCAAGTTTCCGATCAATTTGAATTTAACCATCACAGGATTCACTAGTCGAAGCAACCGGCATTCATGATTGTCGAATCTGGAATTTAAAAGTCTTATTCCGTGTTTGCTCGGAGAAGCAGATAAATCATGAAAGAAATACTGGATTACGCCATATTTCCGTATTTCTTTCACCGTATACATGTTTTGATCGCAAATGATATTTCAGAAAATCATTCTCTCAGACTCCTTTCAAGATTATTCAAGTTTTATTTAATATTCTTAAATAAATAAGTGGACGTATTCAGTTAAATATTTGTAAAATGTAATACTATTCATATTGTTTTATCAGGAATGTTTGCATAAGAATCTTCTTTAGAGAAAAGACTCCATTTGTTGGGCATGTTGTAGTTCTCAATCTCGCAATGATTTAAATTCCTATAACAAATGCGCGATGTTGGTAAATGAGACTGCTGGAAAAAGACGGTGAAAAATAAAACAAAATTGAACAGACATTTCGGGAGACGCATTCGCACTGTGAATGTTTTATAGAAACAAAATCAAAATGTAGAAAAACAGAAAACTATGCCAGTAATCCGACTTATTGTCGTAGGAATGTATAAAAAATCGTTTCAAAGCTTTCACACATCAACCAGATGGCTTTTTCTAGAAAGGTAGCATTTTCTGTCTATCTTACTTGAAAAGGCCTGTTTCCGTGTATCTTGCTTAAATAGGCCAGGTTATGTGTATCTTTCTAAAAAGCTATCTGGTTGATGTGCGATAGCTTGGAAACATTGTGCATTGTCAGATCCTTTGATGGCTTTTTAAAGAAAGCCAGTTAACAAACTGTGCTACTTATTTCCCTCATCCTCTAAACCACGCAAGTGAAAACTACTTGGTTTGCAGACTAAAATTTCTGAGAGGGGTTATTTAGGACTTTTAAACATACTTTGGACTCTAAACACAGTATTTTTGAAATTTTCTTTTTGCTCTTGCTAGTTAAAGAAAAATGAGCCAATAAGAGGGTCAAACGTAAAAAAATATTTCGCGAAGTGCCTACACAACAAACCAAGTTACCCTGGAATACATGTTTAGGGGTCGGTGGTGGCGGAATAACCTTTCATTTGCAGGGGGTTTTCTAAGATTGTGCCTTTGGTATTAATCCGCTGCAACGCTGAAGAATTGTCACAGGCGACATGGTTTTAGAGATTGCGGAAAGCCGAAGATTTTCAAACAGCATCCGCACCCTGAACTGCGAAACGAGTGTTCCGTTTAAATAAGGAACCAAGTTAGAATCCAAGATTGCCTAATTAAAGGCGAAATTGGGGATACTATTATCAAAAGATGACAAATACAGAGTTTATATACATAAATATTCTTTGTAATAAAATACTGGAAATAGAAACTGAAATATCATTAACGTTATTATACTGTATATCCTCAGATCCAACAAATCATTACACATACCTTGAAGTCAAGTAAATGTAAAAAGGGTGAAGTCATAAATACATGTGTTCAAGTCACTATGGTGCAAGAAATATTATTAATATAAAATTTTACTCAAATATTATGTCCAACTGTAAGTGAAACATTTTGAAGGGTTATGTTAAGAGACGTACGGTGAAATGTTTAGTTAAAAATTACTACACATCAATGCTACCATATTAACTGGTAACACAGCTACATTATTGCCGATGAACACTGGAACAATGCGTAAAGCACAATAAGGCGTGTCTTTTAATTATAGGAAAGTAAAGTATGAAAAGTAAGGAATGCTTAATTTTCAGATGAAGTGTTAAATATATACTTTGTAAATATATATTACACTTCTGTTTTTTTTCAAAATGCCTGAGGAAGGAAGTCCTGAGATATTGAAGTGAGATATGTAGGGTACATTATTTATGGCACAACACGTGAGTAATCTGACGGACTAACCTGGAAGGGCTGTGGGACGCTCAATATTCTGTTCATTGCGCAACCATTATAAGTGGCGAAAAAAGCTCGTATACGGCCCACCATGACTGCAAGAAATTTTGCATGAATCCCTAAAAAAGGTCATACAATTCTGAAGAAATCTAATCCAAAACTTCATTGTGGGTGACTGGCGGAATAACCTGATGGGCCAAGCGTCGACGGACAATATTCCACACTTGCTATATTGAAGAAAACAATCAAGTCCGAGGGCCGGAAAAGATTTTGCAAATGTCGGATTTTCTGGAGCTCTACGATATTATGTCTGTAATGTGGACCGCCATTGTCCTGTTGAAAAATGTCATACAGCATAATCAGCATTATGGAAGCATGTCGGCCTCCAAAACGCTTGTGATATTCCGCTTGCTGGACAATGTTTTTACAAAGTTATGAAGACAGTGACTCTAATGGAACAAAAGAGCATTTCACACCAGAACACCTATTGTCAACTGGTTGCATCCACGATCCTTTTGCTATGCTATCCTCGTAAATGGATACGTTCATTGTGGATCGTTATGTTGAGTCGTGACTCGATGAAAATCACGCCTTAGTTATCTGTGACGTGTCAGACATCTCTGGTAAATCGTATCACACGCTACAATTCATCATACTAATGACTCCGTTTTGGCCTATTATCAGCCGCTGCAGTCTATGGTTCAAGTTCAATAGAAGTATCACCAAACGTGCGCGAGCGTGAGGCATTTCTGAAGTAAACGGCATCCAGCAGAACATCCAGACAAGTCCTGATGTGATAGGGACACATATTCTTTTCCAACATTTGAGACATTGCTCTTCTGTCCGCCACTGCAATACTGTGCAGATTACGCTCTTCCCGTGCATTCGTCCGTCATTACGATGCATACCCTCATGTCCGTTCTACATCCTTCCTATTTCTCGACTGAAGATTTGTATCACTTTCTATCATATCTTCCAACACGAGTGGCGATCACACGAAAGGGATGTCTTTCTCCAAAGTCCAGTATATCGGTTTCGGACAAAGTCAGTCAGCTGTATTTAATAGTACTGTCTGTTGAGGCAGGGCATACTCAGTTACCACCAATACCGTTCTGCCAGATTTTCAGCGAATCGATTAAGTCAACTACACTTGTCTCAGCTTTTATATCTCCTAAGGAAAAACAATGAGGGTGTGCATCGCACAAATCATTTTCATGTGTCCTGGGATATGATCATTTGCATCTCCTCACGTGACCTCCCTATCCTTTTTTATAGAGGGGGTTTAACGACCACAGTGGTAAAGTCAGTGGGCTGTAAGCAGTCTCCCATCCCTACTTTAGGGCCACTTGTTCCTGGGAAGGGAGAGAGCCAGTGCCGTCAGCCAAACATAACATCCTTGCCAAACCGAGATTCGAACCAGGACCCATCTCGAACGAATGATCTGAAGCCATCGCTTAGACCATTGCGCCACCAGGGTGGCCCTCCCTATTCTGTGATTTGCAGTACGATTGCAGATGTTTTTCTTGTGCACGTTTAATATCACGCCTATCAACCGCTTCAAATATGTGATGAAAATTTGCTGAAATGAAAATACTCTAATTAGTATAAAGTATTTTGTTTAAATATGTTGTAAGTTATCAGGACTTGAATTGTAATAAATTAATTCATAGCATATGCACAACCGTATCATAGCATCAAGCGGTAATATTTCGCAGAGTCGACTGCTATCTTTATCAAAACCATTTCTAATGCAAAACACGTTAAAATGATATATGCCCCAAATATTACGAGGTTGAATGTATATAACTTAAAAGTGGATGCTCCAACGCCATTGAATTTTTTGACATACAATGTTAAATTCCCGATTGAATATGATTATTCCCATTTTCGCTTTTGATAATGTACAGTATATTTTATTTTAAATTCACATTTTATCAACATTTTAGACAAAAAAAGTTTTTTAACACAGAAAACTTTTTCAGCAATTTGAGAGTACATTTTTTAGATTCAATCATTAAATGAAACAGAAATAATGTGGACAGGAAACAGTTCTTAGAATTTTATACAGGATGAAACCAGTTTCATAAGGAATATGAGCAAAACCATCTTGCATAATTCTAACACAAAAGAACTGTGTTATGCAATGCAATTGTGGGTATCGTCACATATTTTACGCAGTGGAATTCGTACCTGCCAAATTTGGGTAATGGCTAATATCCTTAAAAATCCGTTTCCTCTTAATATCTAATTGACTAATTGTTAATCCGTTGCATTTTTAACTTACTTATTTTACTTCTTCTTATCACCTGTGTGAAGATAATGTTATTTTTTTTTCAATTTTTTCAATGAAAATTCGCTCCTCTGTGGAATTAAATGCAACTTTTATTACACACGAGAAACTCGTTATACACAGGTGTGCAAAAAATAAGGACGAAGACGAGAAATTCGAATAACAGCAGAACAAGCAGGCGGAACGGACATAAAACCACTCAGGAGATAGATTAGAGTCCGGTACGGTTGAGCATGCGCATATATGAAGCATGACGTAGGAAGGGAGTGTCGGAAGAGTAGAAAGCACACGGGCGGTGTACGCTCAGAAATTCGGTGAAAGTTATTGCACGGTGTAAATCGGTTTGAACGACATCGAGTTGCTGCCACCGCGTGATATTGCTAACAAGCAGTTGAGTAGACGACATCTGGATGACTTTACCCGAGGTCGCGTCATTGGGAAGTTGGAAGCAGATCGAAGTGTGACTAGTGTGGCCGAGGAGTTCGGGATCGCTCACAGCAACGTTTCACGAGCTTGGAGAGCATTTCAAACGACAGGAACAGCTGTCCGAGAGTTTAGCAGTGGTCGTCCACAAGCAACTACGGCAGCGAACGACCGGTATATTGTCCTACAGGCGAGAAGAGACAGACGGCAGACAGCGGGAGGAATCGCAAGGCACATGCAACAGAAAACTGGACGTTCGTTATCACGTTTTACCGTGGCCAGGAGGCAGCACAAAGGTGGTCTATTTGCACGACGACCAGTGGGGTGTGTGCCATTAACGCTTGCTCATCGGAGACGGCTGTTTCTGTGGTACCAGGAACAAAAGAACTGGACACATCAGCAAAGGGGTTGAGTTCTCTTTACGGATGAGAGCCCATTTAGTCTGACGAGTGATTTTGGAAGTGTACACATCTGGAGAGAGCAGGGAACACGCAATCACACCTCCAACATAATTAAAAGAGACCGATTTGGAGGTGGCGGAGTTCTCGTTTGGAGCGGTATCATGCTTGATAGGCGTACTGACCATCACATCTTCCAAGGAGGTTCAGTCACTGGTTTCCGCTATTGTACCGAGATTCTCCTGCCTCACGTGCGTCGGTTTTGAGGTGCTGTAGGTCCTGAGTTCCTCTTCATGGACGACAACGCTACATCTTATCGTACAGTGGCTGTTGGAGGGTGAAGATATTCAACGCATGAAATGGCCCGCAAGGTCCCCGGGCCTAAACCAAATCGAACACGTGTGAGACCTTCTCAGGAGACGCTTAACAGCACGTCACCAACCGCCATCAGAGATTCCGCAGCTGCGATTGGCGCTACAAGAGGAATGGACCACGATCCTCAACAGCTCCTTGACAACCTCGTCCTCAGCATGAACAGATGTTGTAAATCCTGCAACGCAGTCAGGGGTGATCATATCCCCCTAGTAAAGACCAGATTTTTCTTTTCAGTCGCCTATCACATGGACGTTTCTGTCTTCTGTCCAATTGTGCTCGAAGCTACCTTTTCAATAAAGTGCCTTTGTATCCTTTGGATTCCTTGTTTGGACGGATTTGCTCACTTGTCCCATATTCTTGCATCTTGGGGATCTAATGGCATGATTTGAGTCGATGTGGAGCATTTCTGCACGACGTTACATTCGAAAAACCGTCTCGTCCTTAATTTTTGCACGCCAGTGTACAAGTACGATAAAAGAAAATTTGAGAAAAATAATTGGATAAATCGAATTTCTAATAAAACGCCTGATGTGGTCACGTTGTATGATTAGTAATTATTATAGCAAAAAACGGTTACTTCGTATGTACGTTTAATAAATACCAATTACCAAATTAAATTTCCTAACGACGTATTCTTAAAAATCGATATTTCATGACGAAGATGCAAATTTATTATATTCCGGTAAGCGTTGGCCAATTCACCAACGACATGTGCTACATTCATGTACGACGGAAAACGCAAGTATTAAACAATGGCAACGACCTAATTCGAACTATGAATTATAATGCATTACGATAATCGCACGACACCAGCTGCGTTGATTCAAAATTAATACTGTCGTTTAAAAAATTCCAAGCTAAGTACTCATTATTAGACTCATACACAGAGAAAACTGTCATTCTTTAGACTTCCATGCTCAGAAAACAGTATTAATAGGAACCCCACGAAGAGGAAAGCTTCATTCATTATAGACCCACACACAAAAACACTACATTTAGTCTAATCTCACACAGAAAACTATATTCTTAAGCTCCCGCACGCAGAAAAATCGATATCACGTTTTTATGAAAGGTCTAGTTAAGTTATGCAGTACGGACGCCTGAAGTATTGTCAGCAATTGGACCATGTACTTTCATTATAATTACGTCCTACTCAGAGTACGTCAGGTTAATATTGATTTCTTCCTTTCTACCAGGACACTGGCAATCTTTAGCAACGGTTTGTCCTCATATTTATCCCATTGAAATAAATTTAACATGGTAATTTAATCTTATATAAAAAAAATTTCGATGATAATAACTTCGGTTTTTCTTTCCTATCACCATTTCAAAAAACATTCAGTACTTTGGTTTTCTGAAAGACACGGTGAAAAATTACACAATTCAGAAACAAATAATATACATGCATATCAAAAACATTTACATATCTTTTTCAAATGTCTCTATAGACGTCCTGTAACTACCTTGTCAGATACGGTTAATTTCAGTACAAGATAATATATTTGGCATATCGAACTCTAATATAAGAATAGAGTGTTGTCCTGAATCTGTGAATCAGTTTATTGGTGTAAATATGACATGAATGGTAAGTCAGAAGACATCCGAAAACTTGAAAAATCCTTCGTCCTGGAGCGGGAATCAAACCTACGTCTCCCGGTTAACGCCTGAGTATGCTAACAACTGCACCACCCAGAACGACAAAGTTCCAAGTTTCCGATTAATTTGAATATAACCACAGGATTCACTAGTTGGAGTAACCGGCATTCATATATAGCGAATCTGGAGAATTAGAAATCATTCCCCTGATTGCCCGAAGGTGCGGGAAATCAACGAATGAAATACGGGAATATACCATTGTACATTATAAATTTGTAGGTTGTGAATCCGTTTATTGTTGTAAATGTGACATGAATGATAAGTCATACTCACCATTTTTGGACTTGTCGTTCAAGTCATATTAACACCAATACACAGATTCACAACTTCAAAATTTACACTGTACAATGGTATAATACCGTATTTCATTCATTGGGTATTGTCTTGTTTGTACATGAACAGTATGTAAGGAACGAAATATTATGTAAGCAAAAACTATTCAGTAATTCTCTAGGGAAATAACTATATATTATTATACCAAAGAACAAGGCATCCAAAATAATTTTCAGTTTTATATCTTTAAAAATATCTTAATTAAAGACTTGAAACCTTAAAGATTTGACTATAATTACAATACTAATTCTTAAGGGAAACGCCATTAGTTTCGCCTCCATGTTTAATATAAGATAATCAAATCCTTTTGCTTTTTCATGTGTACGGCTGAAAAGAGCCTGCTTGAAAAAGAAATGGCATCAGAGAAATATCGAATTTGTCACTATGATCCTGAAATTCCAACTGTTCGATTGCTTTTCCCCATAGTACGCTTTTGCCCGTCTTCTTTATAAGCGTTAAGCATCACTGTACCATGACGCTAGGTTCTTCAAAAACTTTTTTATCATAACGAGTATAGGAACCCATCTTTGATCAAATGCTCGGAGAAACAAATCTTTGATAATATCTTGTATAGAAACCAATCTTTGATCAATACGCGTGTAGAATAAAATATGACAGTTGCTAATTCCCTAATGTACTGTTAAGGCAAAATGTTTTGCTTTTCAAAAAATTTAATCGAATTTAAAAAAAAAAAAAAAGTACAATATTTTTTTATTTGATTGAAGGTTTAACGACCACCGTGAGCAACGCAATGGGCTATAAGAAGTCGCCCGTCCCTAATTTAGGGTTTTAGGGTCAGCGTTTTCAGGGAAGGGAGAGAGCCAATGCCGTAAGGCAAACATAACATCCATACCTCACCGGGATTCTAACCCGAACCCCTTCACGGATGAACGGTCATAAGCCACTCTTAGACCACTACACCACAGGGGCGGCAATTTCAAATTTAATATCAAATTTATTAATAAGTACCGACCAAATACTGCCTACAGTTTGATGTTTCTTGTGCTTCAAGCATCTAATCGTATTATTACTTTCTGATTTTATTTAAATCGATTATTCCTTTTATAATATGCGTGATGCTAAATTGTTGACAACCAGCGATTCTAAGCTTGTTTATGAGGATCAAAACTTGGATCACCATTCTTTTGTATAAAGATACATCAGTAATTATTTACTCGGAATTCGAGAAGCAATCGTATGAACGAATAGTGGAAAGTAGTCCTCTTATCGAGATACACGTAATGCCAATTAAAGAGATCTTCGACCACTGGAATTTTATTTAAACATAATACAGCTAACAACAGAACATAAATAATTGTTTGGGTCTTCTTGTTTGCAGCTGCGTACGTGATGGCCGGGGTAATTCTGACCTCTGCATGTGTTCAGTAAAATTCATCTTTCAATGTTACCTAATAATTTTCGCACTTGTTATATTTGGATTATTTTAAATTAATACAGACATTTAACGTGAACCATTAATATCAAACAAAGATCTTCGCTCTTTCCACGTTGATAAGTGAGTCACGGAAAAATTCTCATTGGCCGCCACCGGGAGTCGAACCCAGGGTCTTCCAGTTACTCGCCAGATATGCTTCCGCTACACCATGGCTGCCTCGAATTCCTCCAGGCTCACACACGCTAACTGCTAAGCCAAGTTTGCAGGTTGCTTCTTGGAGCCCCGCACATTGCTGGAGATTCACCAAAGATGGTAAGCAGCAACAGAAGAAATAATTAGAAGGCCAATGAATAATTAATACAGACATTTAACGTGGAACAAGAATATCAAACAAAGATCTTCGCTCTTTCAACGTTTATAAGTAAGTCACGGAAAAATTCTCATTGGCCGCCACCTGACAAATAACAAATGGTTGCCAACGTATGGTTGAAGTTTTTTTTGTTATACCTGAATGTGTTGGACTATATTATCTAAAATACCTACCAATATTATAAAAATTATATTATAAATAATGAAGAATAAGTGCAATGAACTGTAGCAATGAAATATTTTGCTCACAGCGTAATGCAAAATGTCTATTAAATATAGAGAGTGAAGATAATATTCTTGTGCAATAAAATGACGGGATATTAATAGTAAATGTTTCAAGTTGAAAGGAATGTAATAACAGAGACTGAGAAATATTGTTTCACAACCCCAGTCAAGAGAAGTCTTTGTGACAGTCATATAAAATTACATTTTAAAAACCGGGATAAAGCACATCTTGTTTTATAAAATGTAATATGTGAGACAATATTTCAGACTGATAACATTGTTTCGCAACATCTGTCAAGCGACGTCTATCTGATAGTCATATAAAATTACATTTTATAAACCGGGAATAACAGAGACTGAGAAACATTATTTTACAACCCCAGGCAACAGAAGTCTATATGACAGCCATAAAACTACATTTTATAAACCGAGATAAAACATATCCTAATGTATTGAACGGAAGCCGATTTAGAAAAGTGATTTTTGTAGTTAAAGAAATAGTGCAATATGTCATATGTATTGCCTTTACACTTTTGTCGAGCTTTAGTGGTACATTCTGAAAACATCAGCACCTCAACATTTACGAGCTCCAACATTATTCTACGTCAGCCTACCTAGAGGCGAGCAGTTCATATGGTTAAGGAATTGTAAACCCAAGGTTGGACAAATGAATTCCTTTTTATGTTTTTGTTACAAATATTAAACTGCATCTTTTGTAAAAACTATATTTTGATTTATTACGTGAAAACATACGACGCTATAATTTGAAAAAAAAGAACATGTCGATAGCTAAATTTATAGCATATTTTAAAATAAAATTTGAAATCTGGGAATATGACAAATAAAAAAAAGTTCTGAACCTCATTACGTTTTCATGTATTAGTGTAAACGAAGACATATTTCTTCGACTAATATTTCAAGCAGTAAGGTATAATTCAGTTTAAAGGAAGGCCGAAAAGTTGCAATACATTAATAGCACTGTATGGCTATTGCTTTATTGTGAGGTTCCCTTTGACAACCAGGTATAATTTTAATAGAATTCGGCTCTCCTTTTCTATACACATTTTTATTCTGTGGTGTTGAACCTTCTTCTATTGCTGTAATTTCGCTTACTTGCTACTCAATTTGTAAAAGAACAACATTTAATGCAGTTTTCCTGTCTAGTATAGTATAATAAATATTATCCCATACAAAGCAGCAATGATTGATAAAAGAAAATATGTTCAAAGCAAATAGTAAATACATCCCGTAAGGCAAACCAGGTAAAATACATCAGGCATGACAAAAAGCAAGCAGCATATATTTTTGCTATTGGGCATAGAACTCCAACTCTCCTGAACTACGCACTATAGCATGTTCTTTGTATTTCTGACCAAAAATGATGGAACTGCTACTAGAAGAAGAGATTATCGAAACGCATTTGATGAGCAGAAGAGAAATTTAGCTTGAAATTACACAGTCGTATCAGAATAATATGACCACACCGGGAATCACAGGGGATCCGCCCAGGCGAATCATATAGTGCACGTGACAAGGTTGTTTACACTGAGCTATAGGCGGCCGTCCAGGACAGATGAGCTGTAGTGCGTTTTGTGAGCACAATTGGCAGAGGTAGTTATTTGACGGACGTTCAAAAGGGAATGATCGTCGGCTACCATGATAAGGGTGGAAGCATCTTAGAAACAGCAGACTTCGTGGGGTGCTCGCGAGGTGCTGTTTTAAGGGTGTACCGAGAATTGGCAGCTGGCATACCAAGTACCTCCCGACGTCATAACTGTGCATCCCTAAAGCCCATCGACCACAAAGGAGAACGTCCCCTCCGTCGGTTGGTAAACGTCAATCGACGCGCAACAAAGCAGAATTTGTTTGTGCAAATTAACGCTGGGCACCCGTGAAGTGTCAACGCTGTGTCAAGCCGCCCATTATAACCAAGGTCCACAGGCAACGACGCCAGCAGTTCGCATGGGACTACCGTCATTGGAGAACGGAAGAGTGAAAAAGGTTGCTTTCCCAAAAGGATCGAGGTTTATACTCCACAAAAGTGACGGGCTGTGGCGGATACGGTGCCAGACACACGAGATCCAACCCACGGACACGCTTGTCGGAAAAGTACAGGAAGCCGGTGGCAGTGTGCATGTCAGGGAGATATTTTCTGGGTACGACATGGGATCGATGGTACCACTGGATGGGCCCTGAACGCCAATGGTTATCTGTCCATACCGTCTGAACACATGTATCCCTTCATTTTGGCCGTTTACCGTGGTGATGATGATGTATACCCACATGACATTGTGCCCTGGTATGTCGCTAAGGGTTACTTGACTGGTTCCAGTAACACGACAGCGATGTCTCCGTTCTCCCTCGGCCGGCGAATTTGCCTGACCTCAAACACATTGAGCACTTGTGTGACTATTTGGATCGACAAGTTTGACATGCCAACCAAGAATAATGACACGCAGTCTCGCCGCTGTCATCCACACCAATGCTGGTTGTTCCCATTAATAGGTAGACGGTTATATTATTCATATACGACCGTGTATTCGTTCCTCTTACCTTGCACGATGTTCCGTAATGAAACATTACCTGGATGGAAGAAGAAATTGCAAAAGGTCTTTTCAATCCAATTTCCGCAGTTTCAATTAACGGGTAACTAACCAGTACACCGCAAAAATATTGTCATAAAAGATACCACCTCTTCTGTATAAAACTAGGAAAATCATGGGGATACAAATTAGTGTGAAGCACATCAAGGTACTGTATTAACAAAGGGAACATTCAGAGGGTATTAAAACATTATAGATCCACTGCCCGAAAGGAAAACCTCAACCCAAAAAACTAAATCTAAGTCCCATAAGTACGTGCAGAAACATATGCATTACAAATCCGATGAAGACCTGCGACATGTTGTATAGATTGACACATTGTCGAAACTAAAGCTTCAAACTAAACAAAACAAGAACACAGATCTACGTATTGACAGAATGAATAATATCATACACAATAGACTGAAGGAAAAAAACTACATTCAACCTTTACGTTTGGAATTTCACTGTGCAGCTACTAGTGTAATTCATCTTTACGGAGATAATGTTCTCCTATGTGAGAATCATAAATGTAACCAAATGCGTCCAAAAAAAGCAGCATCGGAACGGAAGTTAGGTTTAGACAGGGCAATTCAGAAACTCCGGAGGATAAGGAACCGGAGTAACCTTAAATCCCATTAGGTATGTGAGAAAAATGAAGCTGAAGAAAATAAGATCAAGTATACGAAGATCAAACTGATGCTGCGTGTGATGAACATACTCAGTGGACAAAATATCAGAGATACCTGTATAAAAACGCGTTTTTCCTCCTCTAGCGCGAATAATAGCGGTACAACTATTGCATCGACCCCACTTGATACCGCAGGGTTTTCAGAGGTAATCCTAGCCAATCCTGTAGTATCCTTGTTCAAATATATGCCCGAGATGTTGGTACATAATCTACTGACCTGATTTTCCGCAGCGTGGCATTCCAGAGAGATTCCACAGGGTTTAAATACGACGACCTTTGGAAAAAATGGATGGTTCTAAACCCAGATGAGTTTTGCACGACCCATGCCTGGGTGGGTGCGGACTGGTGAGACGGCTCATTGTCCTGCTGAAACAGATCATCGTCTAGACGATGCGCCGCGAAAGCGTATAGGCAATCAGATCCAGCACAGAATGGTTTCGCGCAGTTCTAAAGGACCTCTGCAGACGCATTAAGTGACCTAATGTGTCCCATGAGGAGGCTTTCCAAAACATAACAGAGCAACCACAGCCTTTAACAGGTTCCGCCTGGCACATGTTGGACAAGGCTTCAGGCTTTCGACGACACACCCGCGCCAACATGCCATCTTGATACAGCTGAAAACGGCATACCTCTGAAAACATGACACGGCACCAGTCTGGAGAAGTCCGGTATAAATGTTCCCACCACAGTGCGAGGCGTAATGTCAGGATACGTGTATTCAAAAGTGGCACATGAGCAGGGTGTTGGCTGTCGTTGCCCAGAGCCTGCAGCTTTCGCCGCACCGTTCACTTGATGACGCTACTTGGGCTTCTGATATTTAACCAAGATTCCATTTACGTCGTATTTGGCAGCGGTTGGTTTGTACTAGCCCGGATATTCTAGGTTGACCTCAATGACCAATAGCGTGTGTGGTACATCTCTGATATGATTGTGCTCCGGAACCTAATGGTTTTTAACACGTGGCAGATAGAAGGACACACTTGTCTTGCGTTCACGATCAAAGTTGTTCTGATCACCACGTGTACCCATGTACGACAGTTGCGATATACTGTTGAGAAGCCCTACTGTCTGCATTTTTATAGCTGACGTCAGGTTGGTACTTGTCTATTCTAAAATAGGGAAATTCCCAATGTCCATGTCAACTGCCTAGCACCCCTATCTCTAAGTTTTTGTCTATCTGGTGCATATCCTTAAAGCAAAAGCATTCAGTCTGAGGGAATATAATAATTGTTTAAGAAGAGAAAAGGAAGGACAGTTCGTTTTTCCTCTTTAGCGTATTAACGTGTAGGATTTATAATTAGGTAATTGAAAAATCGCATTCGAAATGTTAAACACTTGTAATGACTTTTTTAATTTGTGCAGTGAAAACTCCATTAACGGACACATCCAAAAAAACGGTAACCTCCGAGCAACGGAAAGTTTAATTGATACAGAAACGCTGCCATGATATTAAAATTAATCTTTGTTTAGCTATCAATATTAGTATTTTTAAGGACCAGAAAACTTGCATTGCGGTTAATTTCTTCTTGAATGTTTCCTACAACGTCTCTTCCGTTTTAAAAAACAAAGACAGTATTTTTGGAAATGAAACTTGTTCGAAATATGTATTTTGCAAGATTTATTATGTGTGAGATGTGGACAATGGCTTTATTCCTGGCAAGGCCTACATTAAGCTCATTTTCACATTACGTTTGATGATTGAAAAGTATCTGGATGTTGGTGAGAAAGTTTTTGCTGCCTTCAAACGTCATTCAGAAGAGCATAAAAATAAAGCAAGTAAAAACTGTTTTGACGTACACTCGAGCCCAGTTAGAACGAAACTCACGGACCGCCGAAATATGTTCGTTATATCGAAATTTCGTTATAATGGAATTTTAAATTTCGCACATATTTTCTTAAATGCCTCACGGGAACTGACTGCGTTGAAAGTATTTATACTGTACTGTATCTTAAAATATAGAATAAAAAGAAAGCTCTCTAGTACGTCTAATTACATACATACTTTTTATAAAGTTTACACCACCTTTGTACACTAGGGGTTTCGCTTAAGCAGTACATATAGAATGTACTGTATGTACGTATTGCTTACATATTTAAGAAATCTGTTTTTTTTTTTTTGAATATGGGCCCTTGTTGCTTCTGAAACTAAAAGTTCTTGCAAATAATGTAAATGAGTGAAAGTTTCATCCGGGACGTTCGTTTGTCCTGATACTAAATATCAAAACCTTTTCTAAACAGCTTAGTGCTTCACACGCACTCACACTCAATGGAGGAGTTGATTTAATTTCATCGTCCTCGCTGCTTTTCGCAATATCCTCATTTCTGTTTTCCGACATCGATTCAGTTATATTTGCAACAGTCAGTTCGTAAGTGGTCAGAATATTGTTATCCGCATGGGAAGTTTTCATAGCAAAACTTCGGTGTGAACTGAAGTAGATGTCTGGAGAGCGTTACACACTGCCCCTAACGAACCACTCGGGAGACGCTTGGCACCACGTCACCAGATGCCAGCAACGATTCCGCAGCTGCGATTGGCGCTACATGAGAAATGGGCCTCAACAGCTCCTTGAAACTGCAGTGTTGCTTTACATAGATTTCTAAACTAAAGGGATTTCATATGCAGCAAATTTAGATATCAGGTGTGCTCCTCTGATTATGGAATTTCTTTCCCGTTTTTAAAGATCTTTGCATACGGTATCTATATTTAATAAACTAGCCTGGATTTGAGACTAAGTGTAAACACTAAATAATTTTATATTTCAATAAATGAAAGTCCTTTACGAACGTGGATTCCGAATCCCTGAATGAACTAAAAAATCGAAGAATGAATTCCTTGATGAACAACAATGTCCCTCACTCCCCGCAAGGAAATGTTTCCATAGCTTAGCTTCCATAAAAATCTATTTTTTCGGAAGGAATGACTACATTTAAATCTATTGGATATATATGACATATTCTCTGTCGTCTTTTATCATGAAAACTGTGCACAGCAGTAGTTAAGGGCACATGGTTAGCTATGCAGTTGTCACCATGGTAGAAACAATTTTAGGAAACCCTAATAAAAATTGTTTAGATTTCGTTAAGAAATTTTAAAGCATGCCAGCTGAAGCTCAAAAGGCTGAAGGAATGGCATTTTCTTCTATAAAGTACAATCTTTGCCAGAAAAAAAACCGAAGCACCCTGAAGGTATCACCCAATCAAGATGAAAATTGGTAGATGCAGTGTTCATGTATAGGAAAGGACATTCTTACTGTTCTAGAGCAGTTAGGCTTTTTATACGGATACAATAACTACAGGAGCGAAAAAGTCACTACGTTGCTACCTCTGGCACGCATAGACGTGGTTATTTGGTGTGGCACAGTTCACTGATACTTTCTTAACGTACATCATGCAAGATGGAGACAAAATTGCCGGCCAGTTTGCCGACATTCCTGGCTGGGCGTAGGTGTCGTCCCATCATGTCTAAGAAATATTCGCTCGGTAAGAGTCTGGCGATCCAGTTTGACATGGAAGTGTGTCGTCGACATTAAGGAGGCAGGCCTGGATGAGACGTGCTGTGTGTCGTCAGCCGTTATCATGTTCAGAAATTGCTCGGTGTAGCGGTGACACGAATGACAACACAACAGGTCGCATAATGCCGTAGACGTAGATTTGAGCTGTTAAGGTGGCACACACAGCACGTCTCATCCAGGCCTGGCTCATCTCACAGCCACCCCCGGAGTGCGAACCATGTACCGATCCACGGTAATGGCAGCAACCATGCACTGACCGGCTCGAATTCAGACACGTGTGAGCTGGTCATCGAACCCAAGTAAAATCAGTGGCTCATCGTTGAAGGTAATATGATCCCATCTTGATCTGGCCTGAAACTATCACATCTTCATCTGGCTTGACACAACTGCGCCCGCATAGATTGCTGTTAAGTAGTAGGTGGCGGAGTGGCCTTCTGGAATGTAGGGGCCGTCCCACAAGTCATCTCGCAACGTCCGAATGGTGATTTCCTTACATGCAGTCGAAGCAACATGGCCACAGGTTGTTGAGAGCAACGAATTTGGCTCTGTTAGTGCGGTTCTCACAACCGCTCTAACCTGGTTCTGCGTCGTTCACTGTCCGCACGCCCCTGGAATATGTACTCCTCGGCGCTCTCATCGCCGAATGGTGCATTTCTCCGTTGGAAATACTCGGCTGTACGGCTACTCGAGCAACCTGCCTGTCTCAGCTTAATCCTACGTCCTCTCTAAAACTGGGTCAACTGCTCCTAGTGTGCATGGAGGAATCCTCGCAGACCGTGGTAGTAAATACAATCGCAATCCGTTGTCACAATTGTCTCTGGATGCGAGCGTTGCTCTCTGTATCCCCTCATTGAAGAGTGGGTTTCTTGCGCTGTGGCGGGTCACTGTTACGTTACTAATAGTCTTTTTTTTTATTTCCATTTTAGGTCTTGAGCAACTTACATGCCGATTTTCGTCAGAATCGAACGACTATCATGAGGTACTACCTTTTGTTTTTTTTTTCTTTTTGCGAAGTGTGTATGTATATGTATCTCATTTTGCACGGTACTGTTCTTCTTTCAAGATATCCGAGTGCATTATCATGGTATATAAATTAACACTGTTCAACAAATTTCAACTTTTTGTTTTTCACAAAAACGAAGTTAGTCGTTCTTTATAGATTTTTGTTAGCTCAACACAAAAATCACTGTTAAAATACTCTACCAGCCCAAATTTCCGAGTAAATCGACCATTTGAGTTTCACGTATATATCAGTAGGATGTTATAATAGCGACACTCATAAGTCAGCTCGGCAAACGTTAAATTGTGGTCCAGGTGAGTTCATTCACGAGTCTTCGCCTCGTGAATCACGTGATCATAGCGAACATGCTGTTGAAACCGGATCCTTCCAGTTTTTTCTCCGCGGGAGAGTATGTATCAAACTGCGTGTTTCTGTTAGAGTGTTGATTAGTGAATTTATTTAAATAAGTGAATTTCATTTCATTAACGTATTACTGCGTTTCTGTTCGAGCGTTATCTTTCACTACAGTGATAATGCCCCACAAATGCATTAACAACCCAGAAAACGTTTGTTTTATTTGTGGAGACGTGATTTGTGGTTACAGGAAGCTACCATTGACTCCAGCAGTGCAAAAAGGATATTTCATGTATTCTGGGTGTCGTATGGGAGACCAAGATAAATCTTGGGCTCCACATGTGCGTTGTACGACATGGTCATCAGTTCTGAATGCTTGGATGCATTGGAAGGAAGTCTCAATGCGCTTTGCAGTGCCTGCCATTTGGGGTAAACTAACAATCCACTGCACCGATTGCCATTTCAGCATGATTCCTCATTTGAAGAAACGAATAAATACAAAGAGGAAGATAAATATTGAATACACTTGCCGATTCCTTATCTTCAGTTAACGTTCAGGCAAGTAGTGATTGCGATTATGATGAACTTAGAGAATCAGTTGATATTCAAGGTCATCCTATCACCAGTTATGCGGATCCTATATATGTGCCACCATCTTCCTTCAGTAAACCACACAGAATCAGACAATGTTAACTTAGGGATCTTATTAGGGTTTTGGAGCTGCCAAAGTGTAAAGCTGAACAGTTAGCATCACGATTGCAACAATGGAACTTTCTTGCCGATACAGCAAGAGTATCTTTTTTTCGTGTTCGTCAGAAACAACTGGAAGGCTTATTTAGCAGTGCTGATGAAACAACATTCTACAAAAATGTTGAAGGTGTGATGCAGGAACTAAACATTCTGCACAAACTAGACGAGTGGAGACTCTTTATAGATACATCCAAAACAAGCCTTAAGGCTGTACTACTACATAATAATAGCAAAAGGCATTCTATCTCTGTTGCAAATGCAACCTTAGCTGAAGAAAGATATAGCATGTTAAAACGTGTGTTTTAAGCATCATCAGCTACAATAAACATGAATGGCTGATATGTGCAGATTCCAAAGTCATTGCGATTTACTTTGCTTGCAAGGAGGGTACACAAAGTACTGCTACTATATCTGCGAGTGGGATACCCGCGCAAGAGATCTACATTACAAACAGAATGAATGGCCTCGACGAATAGCTATGTGGCCTGGCACAAAACATGTTGCATACGACCCTCTGGTGAAGGCTAGCAAACTTGTTCGGCTACCATTGCACGGAAAATTGGATCTCATAAAGGCATGTTTGAAGGCTGGGAATAAGAATGATTCTTCGTTTCAATACGTGTGCCAAAAGTTCCCCAGACTAAGTTCTGAGAAGATCAATAAAATTGATGAACATACGTGTTACAAGTTAAAACCAAAATCATGCTGTCTTAACACGTATAATATTAAAAATTATGAACCTCGCACTATAGGAGGACATAAAAACATACAGTTAAAAACGTTAAAAACCCACTAGAACTTTCGTGACAGCCATCGGTAACTTCCTCAGGTGTGACACCCAGTTCTAAGCAGCAACGGTCCCCAAATCTGTACAACGTGATGTGTCAGGTCATACAGGTGCGCAAAAAGACATAAAAAGAACAGGTGGTCAGGAGTCAGTAATAATGATTACAATATTTAAATCACAGTAAGTCATGTATAAGGTATTTCCAAGCATCAGGAATACAGTTACGAATATCATCGTTGCAGCAACATCTCCGGTGAGTAAGAATCTGAAGGGCTTATGTAAATAGTAATAAATTTTTATTCTTAAGTATAGTCAGAATAGTAACCTCAGACCATATTGGTTCGAAAAGTTTGTTTAGAAGCAAACGTGACATAGCTGTAGAGCCATTACCGATTTTAATACTATATTTGTGTTCCTGCAGTCTGATCATTAGTTTACGAGATGTCGAACCTATGTAGGAAGTATTCCCTTCATCGGGGTCAGAGGACAAGAGAGAGAATCTGTAAATTCAATCATTATCTGATAAATCAGGTCTGGCACGATCGCTACGAACCAACGAAAATAATTTACAATAAGACAACCCAAAGTCAATACGAAAATGTCTGCATATATTTTTAAGTAGATGTGAAAGTGTTGGCAAAAACGGGATACAATCCACAAAATTTATGGTTCTAACTTCCCTGGTTAGTGTTGTAGAGTCAAAACATTTGGATTTTTTAATAAGTTTATTAACAATGTAATTAGAGTACCCTAAGGAATTAGCCAACTCGTGGATTTTCAGGATTTCCTGTTTATAAGTTTGCTTAATAAAACAGCGAGAACGGGCTCTGTGTACCATAAAACGCAAGCAAGCAAGTTTTTGGCAATGCAGATGATTAGAAGTGGCAGGGATCATTAAAACCTGAGAAGTAGAATTCCAAAAGACTTAAGTCGTAACCAAATTTGTGGTAGGATCACGGGTGAGCAGGATGTCTAAAAACTGCAAAATAAATTCCAATTCAGTTTCAACTGAAAATTAATAGAGAAACTATTAACCAAATCTTATTAACCAAATCCTGTAAGTCCGACATTGACCCCTGCCAAAAAATTAAAATATCATCAACATATCTAATATAAAGGAGTACTTTAATAGGGAAGGTGTTTAGCACCTCGTTTTCCAATTGCTGTAGGATAATTTCCCCCTCCTTGTCCCCGCGACCCTGCTTTGTTTGGAAAACTAAAATTACACAAACCTAACCACCTAATTCGTTCTCTGGTCTCAGCTTTTGTTTCCCCCACTCGCCGTCTTATATGTACTCTTGTCAAATTATTGAATCATCTCACTGCCGAGTGACGTTACTCTATCTCCAGTTCCACCCCGGCTTTATCTTCTATTCACTTTATTCAACCTATTCTAGTTCCATTTATGATGGTCTCATGAGATGTCATATCATTGCTTCCCAATATTCCTCTTCCCACTGTTCATAATCTGATTCTTTCCAAACTGTTGGTTTCCAATACTTTTTCTGCCGCTATATAATTCATGCTCTACAACGTGTTTATAATAGGGCGTATTTTCGTTTTAATGATGTTATTTATAAGCATTTGGAAGTGGCCCCGATAGGTTCTCCACTATCGCCCCTCCTTGCAGAAATTATCCTACAGCAATTGGAAAACGAGATGCTAGACACCTTCCTTATTAAACTACTCCTTTACATTCGATACGTTGATGATATTTTAATTTTTTGGCAGGGCTCAATGTCGGACTTACAGGATTTGGTTAATAGTTTCTCTATTAATTTTCAGTTGAAACTGAATTGGATTTTACTTTGCCGTTTTTAGACATCCTGCTCACCCGTGATCCTACCACAAATTTGGTTACGACTCCAGATTTTCAAAATCTATCTCTCCGGTTCTAATGATCCCTGACACTTCTAATCATCCGCATTGCCAAAAACTTGCTTCCTTGCATTTTATGGTACACAGAGTCCGTTCTCACAGTTCTATTAAGCAAACATATGAACAGGAAATCCTGAATATCTACGAGTAGGCCAATTCCTTTGGGTACTCTAATTACATTGTTAATAAACTTATTAAAAAATTTCAACGTTTTAATTCCATAACACTAACCAGAGAAGAAAGAACCATAAAATTTGCATATTGTATCCCGTTTTTGCCACCACTTTCACATCTACTTAAAAATATCTGCAGACCTTTTGGTATTGACTTTGGGTTGTCTTCTTGTAAATTATTTTCGTTGGTTCGTAGCAATCGTGACAGACCTGATTTATTAGATAATTGTGGAATTTACAGAATCCCTCTCTTGTCCTCTGACCCCGATGAAGGGAATACTTCCTACATAGGTTCAACATCTCGTAATCTAAAGGTCAGTCTGCAGGAACGCAAACATAGTATTAAAATCGGTAATGGCTCTACAGCTATGTCACGTTTGCTTCCAAACAAACTTTTCGGACCAATATGGTCTGAAGTTACAATTCTGACTATACCTAAGAATAAGAATTTATTACTATTTACAGATGCCCTTCAGATTTCGGCTCACGGGAAAAGTTGCTGCAACGATGATGTTCCTAACTATATTCCTGATGCTTGGAAATACCTTATACATGACTTACTGTGATTTAAATATGGTAATAATTATTACTGACCCTGACCACCTGTTCTTTTTATGTCTGTTTGCGCACGTGTCTGACCTGAAACATCATGTTGTACATATATGCTGACCGTTGCTGCTTAGAACTGGTAGTCACACCTGAGGAAGTGGCCGATGGCAGTCACGAAAGTACTAGTGTGTTTTTTAATGTTTTTAACTCTACCTATCTATGTCCTCCTATAGTGCGAGGTTCATAATTTTTAATATGAAACGTGTTTAGACAGCATGATTTTGGTTTTAACTGAGAAGATCAAACAGGGAATATTCATTGGACCACAAATACGCCAGCTCTTGTGACACCAACAGTTTCAGTGTATTCTTAATCCTGATGTGCCACATGCTTGGCAATGTTTTCGGAATGTTGCAACACTGTTTTTGGTAAATAATAGGGCTGACAATTCCATGGATCTTGTGGAAGAACTATCACGTGCTTATGAAAAACTTGGCTGCAACATGTCACTTAAGATTCACTTCCTACATTCACATATCGATATTTTCCCTGAGAACTGTGATGCTTTCCGTGATGAACATGGGGAGCGATTCTACCAGGACATGTCTGCAATGGAACGACGATACAAAGGAAAGTGGAATGCTACAATGTTAGCAGATGTTTGTTGGATGCCACAGACAGATGCACCGGGTGTTCCCCACAAGCGGCAGGCAAAACAACAACGCCTATAAAGTAGGTGAATTCGTTAATTTTTTTGTCCTAGTGTTTGGACACCTCCATTTAAATATATGTAATATATCAAAATATAAATGGTCAAATTAATCCGGAACCATAGCTAAGAGAGGAATTTTGCTGTTATTTTCGTGTTCAAAGCCAAAAAATCTATAAAGAAAAACCACTTCCATTCTTGTAAATATTCCATTGTTAAACAGCGTTATTATTTCAGTTAAGTATTTGTAAAATAAGATTTATATATATCACTCTAGTTATTTTTTTGATGTCGATTTCATCAAACGCTAGAAAAGTAAGCCTGTGAAAGGCCGTAATTGAAACCGAAATGAAATATCCCTGTCACTGCGCATGAAAAGATGTAACAGTTGTGCAAATCATCAAATTTAGGTTGTTAAAATTAAATAAGTATTATTCCAATATATGGAATTTAGTATAAACAAAAATCTAAGAATTTTGGAAATCCGTATGTTTTCAGAAAACAATTACACTATAAGCACACAGTGATCAAAAAATTAATAAGAAACTTTTTAACAGTTTTACTGTCTAAAATAGCGTTAATTGTTACGATTTACTTAAATGGTTATTAATGTTTTAAAATTCCGCGATTTAGAATAGTAATTGTATTTACTATTCTAAATCTCGGAATTTTCGATTTGGAACTAAGTTCATTATTACGAAAGTTAAAATTTTTACACGCTTCACTTTAATCTCATCATTAACAAACGAGGGCAGACCAGATCTGCCTCCACTTCTGCATCATCTTCCAGAATCTGCTCATTTCGGCGGATTTCTTCAAAACAAATTGCTTGGTGTAAACGAAAACCTATTTTGTTTCGTGGGCTTGGTGCTTTTTTCTTACCATTTAACTGCATGTTTAATTCAAACGCATAAAGCTAAAAAAACCCACCTGCAACCACATGTTTAACTTCTCAGCAATCGTAGAAAACTCATTTCTTCCGTAATTAAAGTTTGGTACGTATGCGTAATTCTTGAAATATTGCGTAAGCACCACTTGAAGGAATACAGTTCCTCAGAATAGATATCGCTACGTTCGTTCTTAATTGTGAAGAAACGGTACATTTTCGGACTTTCCCCGAAAAAACTTTATATGCTCGAACTGATACCAGAAACAGCGGCAGCCGGCTTAAAGAAAGGCTACGGATGACTTTATATGACACGTCATTTGACTAGCTACATTGTGATGTGTATGTATTAGAGTGATTTGTAATCGAATATCTCCAGTACTTCAAATCGGTTTTACACCGCATTATGAAAAGGCATTTGAATTGTTTACTGTGTCGTAAATCTCAAATACCCATTCTTATCTCACATAAACGAAATCTTTATCCACTATTAAACTAGACCTATCTTCCGATCAACGGTCATTACTTATGGATACCAGCAATGACATTATTTAAAAATATCAGTGTCTTCTAAAAAGTTATATGGTTTTTTATTGCGGACTTGTGCTAATCATGAATGATCTCAGAGCAGCTGCATGAAAAGTACATTGTCTTACTTTTCAATTACATAGTCCTATTCATTCTCATATAAGTACTGATTCATCTAATACATATTTCGAGTTTCCTCTGATATTTTATATTATGTTCCGTCTGAAATTAATTTTATTAAACCTATTTCTTCATTACTTGCTCCTTTCCTTTCTTCATTCATTAACACACTCAATACTGAAATGTAATAGATATTTCTCAGTCTAAGCCCGATGAAATCTGACTTTCGGTTTTAAAGCCTTCACAATTAATTCTGGTGACGGAAACTTGATTCTTACAATGTTTCTAAGGATTTCAAAAAACTTCAGCACTGAATTACAAAGATAAGTATTTTTACTTTCTTCACCATCATATAACAAGAACATTTTTTTCAGAAATTTTCCACGTTTTCCTTGTAGTTAGTACCAAAGTATCAAGTCTTAATTCTTGTTTCTGCTTATGAGCGTATGTTCGTACAAGAAACAAATCATGTTACTGTATGTAAATCTAAAATCGCTTTCAGATGCAATTTAAAGCTTGCTTCTTAAATTGAAAATAACTGTTTTGAAATCTATTATTAACAACAAACTGAGGCAAGCGTCATATTTGTGCAGCTATTCCACTAAGTAAGAAGGTGGAGCGAAAGAATAGTCTTCTGAGTCGCATCTGATTCCGCCAGACACAAAGTATCATCGATGCTCTTATCAAATTTCTGCAACATGAACTAATTGCACCAAATTTCTTCGAATTTCCTCTTCGTTGAAATTGCAAGCTACTGTGTTAAGGTGTGCCTTCTGTTACAAAGTTTATTGGTTCCAGTTCAGCTTTTCCTGCAAAATTGTCAGATGTTTCCACTTCTCTTGATTGTGGTCCAAGTTTTCCTTCTACTGTTTCACTGGCGTTGATTGTTGGATACTTTAACATCACAGGTTGAAAACCTTTTTAATTGGATGATTGAAGAAAGCCGTTAATTTATTCTGTTTTCCATTTTTATGTTCGGTATCAACGTCTGCACGCTTCATTATAAACAGAAAGAAAAGCTATCACGTTCTAATTACAAATATACATGGTGCATACGATACAGAAATACTGAGAGCATTTTCATGCGCTAAAATATACGTTGCGAAATGACTTCACTACGTTTACAACAAAACCTGCGTTGGTAAAGTTGATAATTATTCACTGCGCGTTACGAAACTCAATGACCCTCTGTGCATAGATTGATAGGAATTATAATTTCGATTTTCAAACTCCCGACTGTGTTTTAAGACAGTTCAAAATTAAACGAAGTCACCATATATGTCACATTGTAGGACTTTATTTTTACTTTTCACCCATTTGTTTTTTCCGTATTTCGAAAGTAAATTTGTCAAGCCGGGAATATAATTAGAAATCTACTGCATGACAATTTTAACACGTATACAACAAACAATTACTTCGAAAGAAAGTCCTTTATGTTAAATGGTAATGAATCATATTATTACCAGTAAATATCTTGCCTTCCCTGTGATTTTTTAATATGACGAAAGTATTTCATCAGGTAACTTGTAGTTTACGTTCGCATTAGAAAGAAAAAAGATGAATGAGACAAAACCGGGGATGAAAGTGAGAGAGGGAGAGAGAAAGAGAGGGAGAGAAAGAGAAAGAGAGAGAGAGAAAGAGAAGGGAAGAGAGAGAGAGAAAGAGAGGGAGAGTAAGAGAGCATCATAAAGGTACTGGAGTGGTAGTTACCCGATTACCTCGCTAAGCTTCCCACAGCTTTGGCGACAAGGTTAACGTATAAGCACTGAGCAAGCATGTCAGTTCTCGTGTTACCTCCTCCATCATTTGTAACTCTCACTACAGTTTCCTATGAGCCATTTCAAAATGCCTCATTGAAAAAAGGGTTACAGAGGCCTTGCATGATACGCTGGCAACTTCCCTTGCGTGTTCATGGTTAAGAGGGTTACTTCCCATCCAGTACCTTTATGACAACTGTGAAACTCTCAGTGGTTCCTAAGTTCTATCAATCAGAAACAACAAACAAAATATTATCAAACACCAAGAGCTGATGCTCCAATATCCAAGCATGACACTTCGATCACTGACATCAGAAAGTGTACAGGAAATAGAGAAACGGGGAATTTTCCCTCAAATTTACCAACAAGAGTACTGCTGACCTACATTAAATCAACAGATGAAGTCTCAAAGTGCTAAATGTATGGTAAAGGTCCCTGCTGTACGTAATAATTACTGATTCGAAGGAAATCCGGGGTGATCAGGTGAGCAAACTGTCCAATCTAGGCACTTTTCAAGATCACACTATGGTCAACGACTTCATTTTAATGAAATTAGGAGACCAAAATTTCAGATTTTTATTTCTTTAGATGCATTGTGCTTAAACAGCATTTTGTATGAAGGAACACTTACCTTAAGATTACAGGATTTTGAAAAAAAGAACTTGGTGCCAGACGAAAATTCTAGACTCTATGGAGACTTAGCGCCGGAGATTTATTGCGTTCATGATAAGATTTAGTACGTTTCCTAAGACGGACTAAAAATGTCTGGCAACACCTAATCTATATTACATAACGTCGCGTTGATGAAATCTCTGAATATCAGATTACTTCTCAGTTGCTCTGTCTCAAAACAACAAATTAATAAGAGTTTATTGAACATAAAGGCTTTCAATAATGATTTATTGCGCCAATTCTTAGTGAGTTAGTTTGGAAACGTATTCCAAAATTATCTTTCAGATCACAATCAAAATTCTTGAGAGAAACATTTCAGGAATTTGTGTTTGTTTGGATGTCATACAAGAAGACATAACAGCGATTCGATCATGTACTCATATACTTTTCACCTCCTTTGCGAAATGGATCTTCTTTTCAATAACTGTATTTCTGATTTTTTGTCAATCTAAAATTTGCTCTCCAGCTATATTCCCCATCCCTTCAAAAGGATTTTAGAGCTTTTAATGTTCAGAACAAAATTGATAAAGATGAAAGCTATCTCAGGGCATTCAAAGCTACCGAAAAAATACTGATGAAACTAAAACGACAGGTGGAGTAGCGCTTTAGATTATACCCTGTATAGGAGTAAGTTTTAACTCCAGAAAAACACCATCTTTTGGCCTTTAGACTATGTTTCGTCTATTGGTTTGGAAATGGAATGGAATGGGAACAACATAACTAAAAATTTGTCACTTCGTTTTAACAAGCCTTTAAAGAAATTCCAGTTTGAACAAGATCCTAATCTATTATTTAATATTTTTAATTTATTTTTCTAATATAAAACTCACTAGAAATGAAAGTTTTTTTAGGCAGGAAGAACATTATCTATTGATATATACCCTGTACTTAGAACTTGGCCCGCTGTAAGAGCATCTTATTGTGAAGAAGGAAGGTTCGCGGTAGGAGGAGTCATCAGACAGTATATCCCTGGGAGAAAATAAATTTGGACACATTATTCATGCAGAAAGAAACTTCGCCTAAGTAAAAGTTTCGTAGTAGAGACAAAACAAGCGTTCCTAAAGGCCCTTTTAAGAGCTAGCAAAAATAGTCACGAAAGAGTATTATTACACAACTATCGCGCCTCCACTTTCTCAGCGGCCGATAGATTGCAGACCACGCTGGGCATTAAATCGCGGACAGCTGGCCATTTTAAAGAAGATAACCGGAATTCTTCTCAGTACAAATTAAAGATGCTAATAAAATCTGTAACGATAAAATTCCGCATGCGAATTTGAAGACATCATCATGACACAGGAGCCTAATTTGAACAAAGTGGTTTATTTAAGGTCTGTTAAAAAACGCCATACGAGATGAAGCAGTTAAATTCAAAATAAGAGGAAATTCCTCTTTTTGAGACAAATACTATGACTTATGGAGCCAGAACCAAGAATGAATTAAAAAAATCATATATAATTTAAATTTCAAATAATTATACTGAAAAACACTATCCATAAAATGTCATAACACATCTCAAACCTAAATATAATATATCCTCATAGAATTAAATACCTCTTTTACCACATGTGTACGCGAAAAATACACACAGTCCAGTCACATTCTTTTGACCAGCTCCTACATTTGACGTCAACAGCGCGTAGTCAATAAAACAAGGCACGTGTGATGAGCCGGCTTAGAGGTTATATAAGATGTATTGCAGGCATCTGAAAACGTATCACTCGTTGCTGTCATGGAAAAAAAGATCAATTTATCATATTTGCAAAAAGGGAAGATTATCGGCTTTCAGGCCAAGCGCAGCAGTTTTTCTGAAACTTCACAGTTTCTGAACTGTTCGCATGCTTCTTTGGTCAAAGTGTGTTGTGATTAGAGAAATGACACCATTGCGAATTAGCGATATAGAAGCAGCGTAGCACCACGTGCCATTGATGTGAGAGGTGGACGTCCGCTTCGAAGTTGCGTGAGGGCCTATCGACACCGTTCAGGGCCGATTGACACGGTACCTGGTTCATACGATACACTGCCCGAATGAACCATGGAGCTAGCGGAAGTGTGCCTAAAACGACAGTTCAGCGAACCCTGCTGTGTACAGGGCTCCTATGAAGACGGATGGTCACTGCACCTATAATAACGAAGGTACATCGGCAGAAAAGTCTTACACTTGCACGGAAGAATTGGAATAGGAACTCCGCTGATTGCAAAAGATTGCCATCTCTGATGATTGGTGTTTCTTCATGATTTGCGGATATGGAAAAGATTTGAAGAAGCATGTGTCATTACCGTTATATTGCTTAGCTTTCATGCGAATCGGGTTTTATTCTGCACTATATAAAATTTTGAAAACAGCAAATTACAATCTTGAAAACACTTAAGGAATAAAACATATGGTTCCAACATATGCTTTATATTTTTCTACTTCTAATAACGTACTTTATTCTTTGCAATATATTCTTATCTACTGAAACCCAAAATTTATTTTAAGCTATGTAGTACTTAAAGACCTTCAGCGTACCATCCGTTGGACGCACTTTGGCCTTTAGTTGGCATCAAATGATTCCGAGTTGGGACTGCGGAATAAACCTGACTTCTTCATCAAAAACTAATTTTAATGTAGTTGAACAGCTTTGCTTTTGCCACTTGTGATAGGGTTGGGACTTTTTATCTCCCGTTTATAAGAGTTTTAAATTTTTCATTTTTTTTTTGGTCTAAATGAAATGTACTTGGACAGTTGATATCCATTTTCTGTTGTTATACAAAATATTCAATTGTTTATATAAAGGAGTTAATATTTAAAATTATGATATTTAAGTACATCAGAATTTCACGGCTTCATCGGTTTTAGCTGTGTTGTGGAATGGAACAGCAACTTTTCCAAGAGCGGCAGTCTAAATCAAGTTAGACTCTGACCCGGAAAGCGTTTCAAATATCGTTATTTTAATCGTGGCACTGCAGTTCATTAGGGTAACGATTGGCAATGCAATTTTATTACCTGTTCAGAACACATTTTCAATTCTAATACTTCCGTGGTTACCAAACTTCCGCTTTCCTTTCTTGTGCTAATGCCTGCAGCCCCAGCAATAGGATGTGTTCTGAATGCTTCGCTTGGGATGTGCACTGACACATCCTGCATGGTGCTGGATTCCCTGTTTCTTTTAAGTTACAAAACGCTTCTGCAGAATTGACAATAAACCATGGGCAAGCGATTTTAAAGCAAAGATATTCTTTTTGATGAACCTCAATATCGTTACCGGGATGTTTTCCGTTTCCAAAGTTATTAAAAAGCCTTATTTTGAACTGGAAAATTTCCATTATGTCCTTCAAATCAACGACTAATATAATATCTCCTAATGTCGTTAACAATAGCCGCCACTCTGTTTTATTATCTCGCATAACACGATTATTTCTTGCAAACCTTCGGAGATTTCGTACCATCAAAAACGACAAGGGAAATTTATTTTTCTTGTGATAAAACGTTGAAGTGTTGACGTAGACAAAATAAAGGAAGTCGTGAAGTTCCGGACATTTGAGAAAACATATTTCAAAGGATTTTCCGTTTTGCAGTGACGAAACTGCGATACCCATGGATATTCCGTGTCCCAAGTGCAGTGCTTTAACATTTCTTCGATGACAGTTTTCCGAAGTCTCTGAGTACAGCTACATTTATATATTTTAGGTTTTGCCGCACAATAAGCGGTCAAATATTATTTCTTGTACTTGCACTTGTATGCTAGGTATAATATAAATGTGCTCACTGGATTCCAATCGAACGAGAGGTCCGAAATAGAGATTCACATGGTTTTGTAACAGATACAGGAAAGAAAATTCTTCTTGATGATTGACTTATGGAATTTTTTTTTAAAGAATTGGAAATTCTAAATCCTTATTTGAAATCACGAATTGGTTATTGAAGCACTTTTATCAAATATATTAAGCTGCGCAAAGGACATTCTGAAGAACATCCTTTCTCTGAAAGTTAGTGGGGCATTAAATACACTGCCTGACAGAACAAATGCTACGCCACAAAGACCTGAACGCAGCTCCGCGCAAATTGAGGGTGGGTTCGCACGTGCAAGTGATGAAAATGATTGCACTTTCAGGCCAATCGCACGAACGTCACGCGGGATATTAGCGGACAACCAGCCAGTGAGGCCGTCAATCGAGACGTCGTCACGACCGTAAGACGTGAGCTATTCTTCTGTAACCGTGTCTGGAGAGGGAATGAGGGTGTCATTGCCGTTAAGAAAACGTCGTACGCGATTTCGTCAAACGGTTGGGTTCATGAGAGGTGTCATCGGAGGTCTTGGTACCGCCGGAATGTCCTTGCGTCGTATTGCGGAAGAAACACATCGTGATGCTACAACTGTTGTTCGCATCTGGGGACAGCAGTCCCAGGAAGGATCGGTGGAACTTCGTAGAGGTACCGGAACACGGACACGGACGTATGAGAGCACCAATTGCTGCATCTGACGTCATGCCATAGCGAATCCACAGCACAAAACGGGTGACATTTTGCGGAGTGTACGGTGAGGCTTGGATGCTCCGATATCGACGAGGACAGTGCTGCGCCGCTTGGCTCCATGTGGTTTGCTATCCAGCCGTCCTTTGCAAAGGCTGCTGTTAACCGTGAGTCATCGTCGTAACCACTTAACGTGGTGGCGCTTAAGAGCTTTGTGGAGTGCCGAATGCAGCAGTGTGGTGTTCAGCTACGGCACGCGGTTCAGTCTCACCACGGATATTCGCCTTGTGAGAATATGGAGGCGACGTGGCCAACAGGCCGATCTTTCCGCAATTGTAGAGCGCCATACGTCCCGTTAATGTGGAGTCAATATGTGGGGTGCTATCATCGCCAACAGCAGCCCACGCTGATACGCATTATGAGCATGTTGGCGGCACGCCGCCCTTTTGAATAGGTGCTTTTGTCCGTGGCACTACCGTACATGCAGGGCGTCCCAAACACCGTTTTATCAACAGGATAAAGCCCGGCCGCATAGCGCTCGGATCAGCAAGAATGTTTAATATTGTGTGCGGCTGCTTCCGAGGCCAGCACTATCCCCCGACCTCTCGCCCGCTGAGCATCTGTGGGGCACAATTGGACGTTTTGTGAGTACCTACTTATCCCCACAAAATGGAGAAGAATTGTAAACACGTATTAACACCACATGACCCACGATACCCCAGGACCCTATTCGGACTCTCATCGCCTCGATACCACGCCGGATTGAACGTTGTATCGCCCAAAATGGGGCCACACTCACTCCTTACCGATCATCTTGTATATTTAGTCACTGGAGCGTAGTTTGTGTGTGACAATTAAAAACATTTGTTCAGGAACTACTTGGATATTTTGTGTGTGCAGATTCGTTTGTTTTCGAGCATTCCATTTCATGGTGTGACATTTTCTTTCTTAGGCAGTGTTTAAACCTGTTTGGAAATCAATGTCACATGAACACACAGATCATGAAAACTAATTTTCGCTTCGAAAATCATGAAATCAGTTTTCTCAAGAAATATATATGCCTTTAAAAAGGCGAGCTTGAATATCCAATTAAATCAACCAAGAGTAATTTCACTATTAATGACTATTTATATAATGCATTTTCATGAACATAAAACTGAACACTTCGGGAATTTCAATCGTCATTCCAAAAAACTGGCCCTAATTTCGAACCTTACATTAAGCTGTGCCGTGTTAAATCAGGTTAGGAAGAGCTGTTTAACGATTTTAGTGCTCGGTAGTCGACAGATCCTGAAACGTTATGAATCCCGATGTCAAGTTATATTTATATCGATGTGATTGATCTACCATGTCTTCTGTTGGATGGATTGATCCAGGGAATATGAGAAGAAGCTATGTATTTAGATTAGTATATTTTCATTGCATCAACGACAGCGTCACAATGAGGCCCACATTTCGACTCACAGAGTTTGTCCGACCTGTACAGGAATCCGGTTGTAAGGGAGGTTTTTATTTGTACTTCACATGTTAAAGACCCAGCCCATTGGATTGAAGCTGCATTCAAACGTAATGCCGTGGCTCAAATTTACTTTATCAGGCCTCATTACACGTGAGATAAATTAAAGCTTTCACGATTCTTTTTTCAGATAACTGGATGTGCGTAACTATTTGTTATATACCTCAATTCTTGTGCTAACCCTCGGGACGTTGCTGTTGTGACAGTCAACGCCATAAGGTGGATATGACGGTTATTCCTTTCGTTCGTCAATTTCTGGGCACCAAAGCTCTCAAGTGCGTGCGTCAGGCCTTTCTCTTCTAACTGACAGGATGCTCGCATCACTTAGGTGGATTTTCATCCAACGCGAGTGGCAATGTTGCAAAAGGAATATACGCCTTTAAGCAGTAAAACACAAAGTCTCGCTCAAAGACTTCAGCTGTGCATAAGTGTTTCCTCAACTGCTGTGGGCCATACTCAGTTACAACAGCAATCTTATTGATATAATTCCCGGGAATCGCTATGGAAAGGTTATAGTCTTTTGCACCTATTCACGTAACCTAAACTTCCCGCGAGTTGCAGTCCAACCGCAACACGTTTCCTGGCGTTGCATTTTCCACAAACAAAAATGTATATAGACAGTACGTAAAACAGAAAACTCTGCGACACTTTTTACGTTCCTGGGATGACATTAGCTAGTGAGCGCCCTTGGCTTTTCAGTTATAAGTGCAGTCGCCCAGCGAAACTACTGGTGTCCAATGAACTTACAAAGTGGTGGGATAATTCTCCTTAAGTCAAAGACGAAATGTGCTTGAAGCATTGGATCGAGCATTAGCAAAACGCCTGACCTTGTAAAATGTTCGAGGGCAGCATTTGTTAAAGTTTAGAAAGAGTAGATCACTAATAAATAAAAATCAGGGTTTATACGCAAAGTGCGCGATCGGCACCGGCTGCCGGATGGTCGTCTGAACGGAAAGTAGGCAGACTTGTTCCGTCCAGAAGCAACACTTCGACAGATTACAGACATTCTGAATTAGAGACTGATTCCTACGGTCTCTCAACGTACAGCTCGCCAATCATTACTTCGTAGGGGCTATAGAAGTAGACGCCCAGCCGGTAAGCAATTGCTATCTGCAGCGAACAAAAAGATACATTTCCAGTTCCGTCAAGAAGACGATAATCGGACAGAGTGGAAAAGGGAATGTGTTCTGGAGAATCACGTTTTCAACTACACAGTACGGACGGGAGGTTCAGAGTATGGATACAGAAATACGAAAGCATGTACCCATCATCCATCCTCACAAATTTGCAATCTGGCAGGGGCTGGGACATGTTTTCGTTTGAGTGTTTGGGCCTTTTGATTCGTGAAGTGCGTCTAATACTATTAAAATCGTACAAAGCAATAGGCCTTTTTACGCTTTACAACCGTAGGTTGAAGAAGCGTATATGCTCCAGCTTTTTCCGTCCGTCTGTCCGTCCGTCCGTCTGCCTGTCGGCACGATAACTCATGTAAAAACGGTTCGATTTCGATGAAATTTTAGTATGTGGTAGGGGACCAACAGGAGACGAACCCTATTGACAATAGGTAAAGTGGGGTCAAAGGTCACGCCATAAGAGCGGGATCCATTCAGTTGGCCTTATGCGTCATAACTTGCGTAAATATGGTTCGATTTCAATGAAATTTTAGTATGTGGTAGGGGACCACCTGGGGACGAACCCTGTTGAAAATGGGTAAACTGGAGTCTAAGGTCAGGACATAGGAGCGGGATGCATTCCATTGACGTATGCGTCATAAGGTGCGTAAATATGTTTCCATCTCGATGAAATTTTAGGATGTGGTAGGGGACCACCCGGAGAGGAACTCTATTGAAAATGAGACAAATGGAGTCAAAGGTCGGGACATAGGATCGGGATCCATTCCATCGCCCTTATCCCACACTATTAACGTGGACGTCAAGTAATTTTGCTTCCTATATTTCCAATGGAAAACCTTTTGTACACATTTCCTTTACAAATAGTGTATTCTTAAGGATGGAAATTTGAACATCGATTAAAATAACTTAATACTATAGCTTGGAATCCTGAACCTTTTCTAAAACATAAACATAATTATATTAAAAAACAATAGCGTTTCCTTTGATGGTGTTGAAACCAGAAAAATGGTGGCGCGACTTGTACTTTGATGACGTCAGTGGAAAAATAAATGTTGGATTGCAAAAATTAAGGCTATGGTTTAAAAAATTATTATGACGGTTATGGTTTAGAAAATATTAAGAATTCCAAGTTATGAAATGAATCTACTTCAATCGATGTTCAAATTTTAATTCTTGGGAACGCATTAATTGTGAAGAAAATGTGTACGGAAGTTTTTTTATTGGAAGTATGGGAAGCAAAATTATTAGACGTCCCCTTTAAAGTAGCAATTCTCTTACATATGTATGTACCTTTTATTTTGAAAACGATTCTAAGAATTTTGATGAAAGTCGTTAACCTACCGTTTTCTGGTACTAGAAATCGATTTAGCTTGATCTCGACTTTAGGAGAACTCGTTTAGTGGGTTAAATAAACACCCCGAATTATAACGTTTTTAGTGTCATGGCGTCGTTCTATTAATGCTTCCAATGCTTAGAAATCATATGACGTCACGACTCGCGCTTGAGAATGTTGGCGCGCGGTCACACCATTTGTCTCATTACGTCACGCGTTGTGTTTGGATCCTATTAAAGTTTTATGACGTCATAATCTTGCTAGCCAAAGCCCACTGAAAAGAACAGGCCCTGAAACGAACGGTCATGTGACCACTTTAGTCCAAATTTTCAGTTTAGTATTTGTACTTAATTATCATTTTTTACTACAAGCAAATGATATGAGTGGAATCACTTCCATTGCCATTATACGTCATAACTTACGTAAAAATGCTTCGATTTGGATGAAATGTTTGTATGTTGTAGGGGCCTGCCTGGGAACGAATTCTATTGAAAATGGGCGAAATGGGGTCAAAGGTTAGGATACAGGAGCGGGATCTATTCCATAGCCCTTATGCAACATAACTTACGAAAAAATGCTTCGATTGCGACAAAGCTTTATCATGTTATTTCGGAGGTATACCGAACCGGTTCTGTTGAATAACATCGATATGGGATCAAGGGTCAGGGCACAGGACCGAGATTTATTCCACAGCCGTTATTCTCATAACTTGAGTGATAACTTGAGTAATAATTTCTGGTATATTGGAAAGCGTATTATAATCAATGTATTGCATGATTTTACAAACTTGCCGCCCCGGTGGCGCAGTGGTCTAAGGCGCTGGCCTATGATCATTCGTCCGTAAGGGGTCCGGGTTCGAATCCCGGTCAGGCATGGATGTTGTGTTTGTCTTACGGCACTGGCTCTCTGCCTTCCCTGGAACCAGTGACCCTAAATTAGGGACGGGCGACTGCTTATAGCCCATTGAGTTGCTCACGGTGGTCGTTAAACCTCCAATCAAAAAAAAAAAAATTACAAACTTGTCTTTGTTAATATTTGTCCAATTTTTACAAGCAGTACTGACGATTGCATTATTGTTTCAGAAGACGTTCATCACTTCGTTTGTTTTTAACTCAGATTTCACTAAATCTGAATCAAAATCGTAGAATGGGAAAAGGTGTTTTGCTAAAGTCGCCACAGTTTTTAGATAGTTTGTATTCCTTATCGTACGTCATTTTTAACCAGATTATCAGCAATTTATATATCTTGCAAGGAATAAGAAATAAATCTTATAAATATGTATCTTGGTATAAATAGGACATGAATATTAAGTCAGATAATATCCGAAAACCTGAAATATTCTTCTTCCCGGAGGGGAAAATGAAGCCGCGTCTCCCGGATAGTGCAGAGTATGCTAACCACTATACCACCCAGAACGACCAGGAAAAGCATATTGCGTATTAAATCTGGTTATTAATGTTGCGTAGTATGTACAAATATTCGTCAAGCTTCCATTCATCTCACGTGCTGTCTTTTTCTGGGTCTTTATCTGTCCCTTGGAATCCAGTTTAAAATTTCGTTTGTCCAACGGTGGTACGTTCTTCTGGCAACATGTCCAGCTCATTGCTCTTTCGTGATAGACGTAGTGGTATTGGCTCCAATATTTTATGCGTTTTAGTGTGGAATACCTTGTCCCTCAGTCACCTGTTGCGTGGCCCGGCTGTCTAAAGGTACTGTGTACGTTTTGAGCTACTTTTCTAGCGTTCTCATCTTCATATTAGTTCATATTCATCCGTTTTCTTATCGTTTGCTCGTTTGTTTACGTTTGGAAGCTGCCAACATGGCGGCTTCCGGTATTTCGTTATCATCTATGGGCTTGGCGGATGCACGTCACGTCACACTTCCCACGTCCATGAAAGTTAACATACTCTCGTCCTCAGATGTGTCTGCTCAGTTGCCTTCCCAGCTTTCTAGTACTCCTGCACCGGTGCCTTCACTGGACTTGGCTGCGCTTTCTTCTTCAGCTCCTGCATCTGTCTCGGTGCCCTCCCTGGGAACTACTGATTCTACTGCCTTGCCTTTGGCCTGTGCTTCTCTTCCCTCACAGCCTTATGTGCCTGTCGGTTCCGAACAGACTTCTCTTCCGAGGATGTCATTTGCCTCTAAAGTGCAACGAGGCGCTACTTCTACGTCCGATTCCTCTCAACCAGATGGTCTTTTGCAAGCAACACCTATTATTCAGGTATCCAACCACAAGGTGAAGGTAACGATTGATGACAATTCGCAGATTGGCCGTGAGTTCCATAATCTCCTGGATAGAGGTGTGCTCTTTCATGCTTTACCAAATACTCCATTGCCACGCTACATGGAAGCCCTCTCTGAACATGTATCGGCTGCGTCCATTGCAGGAATTTCCCGTACTCCTCGGGGTATTTCGGTACAGATCAATCACAAGGAGGATGCTGACTTTTTTCTAGCTAACGGACTTTCGAATTTGACAAACCATCTCATCCCGTCGCCTCTTTCCAAGAGACCGGTGAACATCACGTTCTATCCTGTTCCACAGGAAGTGCCGGATACTGCACTTCCTCTCCTTGTCAGTCATGTTTGTAAAATTGTTGGCAAGGTCCGTCGCCTTTCTGACGCTCCCCGCGGAACTCGATTTGCACATGCTACAGGACCTCGCCGTCAGTATTGGTCGTCTTTCCCACCGAGAAAGCCTTGGCGGATTGCCCTACAGAAATTACTGTTGAAATTGGCGCACGAACGTACAGTTTCAAGATTTTCACTGCTCACTATTGTACACACTGTTTAACACAAAATCACACCACTGCCTCCTGTGACCGCGTTCGACGTGGACGTTCATCAAGTTCGCATCCCACTGCTGACCACATTGGTCTTTCTACTATCCCCACTACCGATAGTTTGCCTGACGCGAATTCTTCGTTTCTCCGTCAGACGAACATTTCCGTCACGGACAATGCTGCCTTTCCTCCTCTCCCCGACCCGTACGATTGTGCATCCACCTTCAAGATTGACAGAGTTGTCTTCGACTACAAATGTGTCTACAGCGAAGTGTTCCGATCCGGGTGTGCTGAGTGGTGGTTTTGGCGGATCGGCCGTCTGGCTCTTCTCCTAGCATCTCGGATATCGGATCTCCATTTACAACCTTGTCTAATATACCCTTGTTGCAACATGTTCCTGAAGCCTCGGCTGTTGTACCAGTCTCCAGTAAGGCAGCTCAGCTACGTACTTCTTCTTCGTCGACGTTCGTTTCCTCGTCTCCTGACTTGGGAGGTGAGCCTGATCCACTAATGGATACATCCGCATCAGCTACTTCTTCGAAGCGAATTGGAACTTCCACAGGCGCTGTAAAACAGAAAAAGTTAAAACAACTTTCTGTGCTGCATTCTGAGGATTCATTTAGTATTCCCGAGGTTTCCGGTTCCGGTGTTTCTCCACCTGATGTTTCTTCAAACAGTATGCTTCTCCGCTCAGGTCCTGTCAATCCTCTCTCTGATTCTGAGGTTCTACAGGCAGTTGATGCGTTTCCTCCAGTTCCTGGCCCACTGTCCAGACAGCAACTTTTACGTCTTTTTCAACCTGCACGTACGATTGTTGGTTCTGAAGAATTCCTTCACTCACCTGATCTGGACCTGTATGCGGCGGTAACGCAATTCGAAGCTTATGTGTCACTTTTTAAATCTCTGTGCGCCACCGATCTTCGGTATCAGCCTTTTTGCGACGTTACACGCGCCGTCTCGACTCCTTGAAGGAGCTCGTTGAGAAGCATATATGTGATACCTTCTATCCTTTTACCGATTACCTTTAGCTCTCTTCCTCACACCGATTACTTTTTGTTCTCTCAATGCTAGGGGATTTGCGAACCCGTTCGCAGATTCCCTGGATTTGCAGACTTAGCGCATGTTGATTCTGATGTTTTCTATATGTGTTTTTACTGTGATTCACAAGTCATGTATTGTAAATTTGCTTTATTTGTGTGTTTGGCTGTGTTTCACAAGTAATGTGCTTTAAATTTGCGATAATTGCGTGTTTTTGCTGTGTTTTCACAACTAATCGGTCTCGTTACTTGTGTGATCTCCTCATTATCTCATCATTATCTTATCTGTTGTTTCCTGAATTTGTGCCTGTTTTTAAATTACCTATAATTGTGAGTGTTTGCTGTGTTAGTGCTTTCCTCTATCGCGGATTATTATAGTGGTACGTTTGTTACCTTTGTTATTTTTATATAGTTGCTGAGGTACTCCATGTTGTTTTGCTCTCTTACCACAATTCAGTTCCGTTCGGTTGATTTATGATAGCATAGTACATTTCATGCATTTGTGCACATGTGTTATAGTGTTTGACATGCCGTTAGGTCTTTCATTGTTCGTGTGCATATTCATTTCCTTTCTGTGTAACGTTGTGCTGCATCGTGGATATACTTACTTTCCGCACTGTTGTTTTCTGTACTGCAGCTTTTAATGAATCTCCTATGTCTGTTATTTCGTTATAGCAATAACCTGGGTACCACTATGGTACCCACAGTTACCGATACTAATACCATTGCCATTTCAGGGATTTCACTCTGATCATGATGTCTTCCACTTTTGTTATTTTCCTTAACGTGAGTTGCTTTTTTTATGTCTCCTAGTTACACCAAGCATGAATCTCTTTATGCTTCTTTCAGGTGTCTGCATTTTTTGTATGTCCTTTGCAGTTACAGTCTACGTTTCTGCTGCGTATGTCAACATTGGAAGGATTCTTAAGCACGTTTCTTTTAAAAGTAGTTTTAGTTTTATACGCCGATTAATTTCTTTAAAAATATAATCTTCGCTTGATATCTGCTATTGAAGGAAAATATAGATATCAGTTATCTCCAGCTTTCCCCCATCAATCCATAAATCTTTATTACTTGTAAAATCACTGTACATCAGTTTTGCCTTCTGAAATTTCATGTTTAATCCCACGTCTTTACTCTGGGTATATATTTCATTACAAACAATAAATATTCATGCGCAGGATCAGTTTTTCTTCAATTAAGGTGCTGTACATTGGGAAAAATATCTTAACTCATATTCGTTTCAATTTTAATTTTATATCACATGTTTGATACCGTAGAGCAAACATTTTATGTGGTTTGTATGTAATAAAAAACTTCTTCAACGAAGGTATCCTAATATACCTTCCTTCAAAAAACATCTGCTTAATATATTGTGGGTCCTTAAAATATTTCTTGGAATTCTTTTTCAGGATCAGGAACCTTACTAAAATATGGAGACAACTATGGTTATTAGATGTTCTACATACATATAAATAAATGTGTCATTAAGAGAGGGACCAGCCAAAAGAAAAAAATCATTGGGGATGTAGGACGTTCTCGTAATATATTCAGCTGCACCAAAAAATGGTACATAGGGATGACAAAAACATTCCATCCGGTTAGGAGAATTGAATATAAAATAATTATAAACGACCGGAAAACATCAACTGCTTTAACGTGGGACTCATCCAATAAAATATATTCCCATTATGGAAAAACATAAAAATACTAGCACAATGCACAAGTTACATAGGCTAACTATGCGGCAACGTGTTAAACTCATAACTCACTTGAACCTGTGCAACGTAAGTTTGTCTTCTTACCGAATCCCATGAACAAACTACTAAGGAGCAACTGATAGTTTCCTGGAATGTAACGTGACCATGATATCTCAAACATCGACCTTCACACGAACGGAACAACTGATTGTTCCAAATTACCAACACTTATCATTTTTATCACACATTTCTGTTCCGTTCTGAGCCTCTGATTATCACACCCAGAGAAGCTTTCCAAAGAGGCGCAAAAGTGGGCAAGTATTGAATATTTGTATTTGCGGTATTAAAGTAGATTTTAGGCTGATATGACTTGCGTTTTGTAATACATAAATCGCGTAGGGTATTCAATATTATTGAGGAATAATCGTGTTCGTTTGGGAAAAGCATTGAGAAATATAAAGTTTGTTTTTGAGCAAGGAGGTTTTTCTTGTTTGACCAATAACAACAGCAATAAAACAGATCCCAGGAAAAAATTGTGGAAGCCATACATTTCAGTAAGGATTCTTAAGCACGTTTCTTTTAAAAGTAGTTTTAGTTTTATACGCCGATTAATTTCTTTAAAAATATAATCTTTGCTTGATATCTGCTATTGAAGGAAAATATAGATATCAGTTATCTCCAGCTTTCCCCCATCAATGATTTTATATATTATGTCATATTTATGACATAATATATAAAATCAAATTTTGATTCGAAAAGGAAGTTAGTTAAGAACAACTAAAGGAGATGTGACTTCCAAAGCGGAATATATAGAGCTATGCAAGACAGTACCAAAAAGTATTACTGAAGACGTAAAAAGATTCAGCTGTGAACAAGTGAGGAAAGCAATTGAAAACAACAAAATCCTGAAGAAAGCAAAGGGACATCTCAGTAAGGGAAGAAAACCGATTATGGCACTGAGAAAAGAAGATGGTTCTGTAACAAGAAATTTCAAATCAAAACTGTATAAAAGGGATTATACATGTACTCCAAACATTACGAAAGGTACCAGTAGACGCAGCAGACGTTGCACATGCAATCAAGAATATGAAGCGAGGGAAAGCTCCAGGAGAAAATGGAATTACTGTAGACATCATACAAGTGGAGAATTTGAAACTGTACTCACCCAAGTTTTCACTCGATGCTTTAATGAAGGGAAGATTCCTGAGGATTGGAACAACCCTACAATGATTCTGCTACATAAAAAAGGTAACATTGAGGATCTCAGGAACTACAGACCTATCAGCCACCTATCAGTGGTTTATAAAATCTTCACTAAAGTTCTTTCACACCGCTTGAAGGTGACACTGGACATGGTTGAACCGAGAGAACAAGCTAGATTCAGGACTGGCTACATCACTATAGATCATGTCCACGTACTGAGAGAACTAATTGAGAGAACGCGGGAATATGATCTTCAATTATGCATGGCTTTCATCGATTATGAAAAGGCATTTGATTCGGTGAAACCATCAGCAGTTGCAATGGCTTTGAAATCCTGCGGTATTGAAGATGCATGCATTAATATTATTAATAACATTTATGAAAATGTAAGTGCAAAGGCTCTGCTGTCTGAGAGTACAGCACCCATAAAAATTGGAAAAGGAGTGAGAAAAGGTGACACTATATCTCCGAAACACTTTAATGCCGAATTGGAAAATATCTTTCAATCACTGAACTGGAAAAACAAATCACTGAACTGGATAAAGATTGATGTAGATTATCTAACTCACCTTCGTTTTGCTGATCAGTTAGTCATTTTTAGAACCATCAGAACTGCAGAGTATGATCCAGGAATTTGTTGACAGGAGTAAAGAATTGGGATTAAAAATGAACTTTCAGAAAACAAAAGTGATGTACAAAACGCCTGTAAATGCTTTTAAAATTGGCAATTATGCCTTGGTCCAGAGGCTGCAATTTGGATGTTGTATTGGGAGGTAAACATACCACTTTCAATGCTGTCAATGCAGGTGCAACATTGTGTGCTCAACAATTGTCCACTAGCAACAAGATTTTCTGATGATTTTCAGCCACATCGTTGTCACACATGGCAAGATACTTGCGAAACATTGTTTGGGTCATCCAAGCTTTTCTGTTGTTGCGGCACATGATAAGAAGTGATGACATATACACTCCTTTAAAACATCTTGGCTTGACAGACTTGCCTGTAATCAAAGGTATACGTTTGTTCCTTTCGCACTTCTTTTCATGAATGTCCATCGTCTTAGATGGTAGCATCTGATAAAAAAGTTCTGTTTCATCAACATTGTAAATGTCGGACCTTGCATAATCTGTAAGTATGTGGTCCATCTTCTTTGTTATCCAGTCATTAATTGCAGTTACGTCTGCTTTTCCTGAATCTAAAATCACAGCTTTGCAACTAATGTTGTGACGGCTTTTAAATCTTTTTAATCAGCAAGTTCCCGGAAAAAAGTGATCTAAGCCTATAGCCATGCTCAGATCACTAGCTTTTCCTTGGATCATTCGGCCACTCACTGGTAAGTTCTGGGCACTGGCCGTTGTAAACCAGTAAAAAAAGGATATGTTCTACATCCGGACTGCGAACCGGGCGTGCCTTCTTTCAATTTGCGGCATTTTCCGATTTTCGCTAACTCCGCCAAAACGTTTTGTCGGTTCTTTACATTTGTGAATAAAAAACTTTGTGCTATCCAATATTCTTTGGCCACCTGCGTTTTCTTTTGGCCTGCGTCACATTTTCTTATTATGTGCCCTTTTGCATTTTCTTATTATGTGCCCATGCTATGTGTGCTACGAGTCATTGTAGCCAACTGAGCCGTATTGCCGCAACAGTGACCTCGGAGAACGCAAGAGCGGCACTTATCATTTTCTTGTGTGGGCAGCTGAATGCAGCCACCGCTAGGCTAGTTCAACTTCGATCCCAGCTGCTGCTCCTGGTGTTGATTGGTTTCTTTTTTTTTTTTTTGGCGTCAGTTAGTTAGAGAATGACTAATGAAGCTCGAAAAAAACCCTCTATGTTTTTGTTTTTATGTGTAATCTTCTTGTAATGTCTTTTGCAACAAACTGGTTTGTTTTTAAGGCATTCGTCAGTTTATTTTCCACTTGGAGAAGCACATCAAAGGATAAGCAACATTTCGTTATATTCGTAACTGGGAATTTTGACTTCGTTATAAATAAATAATTTACCATGTGTTTTTCTACCTAAATCAAGGGGAATGGTCATTCCTTCTCTGTAACCGTAAATTCGTTATTAGCGACTTCGTTACAAACTGGCTGGATTGTAGATGTTTTACATGCAGTTTCGATTCAAGTGCCATCAACTAATATAAATTTACTATTTAAAATACTATGTTTTTAATCTACCCCACTGAAACCTTATGCTTTACATGAGACGACATTTTTAAGAAGAGGGCACAGCGCAGTTTTTAATTTCATTTTCTGTAAGAAATTCAGTTTTACAGGCACGTGTGGAAATTGCACCTTGACTTAAATTCAATAAGTGACTTGAGGATAGGCGATATGGTTATTTTACCGATATTAAACATATTTAGGCTTTTGAAACATTTTTTCACTATACAATTTAAGATATTGCGTTTTTTTGGTAGTCAAGTTCATGGCACTAAATAAATATTATTTAGTGGATATTTTTGTGTTTTTCTAGTTATGCAATCATAAAGATATGACGAATCGGAAATTACTTATCGTCCCGGTGGTCCAATGTCCTGAGCGCCGGTTTCTGACCATTCATCTGAGATGGGTCCTGGTTCGAATACCGTGAAGCATGGATGTTTTGTTTTTCATGAAGCCCTGGGTATCTAATAAAATTTGCAACAATTAGTCAGCTGATTTGGTTAAAGAGAACTTGAAATGGTACACTAGCATTAACGATAATTCATCAGTAGTTACCAACATAAACACTATTTTCTAAAATAAGGCACATCCGGGATGCAATACAAAATACACTTCTGTTGATCTCAAAAGCACCTGTGGACCCACTGTACGGACGGAGAGGCTGCTAGAGAATCCATGTAAAATATTCTGCTCAGAATTCTTATTACCATTCAACAAACTGGATTGTTTTTATGAATCTGAGACACATTCATTCAAAATATACCGTTGCTCGAGTGTCGCACGACACAGTGTGATACACCTGTTACATATATTTTCACACTTTTACATCTTCAAATTCTAACTACACACACACATAAAATATATATTTACATAACGCCGTAAAATATGTCTTAAAAGAAATATGAAAGTTATTTCACTTCTCGTTCTTTTCTCTCATGTTCTAAACTTCATGTGGGGCCAAAATATTCCCAAGCATATTCTAAAACAAACACTATTGCTAAAACTCATCAAATCCTTATTCCAATTTTAGCGTGATTTCCACTGAAAAGCACGATAGACATTTAATAGACAATAATCCCACGATAGGCATTTATATAAACAATTCCAATAAAATGTATGATAATATATTTATTTCCCTGGAATTCGTATATCGAAATAACTTATGTATTAAAAATCTTGTTAACAACTAAAATAATGTTTTAGAAAATACATGTCTCTTTTCTTTCACTATTATACCATACTACTTCCCAGGATAATTGCTTATCAAACATTTTAAATCACTCTTAAAAGGCGAAATGAATTAGCAGAACAGAAGTGTTGTTATTATAAATGTAATTTATATTATGAAATTGAGCCAGGATAACACGGGCGATTGGTGCGAAGCCGGAGCTTAGACTTCTGTGCTATCGCAGTGGCCAATATGCCATTTGATTGTCATTTATTGTAAGAATACATATATAAAACTAAATATCCATTCTTTCATGTAAATTGTCTAGAAAAAGGTAATCACTTCAAATCATATCTTCATCGCCAACCATTCTCAATACACTGCTAGAAGAAGCTCTCGCTATGATCTCTTCCAGAACAATTTGTCATCAGCCACCATCTACTATATCACTCCGACGTTTTTCTGAATTTCCCGCGTCCATTTCCGCTGCGTCTAATGTTTGGCGCTTTCCTGGCCCTCGGATTATAATGTAAAATTAGATTTGTGCCCTCTTGTCAGATCTTGTGACATTATGTTTATCATAGGAGTTCGCATAAGACTACAATGTGTTGGAAACATATCCAATGATTAGAAATGAAGTATACTTGATTTATTCATCTGGATAGACTCGTTATGATTCATAAGGAAAACCTTTTTCATTCAGTATGAATATTTTGGAGTAGGGACGCAATTAACCTTCGAAAATTTCCTTTCAAAGGCCAGCCAAATTAGTAATGTATACGTGACATTTGCAGATGTTATGTGTTTCTACTTTCACATAGGCCAAAAGATGGCAGTATATCAGCCCTAACTTCTCAATCGTCTACAATGTGCCAGAGATGGAACTTTACTTTAGAGGGAGGAAAAGCAATTTGATGTGTCTTACCGCGTTTGGCAGATTGTTTAAAATTTCTTCTAATACGAAATATCTAGATGTCACAATGTTTTTTTGCCGTTTGTTAGGGTTGCTTTCTGTTTTAAAATTAAATAATGTTCTTTTAATTTACAGTATTTCTTCGGAAAAAAGTTATAAGTAAGAGATCTAACAATGTGCAGTGAAGACAATAATTGCATTTGTTAGTTCCGGTAACGCTTGAAAAAGCGAAATCTCGCTGACTAGGAAATTTGAGGAAGTTCAGAAGTTTTCGTGTCCAGGTAGTTTGGCAAATATAATCATACCGTTGCATTGCGACGAATTATTTTTACTGTTATTCAATTTCGTTATTTTAAAGAACAAATATAAAAGAAGGTAGAGGTGTACCTCTTCGAAAAGGCAATTTCCAACGGTAATTTAAAAATGTATCGTGTTGTTACACGAGAAGTGGGAAGCATGTGTCTTGTTTCGTTTACAACCCAAATCGACAACGCAAAACTTGGATAATCCGGCATGTTGAAATCTTTTCATGTATCAATTGAGCCTGTCGGATGTGTAGGTAACTACGGATTTAGTTTCCTTGTTGTGCACTGAATATTTCGCAAATTTATTCAGTGTTAAATCTGAAATTAAGAATAATGTGAATTTTCTTTTATTTTTGGGATGTTATAATGAATAAACGAAATAACATGTTTCATAGCATTGTGAATATATTGGCTGTTTTGCTGTAAAAGCAAATTTCTGTGATAGTGCCTTATAAACCCCGATTTTCCTCTATAAAGATTATGGAATGGACATGCAAATGCTAGTAAGAAAATAAGGAAGAAAACACATAAACGTAGATAAAAAGGCATGAAACTTGAGCAACTGTTTTATTGGAGCACATTAGAGTACTTGATAAAAATATTATAGGAAAATCACTTTGAAGAAGCTGTTTAAAAGACTGTTTCTCCTCCTTCAAGACAGTTTATGTTTGCCAAATTACAAACATTTATAAACACGATATCATAAATTATCGTTTGTATCTGATTAGATTTAGCATGAGATTACGTAGAAACAGTGAATGAATAAGATTTGCATTGCTGATCACTAAATTCATTCGCACAAGTATCTGGAGGAATACTTTAAATGCTCAGGTCTGTAGCTATGATCGTTAATATTAATCTCACATGTTCCCGAATTTTCACATCACGATTTCGAAACTAAGCCTAATACGTCTGTCGTTATTCTTGAACTTCCATAATGTGTTAATGCGTAATTTTGTGAGTGATTAAATAATTAGTCGAAAGGTGGAGGCAAACATTTTGAATACACAGATGGAGTTTCAATAAAATAAAGTAAATGCCGGAATTAATTGGGCAACTTACGTACTTGAATACAGTGGAGCCGCCCCGGTGGCGCAGTGGTCTAAGGCGCTGGCATCTGATCATTCGTCCGTAAGGGGTCCGGGTTCAACTCCCGGTCAGGCATGGATGTTCTGTTTGTCTTACGGCACTGGCTCTCTCCCTTCACAGGAACCAGTGACCCTAAATTAGGGACGGGCGACTGCTTATAGCCCATTGAGTTGCTCAAGGTGGTCGTTAAACCTCCAATCAAAAAAAAAAAAAAAAAAAAGAATACAGTGGATGATTAATTACGAAGGTTATTGTGGGCATTGGGAAACACAAACGATGTAAGTTGCTCGAAAAAAGATGCAGATAAGTAGTACACCCGCTGGTCAGGCTGCTTGAAGGAGAGAGTTCGAAGTGCACGCAGAACACTGCGGCTTGGAACGAAGACTAGAAAAGCGAAAAGGGGGGCCATTTGAACTTCCATGAAGTTAAGAGCGGGCGCCAATTTTTTGACCCAGGACTGGTTCTCTTTTTCATATCCTGAAAGGGGCAGAAAGAAAAGCGACGCGTATGATGGAAACATGACCGTTTAGAACGAGCATTAATCTAGGCAGTGAAATACTTCAGTATGGCGAATTGATAAGGTCAAAGTAAAAATAATTTGCATTTAGCTTAAAAGGGTCAAGTCCAAAGCTATGGAAATCATCTGAGGTAGGCAAATGGCTTGCACGGGATGGTAAAATATGTTTGCCCTAACTTTTGCATGTGTGTAAGTAGGTGGCGCGCATAAAATACGGAGCACAGCTAGGGAGTTTCGATATCCAAGCGAGAAGAAAAGGTTCCGATTAGATAGAAGTCGTGGGGTTTGGGGTTCTGCGGTTGGCTGCATTGCTAAGGGCCGACAGATTTCATCTGATTTCGAGACAACGAGACTTGGAGAAACAAACCACCATCTCCGAGCCAAGGAAAAATATATAACCTGCATTGTGATGATAATAAAAAATACCTTGTTAAAAGAAGTGGACAGTGTGTCCCTGACGTTAATGTAAAGGCTCAATTTCCTCGCAAAAAGTCTGAGAGGGATGGTAAATCTTCTCCATCTGTATTAATCACGTGTTTCTGGACCGCTAGCAAAAATGAATAACGTAAAGCAGAAATTGATGTTAACTGAAAGAGAAACCAGAGGCTTGAAATCTTTGGCACACGAAAGACTGGAACGTACATCCGATCTTCTTTTTTTTTTTTTTTTCTTGTATCAGCGAGCTATCTTAGAAGAAAGGACTAGAGGACCCCCGTTTTACATCTGAATAAGGGGCGAAACAAGAAAAGGACGGAAAATCATCTCTATGTCCCAAAGCAAGAGCGGGAGATTCAACAACAATCCAACTTCATAAAATAACTTCGTCCGCATCCTATGGAAACATGTTGTGGAAACAAAGTGTCATCCACCGACATATGTGTCCGTGTGTGTGGTTCAAGCTTCGGAGTAAGTGAACAATGCGCTCCGAATTACTGCCGGCATATTTCAGTGTTGTGTTACAAAATAAACTGGGATTTATTCAATCCTACAATAACTGTAAGTGTAGGAACTTGTATTGCTTTGATTTTCACCTTTTAGAAAACTCATTCGAACGTATAAGCCTACGAGAACTTACTAAACTTAAAAAATCGGAAACTATATCAGGCTATCAATCATTCGCAGGGTAAACGGCGACTAATTGAGCTCCTTGTTAGCGGCTGAAATCGAGGCTGCTCGATGTATGTTTACGAAATATATTCTCAAGGGACGACCTTACCTTACTTTACATTTTCGTGTTGTTTTTTGTAGCTTAAATGAAATATGACTGTCTTCTTGTAAGAAAACTTTCATTAGATTGAATAATTCTGAATGCAGGTGTAATTTGTTTTCTTTGATTGGTTATTAAGTTTCTTTTAAGAATAATTCTTTCGCCCCATTAAGTCCTGTGGCAGGAGGAATCCCAGAATTAATAATTTGTTTATTATAAATTTTTAACATTCACCACAGGCAGTAACCGTCCTTCGGATAAGTTCTTTAAATGTTTTCTTTAAGCGTTGTTCAATAAGAAGTGAGGTTTTCTGTACTGAAAGAGTCAAATCGTTACATGCCTAAACATAATCGCAGCCAGGATCTAGACAGCGGTCCCACAATTGCACAGATCATTGGATTTCTGCGGCCTTAAAGGAGGCCAGCCAGCTTTTGCAGTCAGTTATCTACAGCTTCTTCATCTGATCATCCGAAGTGAAGCATTTACCTATGAGAAATATTTTCGTAGGTCCAAAGATGTGAAAATCGGAGGGTGTCAGGTCACGTCTTACCTTCCGATAATGAAAACAGTTTTTAAAAAAAAAATGAAGGGCAAGAACGGGAAGAAATCATAAATATAATTGATTTTAAACAATACGGTGAACAATTATTAATATTGAAGTTTCTAAAAATATACAGATGTCTCCAGAATAAAGAACAAATATGTTAGTAGAGTTATTGCCCGTCTGGTCTTTTAAAAGGAACGAGAAAATTAAAAATGCAACGTGTTAAGACTACTTGCGAGGTTCGAAAATTCTATTTTATAATATATTGTATAAAACATAAAAGAGAGTTTCCAGAATTTCAATTATAATATTCAAATACAGTATATTTAAAAAATGCTTGCAGTTTGGTATTTGTAAAATAAGTTATATATTGAAACAGCAATGAAATTTTCCTAAATGTTGGGTGTCACACTCATCTTAAATTAGCCTAAGAAAAGGATCACTTTGAAAATTAACAAATGCTTACACAATATCTCGAATATTGTAAACATCAAATACCTAAAAAAAAAAATCTTTGTTTTTTTTTTTAATTCCTTTCATTTGAACCTCCAACAAGTCAGTTCGGGTGTTCCAGAAAGGGTTTCTAGACAAATTGTTCACTTTCTGTTGCAAGCGGTTACTCTTGCGCGGGCTCCCACTCTCTCAGTTGGTTGCCTGCTCTGAATGGAAGTGTGCGAAAATGGTTATCAATAAGAGTTCCATTCTTATAACTATTCTAAAATTTTCTTACAAAAACAACTCCTCTCAAAATATTTAAATTTACTAAAACATTGTGTGAATGTCTGTTTAAATGAAATTTAAAAAGGAAAAAGATTAATAGTATCCTTATACAATTCTTTAAGAGTCCATCATGCGTCGGCACTTCTGTAAGCGCCGGACATGAGGTATATATTAAAGAAACAAAAAAACAATATTTTTTTCTAATGAGAATAAATAATTATAAATAGAATGTAGAAATTAATGTTATAAAAAAAAGTATATGGAATCTTGAATTTTATCTGAAAACAATTACACCATACGTGTGATCAAATATATCCGGGGAATAAATTTTAGCAGTCGATTTACTGATATACGTGACGTATCCGTACATGGCCCGTACTGGAATAACATGACGCATATGGCCCGGCAGCATCAACAGGTGAGCACGAACGGTAGAGAGGGCCGTTAGGAAAGAGGTGAGTGACTTTCAATGTGGCACGGTTATATAGGACACAATTTCGGCAACAAGTCAGTTCGGGAAATTTTCACCGTGCTGCATTTAAACTTATCAACTGAAAGTAATGGAAACGTGAAGTGGAAACCCCTATTGCTAATAAGAACAACATTACGATATACGTAGTAGGTCAGGTCAAATGACAGAGATCAGGTGCCGCAGAAAGTGGTGCGAAAAAACACTTTAGCCTCCGTTGAAGCACTCTCCATCGAGTTCCGAAATTCCGGTTGAGGCGCCAGCACAAGAACGGTTTGTTAAAAGCGGAAGGAAAAGGGTTTCAACGGCCGTGAAGCCGCACACAATCGAAACATCATGGAGATCATCGTCAAGACTCGGTTGAAGTTGTGTATATCTGGGCCTGAGCGTATTCTTGAAAGTTGAAACAATTTCCTTGCAGTAAGAAATCAGGTTTTACCATATCGAAGACCGGCGGACAAATTCAAATGTGGAAGATATCAGAGGAAGGCTGCAAATACTTCAAAGTTGTTATGTGAATATTCGAGTGCTGCACAGAAATTGAGGCCACTTAGCTGAATTGAGGCGTTTGAGGCTGCTTGGCTGTCAGAGAAAATATTTTATTCCCTCGCGTTGCTGCTGGGCAGTACCCACAGCAACGCCTCTCTGATTGCTAACAAATCTGCTTGGAAAACAGAGGAGTCAGACAATAATTTATCTGTTTCGCGAATGTCTCGTTGAAATCCGAGAGCTCGCAAAACCCCGCACCAACGCATCCACCGATGTCGGAGACGTCCGTGAACACCCCCTCCCCCAAGGGGAAAACTTTGTCCCATGTCGGGCAGATCTCTTCAGCCGGGAGCAAGCCCAGTCTATAGCTGTCTCTTAGTGGTTCAAATTCGTTTCCGAACCTGAGCTACTGCATTGCAGCTTCTCTCGCCACAACTAGGTCCGCCGGTTCACATCAAACTAGCACTTGCCGTGCAGCTGTGGAGGTCGTAGGGAAGCACGTAGTGATACCTAGCAGCGCTCTTCGCTGTATCTGGTTATAACCAATTCGCATTTTAACAGTGTCCCACCACCATGTTGAACACGCATAGGTGGTCATGATGTAATGGTTCATCGCTGTTTTTTATTGATAAACTAAAGTGCTGATATGATTTTCCGATGATTGATATTTACACGCAATGTAGGGAAATCATTTAGTTCGACAATTGAACCTGAAATCAAGTAATTATTTTCTTCCTACAGCCGCACAATTAGTTTCATTTTGTTTCAGACGTGTAACAAACCATCTGTTAGACCTGACTACCTAAAGACATCAGGGCTGATCCGACAAAATGTCACGAATAGTGAATTTGAATACTTTAACCTTCTTTTAGTGTGTTGTTGCAGAAAAGGACTCATATATATGCTGTTTTAATTGATGGATGTTGTGTTCTCTGAACAGGAAATAAATATTTCAATATTTCAGATTGCTTCATTGCTACCACAAAGTAGTCACTTAGCATTTAACTTTTAGTGTTTTAGAAATATCTTCAGTGACTGCTACAAATACCACAGTATATAAATACATGTCTTAAAATACTACATAGTCAGATGTAGAGGTGTTATGAAATGTTGAAAATAAGAGATTATTTTTAAGTCGAGAGGATATTTCACGTTCGGGTTATACACTGAGTTGCCACTTTATTATTACCACCTGACAGTTTTAAGCAAATGAGCTATGATTATGCGCTGTAGCTGCCAGAGGGCGAGGATAGTATAAAAAGGAAAAACTTAGTGCTTGCGACAGTAGTAGCAGTGAATTTTGGGTGACGAGATGGGTAAAAAATGCGATTTGACGGAATTTTAACGTGGGATGATTCTAGGAGCTCGGAGCCATTGAGAGAGTATCACCGAAACCGCCGCATTCGTGAAATGTTCCAGAGCAGCTGTTGTTAAAGTGTCTAAAGAAGGGACTTTCAGCCAAAAAACTGGGTCTCTGCGTGCAACGTGTGTTCGTCATCGGCTAATGACTGCTGCGGCGGACCGGAAACTGTCCAGACTGGTAACAGACAACAAAAGTGCAAACGTGCAGCGTGCAGCAAATTACAGACCATCTTAATCAAGGATCCAATCAAATGATCTCTGCGAGCACTGTTCGCCGTACACTGCATCGGGTGGAATATGGCAGCCGAAGGCTTGTTCGAACACCTGTGCGGTCTGCAGTTAACAAGAGAAAACGTCTCCAGTTCGCACAGGAGCACAAGGATTGGACAGTCGATAATTGGAAACAAATTATGTGGTCCGATGAATCACGTTTTCAGTTTCACCATGCTGATGGCTGAGTGAGAACATGGCGGAAACAGCACGAAAGCATGAACCCCAAATGCATTGCTACAACCCTTCAAGCAGGTGGAGGCAACGTTATGGTTTGAGGAAAGTTTTCCTCGTATGCTTTGGGCACTTTAATTCCTGTTGATCAACGTCTGACTGGCACATCATATCTAAACATCGTTGCCAACCAAGAGCATCCTGTCATGTGAATGGTTTATCCGAATGGCGATGGCTAATTTCAACAATATAATGCGTCCTGCCATAGTGCTCGTATTGTACAGGATTAGTTTCAGGAACATGCCGGTGAGTTTACTTTGCTTATGTGGCCCGCACAATCTCCAGAACTCAACCCCATTGATAATTTGTGGGAAGAAGTTGAATGAGCCATCAGACAGCTGGATCCACAACCCTGCAATCCCACACTCCATTAAAGTTCTATTCATCAAGCATGTTCTCAGATTCCACAAACAACCTATCAATATCTCGTGGAATCCATGCCATGAAGAATCGACGCAGTATCAACCGCAAAAGGAGGCCCGATGAAGTACTGATAGGGAGGTCATAATAAAGTGGCTACTCAGTGTGTATTTGGAAATGGTTGTATTCCCCTATGAGGACAATAACGAGGAAGAATGTACAGTGCTGGTTACCTAAAATGCAACACCAAGAAGGACACGAGATAGCAAAGCCAGATTTACTGGACACATAAGAAGAGATACAAAAACGAAACGATTGAGCTCACAGGCCCGTGAGACTTACGGAACACGCAGACATCAATAGTTCGTGTGGCCCATATGGCTGGCAATAACGGCCGCTACACGCCGCGGCATCGAATGAAAAGACTTTGGATGTGGGCTTGGGGTATGTCGGTCCAGGATGCTTCCACACGTTCGCACAGTTCATCAGGTGTAGCCGCGGGTGGTGTTTGCCGGGTCACTCGGTTGCTGATCAGCGGCCAGACGTGTTCAATGGGCGACATATTGGGAGAACAGGCGGGCCACAGAAGCAGTGACTCCTGGTGGAATGTGAAGAATTGTTGCGCAATGCGTGACACGTGCTGGAGCGCATTGTCCTGTTGAAACGTGTTCGCTGGCAGGTCCTACAGGTAAGGGAGGATTACAATCTGCAAAACGTCGGAGATGTAGCAGTGGCTGTTGAGTGTAACGGCGATGCGTACCAGAGGGGTGCGGGCGTCATATCCAATTACGCCCCAAACCATAACGCCAGGCGACGGAACGGTATGGCAATGCATGATGCAGGCGTCATACAGTCTCTCGCCGCGGTGCCACTACTCTCCGGATCCGACCATCTTGGTGTTGCAAGCAGAAACGGGACTCGTCGGAATATACAAGGTCGTGCCATTCCATAGGACAGGCGTGGCGTTCAACGGCCCACTGCCACATCACTCGCTGATGGTGTAACGTCAATGGTAATCGAAGGAAAGGGCGCTGTGCGACAAGTCCCCGCACCTGCTGATGACGTCAAACGATGTGTGCTGACACAGGTTGTTGCGAAACTCACCCTAATTCCTGCGCTAACGTTCGTGATGTGGCGGTGCGAGCCGTCAATACCCGCAGCACAACATACCGGTTTTTCTCGTTCGGTGGTGTGCAGCGTCTTTGGCAATCGCTCACGTCGGTCCGTCCGTCCCTCCTGCACCCGCCGAATCCATACTGGCCTCACTGTGGCTGGATGTCGTACCTCACGGGCGCCGATGTCTCCGGTACGATAAACAGCTGTCGTGATAAGCCACTATTCTTCCTCTGTCGAACTCCGGAACGTGCTGGAATGACTGCCGTATTCTGCGACGAGGCATCAGGAAGCCTCACACGTTCAGGTACGGCAGCACAACACACTTCCACTACTTACACCCTGCCTTCTGTACGCCCTCCTTATAGTGCTTCTCGGTGGCGTGACAGGCGCACATGATTTGCATATGCCCTGCAATGCTAACCGTTTACATGTTCTCTCGAGGGCAACGCATGCCACGAATTTCCAGCCAATCGGATGCTTCCTTCTTGGTGTTGCATTTTGGGTGGCCAGCAGTGTATATGAGGAAATATTTTGGGGATTATGTTAACCTCCAAGAAATATGAGAATGAAAGATGGGATTTTTAACCACTACTGGTATCCATAAATGTGTCGCTTTCAAGCGTTGATTTAATCAGGCCTGCTGGGAACTCATAACCAAATCGCTCCTGCATCTACTTCCGCATAAGCAAATTGCATCGCGATTGCGAAACAGTCTCATTTCAAGGCGGAATACACCAATGCTTTCTTTTACTATCACTCCCTATGAGCTGCTTCATATCTTGGAAATCTCGATGGAACATCTGATAAGTAGATATTTTTTTATCATGGAAAATTAATCATTAGAAATAATATCACTTAATAATAAATTGCTCTAGAGCAAAATGTATTATAATTAGTTTAAGTACGATATTAGAAAAAAAAAACTAGAAAAAAAAACTTTGAAAGAGGTTTTCTTATCGTATCCTTCGTTTTAATTAATTTTTATAAATGTGACCGGTGATTGGCCGTTCTACAACAGAGGGGGGAGGTTTATATCAAATTTCCATTGGTTGCCGCCATGGAAGAGCTGGATGTGCCATTGGAATTATGTTTTCGCCTGAACAATTCAGCCACCGAAGCATACAAAATATTGGAGGCATATAGCAAAAACGTTCTGCCACATTTAACAGCATTTATGTGGGTTAACGAATTTCAAGAAGGTCTTTAAATGACAAGCAAGAAACTTAGGCCAAGCCTTCCGGTGACGGTTGTTACTGGTGAAGCAATCAACCCCTATTAGTGCTACGTACACTGACGGAAAAAGAATCCCAACACCACGAAATAATAGTTGTAGAAGAATGAAATGGCGGCTATGCATTTGTATAAGTAACATATTTAATCGATTAAGGTTTCAAGATCACAGCTTAATGTAAGCGCGAGAAAAGCAATTTTAAATGTGAAATGCTGGTACATTAATAACCGGTGTAACCGCCAGAATGTTTAATGCAAGCATGCAAACATTCGTACATTGTGTCGTACAGGTGCTGTATGTCAGTTTGTGGGATGGAGTTCCATGCCTGTTGCACTTGGTCGGTCAATACAAGGACGAATAATGCTGGTTGGGGGCGACGCTGGAGTTGTCGCCCAATGATGTCCCATACGTGCTGGATTGGAGAAAGATCTGGTGATCTAGCAGGCCACGGCAACATGTCGACACTCTGTAGAGCATGTTGGGTTACAACAGCGGTATGCGGGCGAGCATTATCCTGTTGGAAAACAACCCCTGGAATGATGTTCATGAATGGCAGCACAACAGGTGGAATCACCACATCGACGTGCAGCTGTGCTGTCAGGGTGCGTGGGATAACCACGAGAGTGCTCCTCCTGTCAAAGGATATTTCTCACCAGACCATAACTCCAGGTGTAGGTCCAGTGTGTCTCGGTCGCAGACAGGTTGGTTGCAGGTGCTCACATGACCTCCTTCTAACCAACACACGGCCATCACTGGCACACTGGCTGAACCGGTTTTCATCAGAAAACACAACAGATCTCTACTCCGTCCTCCAATGAGCTCTAGCTTGACACCACTGACGTCGCAAACGGCAGTGGTTTGGAGTACGTGGAATGCACGCTACAGGTCGTCTAGCTCGGAGCTGTCCTTCAAATAACCGATTTGTTACAGTTCGTTGTGTTACTGTGGTGGCAACTGCAGCTAGAATTGGTGCCGCAGACGCCGTACGATGCGCTACGACCATACGCCGTAGACGGCGGTCTTCCCTCTCAGTAGTGCCACGTGGCCGGCCGGAAGCCGGTCTTCTTGAGGCAGTACCTTCCCTTGACTACCGCTGCCTTTAATCATGCACAGTGGCTACATTCCTGCCAAGTCGTTCTGCAATATTGCGGAAAGAAAATCCACCTTCTCGTAGCCCTATTACACGACATCGTTCAAACTCCGTGAGCTGTTGATAATGGCTTCTTCGTCTTCTTAAAGGCATTCTTGACTAACATCAACACCCTACGTCGAATCTCAACGATAACTAAAGCTCACGAACGTTACAGCGCGTATTTACAGCAAACCTGCTTTGCATGTTCCGAGGGGCGCTACTAGCGCCACACGTATGCGCCGAGCGCGAAATTTGCATAGACGTCATCTTACAGATGTACTCTCACCGCCTACCAACTGTCGTTTATCTAACACAACCCCTTCTTGGTGTTTCGATTATTTTTCCGTTAGTGTATATTGTTAGAAGATGATCGTCGAGTGATAGTATGCAATTGGGAGAAATTCTGAGAATGTCGCTGTGAGTGCTCATGTTATATTGCGTGATCATTTGAATATAACACGCGTGTGAGCCGGAGAGTTCCACGTTTGCTAACACATGAACAGATGCAGGAGCGCGCTGATGTTTCTTAAACATGGAAAACGAAGACTGAGGAGTTTGACAATGCTTCCCTGGATGCCATATTAACTGGAGTTTAATCCTGCATTAATCACTGTGATGCGGAGTCCAAGCAACAAAGTCCGGTGTAGATGTTATCTTCTTGTTACAATATTAGCGGGATATCCGAAATTTATGGGGGAATGGCACCCCCTCAAGTTGTTGACGTATATACTTACGGCGCGTCACTGTTCAGATTCGAAAACAATTATTCACTATCGTTGCGTTAACTTCATTTCTCCCGCCAATTCCTCCCCCCCGCCTGTAGCGGCTCGAATCTCCTCCTACATCCCAGCAGCTTGCTGCTACTTATTCGAATCATCCTACATTCTCTGCGAAAAAAACGCTTCTCTCTATCTCAGAGGTTAACTCCTCCTGCAGGGCAAAACATGCCAGAAATTGTCCTGGAGGAATTGCTGTTCCTACCAATTGCTGTTCTAAAAATGCTACATTATTTTTTTCATCGTGGGCATATCTTCTACTATAGCTGACAGATAGTGTCGGAACTAGCGGTGTTGAATATATAATGAATAATAAACTGAATGAAACAGTTCTAGAAGTGGAAAATTCCTCTGTCAGATCTGCGCGACCCTTTATTCAACTATCCGAAATATGCCAAATGATAATTATTCAAGATTACACATCCAACACAAGTCAACCTGAGGAAAAAATTGAAGAATTTTACGCGAAAATTCGGCATCTAAATTACAAGGGCAAATAGCACTTCAAAATCATTATGGATGATTTCTATGCGAAAATAGGGAAACAGCAACAGAATGAAACTTCTTCAGGTAAATTATGTTAGCGAAACAGAAATCACCATGGAAATGCTCAGGTAGAGTTTGCAAAGCAGAAATGTTTCTCATAAGGAAATACTTTTCCAAGAAAAAGGCACATGGGAAATAGATATGGGAACATCCCAAAGGGAAGGAAAGTTAAATTCATTTCATTATGCATAACAAGTAATTAGTCATCGAAGACAGCTGTGTGAGGAACAGGTTCAACACTGGTATTGACCATGATATGTATGGCACACCTCAACTCTAAAATCGAACGTTGCAAGCCCATGAATCAAATGAAATGTATTGACATTCAACTGTAAAAAAAAATCAACAGGTTAGAACTGATGAACAGATTCTTTGCTCTAGGAGACTTGAATAAAAGAAATCACTAATTCCGTACGTCACATTTCTCATGCGGGAAGAAGCCTAAGGCGCATATGAATTTTTAAATGCAAATATGAGAGGAGATATCGTGAAAAATTATATAACTATGTGCACCCAAGGAGAAAATGTGTGTGTTTTACTTAAATGTTAAACTGTGCGAAAAAATGTCTCCATTAGAAGATTCTCTTACAGACAGAACAGGAAGTTTCCCAAAGGAAATCTAAAATTGCGGATATTTTTCCCTATGGTAATTATGTAAGAACGAATGTTTAAGTACGAATTCAAATTCTTTTATCTTTTGACACAATATGTAAAATTGCAGAATAAATAAATATTTCACTCGCTAGCTGGATAAATATGATCTTTGTGCTGCAAAATTTTTTTCACAAAATTTTTGACTCCTAGAAACCCTTCGTGCATTGCAGAATAAATAAATATTTGACACCTATCCTTTTACCAATCGCATTCATAAACATTCGGTAAACCACCTTATTGCGATGATACATTGAACAGGAGACCAAATCCACCATCTTTTTCCCTTTTTTCCCTCGAGGCATCTACGAGAAAGAATAAAATATAACAATCCGTTTTCTTTTCTTTTTAGAAATATTTTTGACAGAGAATTCGCCGCGTCAATCTGGATTTAACGAGAAGAAAATTCATGTTTTTAAAATTTCCATTCTGAAATCGGATTCTGATAAGGCAACAGTTGTACTAAACATTTAGGAACTTTCCCTTGGGAAATGATTTCCATGAACATTGCAATTTACACCAGAAGTCCTAGATGATGGTAATAATTCCCCAAAGACATGCAATAAAAATTGTTCCTGATTATCCAGATTTCGGAAGACATGTCTTTGGACTGTACTGCATAGAATATAATACAATGGATTTAATAGACTTTTGGTATCTTGATGCTTTTGTCACAAAAATTTAGCGCGCACTTGACCGGGTAACGAGTCCGTCACCTCATTGTTTCCAAACATTTTTGCAGATAATAGGTATGAGACACTCAGAACAGACCCATACCACATCGAAATTAAATATATTTCAGAATTTAGGTTTCCTTCTGATATCAACTCCTGATGATAGAAGATTTAATATGTAATAATCATATTCTATATAATGACTCAAACCGGTTGTGTAATGATTATCATTACACCGTATTTTTCACTCTAATTTTTAAGTGTAAAAGAACAAGTGAAAATAGAGCAAGAATATGTAAAGAAAATCAGAAGAGTAAAGTAAAAAAAATACATGCATGGTATTTGAACAAAAAGGAAAGTAATCATTTTGTAATAATCTGAAACACTGTTTCTCAGGCAGTTTCAAATGTTAACAGATGCGACAGGGAAGCATTAATATCGGCACTGAGGTATTAATAATTTTATCATTAATATTGAAAACAACCTTCACCACATTGAGTTATATATATGATAAATGTTTGAATATAGTGTTAATAAGGAACAATCATAAATTTTACAAAGTTGTTCCTATTAGTAAGTGAAAATTTTGGAAAGGTAAAAGGTTTTTTTTTCAGTTTTATAAAGCAATGTCCCGGTTTCTACCCCTTTGCTGTCACGTGAAAAGGGTTCCTGTATATTTTATTTTATTTTTAATGCGTTTTCCAAGCTCTGCTAAATATGTATGTCCATTTCTGAGGAATTCCTACATCGGTTTAAGCACACATTTTCTGATTATCCATACGTTAATAATATGCATAGTCTGTAATGCAGATATGGTGGCAAATAATATTAAGTGCCTTTTCAGCACGTCTTTTGTAAAAAAAGATCGTGCTTCTGTTATCGGTTTGTCCGCCAGTCCAGCCGTCCGTCCGTCTGTACCCACGATATCTCTGCAACTATTAGTCCGATTTGAAAAATTCTTTTTGCATTGGGAAGCTTGAAATATGCAAATGATGATCCTTCATTTCGGTTTTTTTACGATGTACAATTTCGCCGGTAGAGAGCGTAAATGTAGATGATGTCGAATTCAAAAAACGTTATATTCCTCATATTTGCTTCTAAACAACCGATTGAATTTTTTTTTATTTTTCGATTCCATTTATATCGAACAGTATTTTAGATATAGTTAGTTATATTACACATAGATTTTTCGCAAGGGGATTGTAAAATTAAATTACCTTTACCTCGATAACTCTTCTTCCAAAACCCCGATTCGAAAATTTCTTTGTTCAGCGGATACATCTCCTGATGGAAAATGTTTTGCATATAATTTCAAATTTTTGGTAAAGGATACTTTGGCCACCAGGGGGCGTTACGGTTAATTTTCGCTTCTGATGTATTTACCATAAAATCGAAGCTTCTAAAAAAAAATATCGATTGAAAAAATTATTTCGTGGACTGATCCTACTCACATCGATAAACATTTTAGGAATATTTTCTTCTTGAAATATTACACAGTTTCCCCACCAGGGGGCGTAGATGTAAATCATATTTTGTCAATCGCTTTACTTCTAGCAGTCCGATTTGAAAAATTCCTTCTTTGTTGAATAGTGTTTTCCGTGTGACATGTTTTTCATGTAATTTCAAAATTTTCAAGTAATTCATAGATTTCCAGCTAGGGGTTGTAGCGGTAAATTGCGTTTCCCACTATATCTCTGCTTCTAAATCTCCGATTTGAAAAATTCTTTCTGCACCGGATAGAGTCATTGCGTTCACTAGTGCAGACGTTGGCGACACCACTGCAGCCGTTCCTGACGGTGGGCTGGAGTCAGAAGTACACATGCCAGAGGCACACGTACATGTAGTCCTGGATCCTGTAGACGGTTGCGGATTTTTCGCACAGTCACCTCATGTGCAACGGCAGCTCGGATTTGCGTCGCAGTGGATGTTCTGCTTGGAAACGCCGCTCTTCTTATGCGTCGATCGGTCCGCTCATCAGTCCGTCTGTGACTCCCAGTTCCACGTATTCTCGTGTGGGAATGTACCTCGGACCATCTACGCCAGCATCGTACCACCACCGATACTTCCTGTCCGAAATCGCTCCGCAATACGACGATACGACTACCCGGCCTCGCGGATTCCGACTAGGTGACCTCTCTCAAAGTCCGATAACTGCTAAAATCGTACACGTCTTCCATGTCCTGGCATTGCAGCTTCTTTAGGGTCTTCGCACGTGCCCGTCCGACGGCGACTGATTACATTCACTTCGCCGTACTCCTTAAATACCACCGACGATAATTTGCATATTATTCCGCGCTGAGGCGTAAGCGCTCACTGGTTGGTCCCGAAATTAACATCACACCTACGTAAACTTGACCCCATTAACATATATAAATTTCATGATCGTCCGCCAAATCCTTTATGGTGTTCTTTTTTCACTTTCGGCCAGTGTATATACGTGAGAACTGGGATTTTATTTGGATATTTCCAATTCGTGCAGAAATAGTCCAAAGTAATCGAGGTAGTTGCAAACAATGCACGATCTTAATAACAAGAGTCACTCACAATACAAATTTAAATTCGTTGGCTGAATTTAAAAGATTTTATTGTATATACAAATATAAGAACTTTCGGGTTTCCCTAGAACCCATAATCAGATACAGAAGAAGGAATAAGTTTATATAGAGTGTTACGTGACATAATATAGATATCAGATATTAATATGACATAATGTCACGTGCAATCCATTTGTTAAACAACGTGAGATATATCATGAAATAAAGAAAATAGAATGCGGGTATACATAAAATACTGCATTATAAAAATAAAGGAAGGTTACTAGGTAACTAAATTAATTGAGTTGTGCTCATCTGGAGATACAACAAGGAGCACTATAGCAGAAACCGAGAGTAAGTGATTTCGTCTTCAGTTGCCTCGTATTCGGACCTGTAAATAGTTTCCAGATTGTAGGTATAGATACTGGAACATTGTCATTACAGCATAAATATCTCTCAGTAGCAATTGCAAGGCTCTCAGTGAACAGCAATGAAGAGACAGCACTAGGTGTTACGATGATGGAAGCATCATTCCAAATTGGATAGTGCAGGCCATCGCGCACGAGTCAAGATAATGCAGAAATTTTAAGTGAATTCTTTACGGCGTATTTATGTTCATTAAGTCTTGTTGCTAGTGTACGTTTTGTATATCCTATATATTTACTATCGGGAGTGTCAGCATCAATACCTTTTAAGGGGATGCTGTAAACGCCAAATTTGTTTAGCTTTGTTACTTGGTCTCGATCTTTTTTAATTAACTGGAAAATGTTTGTAGTACGTATTCCGAATTCCAGGTGAAAGTTTCTGCAAATGGTTTTGAGAACCGGTGTTATGGTTGAAAAAGAATCTATGGACCTATTTTCAATTCGACAAAATTAATTATCGCCAATCTGAGGGGGCCCCAATGGGACCACCACTATCTGCGATTCTAGCGGAAATTCTACTACAGCACATAGAAAATAAAGTGCTACAATAATATCAACAACCTCCGTGTTTTTACATAAGATATGTCGATGATGTACTTCTCTTCTTGGATCACGCACTAGCTGACATACGAACTTGTGCTGAACACTTATCATCCCAAATCCCGACCAGCAAATTCTCCATTGAACTGGAAAGAGAAGGTAAATTGCCATTTCTGGATTTTATGCTTGAACGAGATGCTGTCACTTGCACCTTGCAACACTCTGTATATAGGAAACCCACTTCTGTACCTACATTGAACCCGGCTTCTTCAGCACATCCAAAAAGCTATAAACTCTCCTCAATCACTTTTTTCTACGCAGAGTCATCACGCATTCAGCAGACGTAAATGTGAAAGAAACAAAATATTCAACATCACCCTCAACCATTGCTTTCCCACCTTTATCATAAAAAAAGCTCTTAAGAAGCTCCACCAGGAGAACTCAACTACTCTCTAAAGGGAACAACAATTTCGTAGATATATTGGGTCCATAGATTATTATTCAACCATAACACCTGTTCTCAAACCATTTGCAGAAACTTTCACCTGGAATTCGAAATACGTACTACAAACATTTTCCAGTTAATTAAAAAAGATCGAGACCAAGTAACAAAGCTAAACAATTGCGTTTACAGCATCCTCTTCATAAGTATTGATACTGACACTCCCGATAGTAAATACATAGGATCTACAAAACTTACACTAGCAACAAGCCTGAATGAACATAAATACGCCGTAAAGAATGGACTTAAAAATTATGCATTATCTCGACTGGTGTACGATGGCCTGCACTATCCAATTTGGAATAATGCTTCCATCATCGTAAAACCTAGTGTTGTCTATTCATTGCTGTTCACTGAGAGCTTTGTAATTGCTACTCAGAGACATTTATGCTGTAATGACAATAATCCAGTATCTAAACCTACAATCTGGAAACTATTTACAGGTACAAATACGAGGCAGACTGAGGATGAAAACACTTAATCTCGATTTCTGCTATAGTGCATCTTGTTGCATCTCCAGATGAGAACAACGCAATTAATTTAGTTACCTACTAACCTTCCTTTATTTTTACAATGCAGTATTTTATGTATACCCGCATTCCATTTTCTTTATTTTCTTTATATCATCATACATGGCCACGTTGTGTGAGAATTTGATGTCAAGTGACATTATGTCATATTAATATCTGATATCTATATTATGTCACGTAACACTCTATTTAAGCTTATTCCTCCTTCTATATCTGATGATGGGTTCTAGGGAAATTTGAAAGTTCTTATATTTGTATATACAATAAAATATTTAAATTATGCCAAAGAATTTAAATTTGTATTGTGAGTGACTCATGTTATTAAGATCGTGCATTAAAGGCAACTACCTCGATTACTTTGGACTATTTCTGCACGAATTTGAATTCTCCTAATACTTAAAACTTCATTCGCCTATTGGGCAAGATTCTATGCTCTCCCTAAAATACAGAAATTCGGCTTTCCTTTGGGTCCCATAGTAAGTAATATCATTGCAGCAAAATACATGTTATCTAAGCTGTTACTGTTGACGTTTTCTAATTTACCCACTTCAGTTGAAACATTTGTGAAAATTTAATTGAGCTTAACTCTCGACTCAAACTACATTCTAGCGTAAATCAACTTATGCTATGCATTGATGTCGTATCTATGCTCCCCAATGTGCAACTAAAAATACCCTTATAATCCCTAAAAGCAATTCTTATACAGCATCATTACAGACAACTTGAAGTAGAAGAAATAGTGACACTAATAGAAATTTGCACAAACCAAAGCGCCCTAATTTTCCGTGGAACGCTTTATGAAAAACTTGGAGGTCTAACAAGGGAACCTTTATGAAAAGTGTTGTATTAAAGAAAGGTGTGCTTTGGATATCCTACAGGACGGATTGGAGGGTCGGCCGGTAGCAGTTAAAGGATTACGACGCTGTTCGGACGTAATCCATATGCTAATGCTACGGTCCCTTTTCTGTGATAATCAAAACTTAACTTTTTTAATCGCTGTCTATAAACTGAGCTTTTCCTCTATAAAACAAAATGAGTTCCCTATTACCCAGACGCACACACGAAGATTCACAGTTTTCTTCTTCATTTTCGGACCTTGTTCCTTTATTTTTGTATTCTACCTTTCGTACTGGAGATGAGACTGCGAAGATTCCGTGAGCTTATATTTTACTCAGTAACTTTTTCCAGCTTTTATGAAAAATATAGCACTACTGTTTCATTGATATACATTTGTTTTAAGGTAATTGATAATTTAGAAATCGGAAGCTACCGAACTCTGCTTCTACGCATTTGATGAATGTGTTTCTTCTCAGGCTGCACAGTTAGGAGAGAGGAATCATCTTCCTTTAAAATAATATTTGGAAGGAACATTATTAAATGATGAAAATAAGTTTTTTACCTTTAGTTTATTTTTTCTAGATTTCATACTGTACACTTTGTATAACTAACCTGGTCCACCACATAAGATTTAATTTCATTCGTAAAAAAACAGTTATATCTATTTCCTTGTGTAAAATTAAGCTAAAACTCAATTTTTGCGAAATATGAGGCAGATTCCTATATTTTAATAAAATAAAAATCCCAGTACGAGAATGAAGTCATTAGAAATATTTAAGAGTAAGACATTCCTGTAATTTAGCATAATAAAACTCCCAATCCGAAATGAAATCATAGGATATTCCAGGCATTATTTTTATCGAGTTAATATACATTTCATCAAAAATTTCGCCAACGATGTACTTGGGCACGTGTTCTTGTAGATTTCTATAAAAATTTGAATTTCACCCCAAAATAAATGTTACATATAGGAAACTCTATCCTCATTCCAACGAGAAGAAAATAAAATTAAGTAGCTTGCATTTAAGTCAGTATTCCCTTGTGCTGCAACGACTGGTGCACGCCATATTGCACCTATAAATACTTAAAATACTGGTAAATTCTTATGATTGACAGTGATGCTGGTGGCAAATTACGAGAGCTTCATAGTCACACCTTTACTTAAAACTTCGTGGGGTAGCTTTTCTACATACGCGCAATCAATCTTCAGGGTAGGAAAAAACATCGGAGTTTAGTCTTCGCGTATTAGCTTCAAGTGATCTTGATGGCTACAATCCCTCGCCATTCTTCGCCTCTCTGTCATAGGAGAGAGCCATGATAAAAATGTATAAGCAGTTTTCGAAAGACATTTCAGCACTAGCACGAAACGTGTAGCTGATCTTGTCAAAAATATGTCGTATGGTGTGCTCGATACTGGTGTCCTGAGCAAAGCAGAATTTCTTGTCACGAGTAGATCGGAAGAGATGCATACAGAAACAATATTCCAGCCCTGCGATGAAAAGTTCTATTACCCCTCAAACATCAAAACAAGGTTATGAGCCGAACAACTGCCCAAATCCTGAATGAAATTAGGAAGTTAATTTTGCAAAGCAACATTCTCTCATTTTGTTGAACGCCGACATATGCGTAATAAAATATCACTTTCTATCAGACGCAAGTTCCAGGATCAGAAAAATGTTCCTGATATTTTACCTAGTCATCATAATAAATACTTCGTCGGACGGTTATTTCATTATGTTGACAATATTCACTCTGTTGGTAGATATTTTATACTAAGTTTTGCGCTATTACCTTCCCTTGTGTCACCACATTCTTTCATTATTTGCATTTCATTTTGTTTTGTGGAACGGCTTCTTTATACAATACAGAATTTTTTACATTTCTGTGAATTGTGTTTTCATTGTGCACCTGAATTTCCAAAATAAAAAAAAAATGTGACACACAATTCAAATCTTTTTAAAAGAGCCTCGCACTCTAATACAAAAATATACTTACTTATGTCTTACAATAAATTCTAAAAAAACGAAATATATTAATAGTTATGTGGTAAATTTTTTCGAAGTTTAGAAATTAGTAAGGCAGTTTTAATTCGAGCGTTGACGCTCTTAGGAAACAATTAATCTGTTGAATTTCTATCTGAATTTCCGCTAAACCTGCAATTTAAATTAGTTCAAAGCTAGTGAGTTTGAAAGAATTCAAGGAATATAGTCTTTGGTAAATATGATTTTCCATGGGTTTGGTGGAAAACATTTTACTTGGTATATTCTGCATTAAAGAAGGTATTGTTCCTTGGAATAAAAAGCTTAGATATATGTAGTATAGTTACACTATTTTTACGTGTGTGTCATTGTAATCACATATAAACTATGCATTAGTGCTATTTAATGCACTTGCGAATTTCAAATTTCCTAAAAACGAATATCGCGCAGCGGGAATGGACTGCATGAAAATTGACCTTTCCTATTTTACTTTTCACGAAAAATTGTTTTTATTTTAGGCGTTTCAGGGTCTATTAAATTATATAGAGGCTATTTTATTGTAAATCCAGTATGTTTCGAATTAATTTGCAAAACTTCTGAAAATGAATAATATCACTAATGTTTTGCATTCAGAAGCTAATGAATTTTTTGATGTTAAATATCATTTCTTAGTTTGAGAAATTGTAAAAGCTATGTATAATACATAATCAGAACCATTGAAGGTAGTTTTAAGATAAGAAAGCTGCACCAGTGGAGCAGTGGTCTTAACGCTGGTATTTGACCATTTCTCCAAGAAGGATCACTGCTCGAAAACCAGTGAAGCTTGGGTGTTATGTTTGTCTTGTGACAATGACCTGCTCTCTTTCCTGGAATCAGAAGCCCTACATGAAGTAAGAGGGAACGCTTACGGCCGACCGAATACGTCAAGTGGTCATTGAACAACTTTATTTAATACGATTAATGACTTTCAGTAAGAAACGCCTCAAAGCCGATTGCAATGGCTTTCTCACAGGAAATTTCTAAAGATACATTTTGGGGTAGATCTGCAGTTTGGCTGAAAATTTCTCATGTAATCTGGAGATCGCCTTTTAACGATTTATTCATTTTTTCAACAAAAATAAAATGTTAAAGGAAATTATTTATTTAAACCCGCATGGTTATACTTTGCTGATATAGCTGACTGAAACGTGTTTAAAAATCAAAATCATTCTAACCAAGTTTTTGTTATATTACCAGTGAACCGGGGCTGCACAAAACGCACGTAAGCCCATCTGAGCCCCGTAGAAATTGTAGGAAGACGGATTTATTTTTCAAATTGCGAACGAACAAAAATAATTGAGATTGCGAGATATTTTTGTTTGGAAAAATGCCCGTCAAATTTTTGTTGGGGGTAAGAAGAGTTCTCATTATTAGTTAACATAATCTGTGGGAAAGAACAGTAAAATAAAACCCGGTAAGTCGAGTGGATTTTCATGACTTGAAAGTGTGAGTACGCGGAGCAACACGCACTCCAGCAAGAAGACTGCATGCATTGGATAAAGTCCTCTTGGGTGATTAATCCACTCAACTTCTGCACTCACCTGCTTTTTTAAACCGCTAACCACTGATTAGCCAGATTGTATCTTGAAGAAGAAATCCAGATACATTCGGTCGAATGCATCTGAGTTCTTAAGTCGCGTGAGTTTCTGGGCGGCTCATATAGAAACCTGTTCCCACACCTACACTCATCGATTTTAAGGACGTACTTATGCTTTCTCTGTCTCTAAAATTTTTAGTGCACGGGACGAAAATCATTGCAGTTCGAGTCATTGGAAGCAGACATTAGTTGTTTCTCTCTCTCTCGCACATATTATAATGAAGCGTTATCAATGCGATTTACGAGATTTTTCAAAGGCGGTGATACCAATAAGAAGTTAAAAATAATGGGATGGAACACGTGGAGTTTTTTTCATCGGAAGCTGAAATCGGTCCTGATCTTCACGTGCATTGCAGTAAAACGCGGCATAATATATCTGAAAGAGAAAGCCAACAACGCAGCTATCAGAAGAGTAGAGAAATATAATTTCCATGGGTTTAGTTGATGGATGAAAATGGAATGTACGTGATTTCCAAACTTAGAAGACAAACACATCCTACAGAATCAAGTAGATGGCAGTTCTGCCCAGTTTTCAGGACAAAAAATCGCTTCAAACACACGGCAAAAGAAAATGCCACATTGAATGCCAATATGTTGCTTTGGGGAAGGAGAACCCAGCAAGCACACTTATGGTGGTTGCCCTGAAAGAATATTAGCAGGGGAAGTTTTGATAAAGTAACGAAACTCTCCATTACAGCTTATTCTATTTCCTTGTTAGTGACAATTTAGCTTTTTCAAAATTCAAAAGCCTGTGTCACTTAGAGGTGAAGAATGGCATCATTCTAAGTTGCAGTTATTTGAATAATGATGCTTCTGCAGGCTTAGTAATATTTTTATGTGCAGTTTGTAAAGTAAAGTAACCGGGCTGGTAGCTTACGTGATAAACGTTAAAGCAGACAGGCAGTCATCTATGTAAGATACCTGAATGATGGTTTACAGAAAATTCGCTTGAAAGCTGTAATTCCTGTAAAATCTGTTATACTGCTGGGATTCAAGGAAGTATTTTAAATGTTTCGGAAAATATATTGATAACGGAGAAAGTTTGACTGATAAGTTAATGGGACTAAATGTGGATGGGGCAGCAATCAATAGGGCATTTATAATGGAGTAAAAGAAATTTCGAGAACGATGTATCATAGTCTTATCGTCATACACTGCATCAATCATATATTAGAGCTAGAGATACTTGATATGAAATACCTTAAAGCAGGTATTTAGTTTCTTTAATTATTCTCCAAATAGATAAAGAGAACAGGAGGAGGAATCGAATGTGTTAAACAGCCATCCTTCTAAATTCTGGCGAAACATAGGGAAGGTAGCAAGCCAAATCGAGCTCTCAATTTCCTAACCACCATATTTGGTAGTACAATTATACATCTGGAAGGTGTGGCATAGCGAGCAAATAAGGAAGAATATGTGACTCAAAATGTGCTGCTGAAAGTAATGATTTCGGACAAATTCCAAAAATGTTTACTTTTCGTAGTGAATTGTTTAAGAATCTTAGTTCAGTTTTCCAAATCTTTCCAGGCTGAGGAATTCTTAATCGCTGATGTATGGACGAAAATAGAGCTAAGTGTCCTGAAGCTGAGAGCATTAAAGGTCAAGGAAGGCTCACCATGAATTTTCGGAATTCACACAGAATGAGTCGCATAACAAAACAAAGACAGCTGTCCAGCTTGCTTCCAGATCCAGTTCGACTGATGAATCTGGTAGTCAAATTTATATTACGCGCAGATGGATGAAAGGCTGAGGAATTTTAATCGCTATTTCATGGAAGAAAGAAAGTTAAGCACCCTGAAGCTGAGAACATTAAGGGTCAAGGAAGATCGATTTCATGAGTTTTCAGCATTCACTACATGGACCGGAAAAAAAATCCCTTTCACTATTTAAATGCTGATTTTGTTTTAATTTAACAGCAAGAAACTGAGAATGAGAGTCATTCAGAATGATTGAAAACGGGGAGTTTATGGAAATGAGCATATGCGTAGTTGATACATGTTACCCTAAAAAATAGTTTTCATAAGTGCCGCCGTAATAAATTGTATAATGCGTGCAAATTTTTTCTTTGAAGACTTTTCAAAGCAATTGAATAGAAATTAATAGCGCACTGTAATGTTTATGCATAGTTAATCTTATTATTTTGAGACAAGCGATTGTTTATTTCGTACTACAGGAAATGAAATTGTCAAAACAGGAAAGTATCAATAAAGTTAGTCCTTAGCAGTAGAACATTTTATGTGAGTGTGTATCTGTAAACATTAAATAAATTATTTTAGTTTTTTCCTAGTAGTGTATTTTTTATATTTGCGTTGGAATTTAGAATATCCGCATTGCGTTTGTTAAGACCGCTCAGATCTGAGACTCACAAATATGCCTGTTCCAGTTGCGCTGCTCATTGCTAAAGAAACATATGTTTACAGCAGACGAGGAGGAGGAATGTTTGCCACGGTCTACGAATTTTTGCCTCCCTCGAAGGAGCGTCAAGGATCAAGAATATGCCACGGATGGGGATCTTTCGGCGTCCTATTCTTTATTTCCGTTGCACTCTCGAAAGAAACATGACAGTGCCACGAAAATTTGTTGTAGAACAGAGAAAAACGTCTGCTTGGTTGACAGCTAAGAACAGTGTGTTTGAGGGTTTTAAGCAGCGGAACAGCCGAAAAACAATATATATCGCCTGGATATTTTGTGCTACTGAGGTTCTAATGCGACCGCAAGTCTTTAGTAAAAGCAGACGGTGGTGTCAAGCGAGCGAAAATACCTCAACAGAGCTCAGTAATCGCCGTCGCCGGAATACTAAAAGGTAGCGTGAGAGAGGAGAATGTATCCTCTCTCTCTCTCTCTCTCTATCACGTCAGTCACTGTGTTCAAATAGTGCGTGTGTGTATCTTGTTGGAGGGCCGGGTATTTTTACACAAGTTCTTGTATGCAATAGTGTGAATTATTTTGAAACATGAGTGGCTAAAAACCTGTAAAAACATTTTATTCATTTTGCATTGCACGTGTGTGGTTAGCAGAGCTGTTTGTCGCACGGACCAGACATCAACGGAGCTACATATCGTTTACTTTTTCTTGAGGTCTTACATTTAAAACCGCATATGATTTACTTTTTTGTGGGATGGGGCGTGCCCTCGCCGTTGTTGCTGCTTGCCAAAGACGTGGAAATAAAAGTACTGTGTAAATTTTGTAAACAGCTAAACGTGCCTATGTGGTCTTAAGTGAGATGCTTCTCAGTGCTGCACACTTTTTCTTTCCGCCCCAGTGGCGCAGTGGTCGAAACGATGGCTCCTGATCATTCGTCCAAGATGGGTCTGGGTTGGAATCCCAATGATGCATGGATGTTGTGTTTTTCTTACGGCGCTAGCTCTCTCCCTTCCCTGGAACCAGTGGCCCTAAATTAGGAACGGAAGATTGTTCATAGCCCACTGAGTTGTTCACAGCGGTCGTTAAACCCCCAACCAATAGAATACAAAGAACACCTTCCCTTGTTACTTCCTCACACAGATCCAGTACCCAGGAAAAAGGCCCACGGAACAACATTTATCAAGTAAACGTCAATCAAGTAGCGTAAAAGGGTGATGCCTGCCGTCCGCTCTTTTGACATCCCTAATAAGAGTAAAAAATAAATCTTCTGCTGATACTTTCTTTTTTTAATGAGCTACTACCATGATATATATTATTATTTCTCATGTAATAATAGGGCACATTTCTTTCTTAGCGGAGCTGTTTCTCACATATCAATATGTGGTAAATCAAATAAATGTATTTATCAAAAAGAGTATTGTCTCTATCCGGTGGTAAGTTTCCTTATCACTTGTTCGTGATAGCATGCCTTTTATCATGCACTTCGACCTTCGTATTGACAACTGTCTATCAATCTAATTAACAATGGTTAACCTGAAGGCTATGCTTTCAGGCTTGCTTTTATTTTGTTCTGTTAGTAAGATATGTCATCTAGTTGTTGTAGACATCCTCTCGATAATGGAAAAACGAGACAGTTGCAAACAAACTACTATCAAAAGCAGTTGGAAACAGGATACGTAGATGTCCTTAAACAGCTAGAGTTATTGAATGATTTCCTAGTTTTTCGATTTAGAAAGTTTAAAATATAGGAAGCATTTTAAATAAGTGTTAAATATGGAAATTTGTTAAAGTAATTAAATCAGTACGTGGCATTTGTAGCAATGTAGATTGATGTAATTTTCTCTACAGAATGAATACACGTGATCTTAGTCCCTTCTTCCCCACTATTATAAAATATTTAGTACGGAACGAAAGAATGTGGGACATGATTTTAAGAATGGAAGGTTTAACTTTACGTAGATCGTAGTAGGCCCTCTAATTTTTCAGCAGCATTTACTCGAAAAATTTGGGTTTGCACTTTGAGACCGACATTTTTTTCAAATGTGCAATGTGTTGCCCAATAGTCATGCAAAAGCATTTCAATAAATATCTCAGAATAAGTTTGGTTGGAAATTATAATTCCACATATATGTTATTTTACTTCAACTGCATTAATATATTTTATATGAGGAGCAAACACTTAATCAGGGCGTGCTGTTGCTTCAAATCTCTGGTAATTTGAATTTTATACGATTTATTTAGAAACAACGTCTATTCCCCATGAAACTAAATTTTACAATTTTTCGTCAAACACTCTGCAAGAGTAAATGGCTGACTACATAGGAAAACATGTGTATCTCGAGGGAAAACATGAGGATACAAAAGCATCTGTCTGTTGTGTAACCTACGTTTCGTTTAGTAATTTATTCAAAATATAAAATATATATATTATAAATATAAGCGTAAAAACTAGGAAGTTTTGGGAAGTAGAGATTTTGATATCTGGAACAACCGGTCAGGTTCATAATGGGAACAAAAAGTGAAACTTTGAAATCAATATGTAACGGCATGACTTATCGCTTGCTACCTGGGGGATCTAATATCAAGTGAAGATTAAATGGGAAGGAATCGAGTTACGCGAAATCCCATGAAACAGCGTTTAAACAAATTACAAATATATAGCAAGGCGACACAAACAATAAAAAATGTGTCCATCAACATTAGATAAAAGCAGCTGGCTCTTAGTGAACACCTAAAACCTATAAAAATAAAATGGTTCCCAGTTAGTCTGAAACAACCTTTCCAAAATGTCATCTGGACAAGAATAGGCGGTACTATTTACAGTCTCCAAGGCAAAGAAAGAATTTGAATAATGACTGCATTCATCTCTAAATGGTGTTCTGTATGCCGCTTAAATTTTCCCAGTTGTTTGGCCCAAAAAGAGGCGCTACACTACCCAGCAAAAACACAAGTGCCGGGAAACTGCTGGCCACCAGCTGGCAGTGATGGGTCACTGCTGGCTGAAATCTGCCGCTCACGGTCCGGTAGTGGTCCGTTGGTGGCAGCGCTATCAGTTGGCGAGCCATTGATGGTCCTGCAGCATCGCCGTGAATTGTGGGCCTCCAAGCAAGTGCCACTAGTGGCCCGTTGCTGGCAACCAATGCAACCCCCAACAGCAGGTGGAAGCATCGGGACTGCGCATGCGCAGAAGCAACACTTGATGTGTCTCTCATGGTACCAGCTAGTTGAAGACGACGCTATCACCATCCTGTTATTTTAGTGGATGTTAAGAAAAAAATCAATATGTGGAGAGGCGAATTAATTTCTTAATGAAATTTTACGTCGACGAAGATATCAGATTAAGCCGTGAAATACTAGATTACATGCATGAAATACACCCACTCAATTCCCATGAATAACAATTCATGGCATGGAGTGGATGAATAACAAGAAAAAATTTGAAACCGTTTGAAACACATATCCTGGAAAACCATTAAAATAGCGTTTGTTGGGGAAAAAAAAATTATACGCTTACAAAATTAATTAATTATTTGAAATAAAAAAACAGCAACGCTATGTGGTGTACTCATCCATGGGTTGAATACACAAGACTGGGACTGGCTACACTTGTTTTAAACTGGCTACATTTGTTTTTAAAGAGTAAAAGAAAATATCTTTTACTCTTTTAAAACAAATGTAGCTTCGGACAACGGGAAGGAAAGACACAACGTTAAAAATGTAACAGAATGTGACATGAACCCGGGTAAATATATGTTTATTCAACAATCTCTTTTCAAGACGGCAAGGACAGTACAAAACTTTGGAAAGCGACTCTAAGTAGGTACACGCCTTGAAAATGAGTGAAGTTCCCTTAAGGTAAAAAAAAAAAACTATCGTTACGTTGAAAAAAATAATTTATCAATTATATGAAACTGTCTTTTATGAAAAATACCTCGCAATATGAAAGAGGGAAGCAGTCGATTACAAATTGCATACGAAACAGATAGCTTCCAGCATACCCGAGCGTGGTCAATTAGTCCGGTCGGTAGCGAGCGCGGCTTCCACGTGAACGGCCCAGGATCGAATCTAGTCAGGAGCAAACGGGCGTTTTTCCGGTCTATCGAGAAAATTTCCCCAGCGCAGTGCGATAATTCACAAGCTTCGTAAGGGTAGAAAAAAAATTGTAGCTTTTGGAAACTGCGGTTATCCTTGCTTTTTTCTATTATTATGGCTACTACTGGGAAATTGGCGGACAAGATTCGGCAAGCCACCAGTTACGTCACATGGTTGCTGGCTCCCACTAGCGGACCACATTAGGCTAGCCATTATTTCTGGCACGTGCTTGCAGGGCCACTTGTGGCAGTTATTGCCTGTGATGGACCACTGATGGCCCTGTTGTGGCATATGACAACTGATGGGGTGCCAGCTGCTGGCCTGAACTGCTGGCCGCCCGAACATTTTACTGACGGTTCGGCAGCGGCAACATAGCGGCAACATAGTGCTGGGCCAGCAAGAATGTTTTTGCTGGGTAGCTGCACCTTTTTCGGGGCGAATGTAAACCACTATGTGACGAATGAAACACACACGCAAAAAAATGACGCATGTTATGCATCCAACATGATCTGTGCAAAGTTTAAAATACTGCAACATTTTTTATGTTTCATGCACTTTTTATTCTTCCCTATATTAAATTGAAAAGGAATTAAATGTTTTTTACATCTTTTGAAGAGCCTCTTTTGGGTGGCTGAAATAATTTGATGTTAGCATTCAATTGCGCTTTATTTCTACCACATGGTTTATTATTATTTTTAATCCGTTTTCTGAAGATATACATTGTGAGCTAGACTTGATTTCGGATAATCTTTAATTGACTAAAGATGACCTTTAGTGGCTTTTAAGAGCAAATTTCTTAATTGCAACAGCGTAACACAGTTTGTATGCATTTCATACGTAAATACGGTCTTTTGAAAATGTGTGCTGTCTCTGGTATCTTAAAACGATTGCTTTGGTATGAGCATTAAAATTCCATTGACACTCATCTAAATCACGAAATATTTCGCTAAACGTTTCCTCTAATAGGAAAAGCCTCGAATTTTTTTTTGCATGCGCAGCTTGGCCTAAAACAACAAAGATTGCTTTTGCAATAAATGTGCGATACTGCGTTCAATCTTGGCACGAGTTTCAAAATAATGGTAGTCGTCCTAGTAATTATAGCAGCCGGACACACCTATGTATTACGTATGCGTCGTCGGTAGTGCGCACTTTAATAAACGTTGTTCCGTGAATTCTAAAAAGCGTTTTCGCTCTGTGATTTTTTTACAGATTTGAAGTGAAAGGGGAAGAAAGATGCTCCATTAAATTTTGCTGCAGACTTAAGCAGTCTGTGGGAGATACTTTCCGCTTTGTGAAAGAGGTTTATAGAGATATATGGCCAGGAAAGTCAATAATTTCCAGATGGCATAAATAATGTATGGTTGGTCACGAGTGGGTGGGCTTCAATCGTACAAGGAGAAAGACTTTAACGAGCTTTACAGAGGTAAACATCAATTCAATAGGTGCTATTTTAAGAGAAAACAGACACTAATTAATCAGAGATATCGAAGATATGATTTATATTTCAAAACATCACTTCGCAGTCTTACAACCCAGCATTTCGGTATGAAACGAGTTTCTTCAACTTGGATTCCTGATTTCGTTTCACGTGCATCCCAATTCAAAGCTGCACATCTCCAGTTTTACCGTTTCTTATTCAGAAAAAATGAATATTAAGTTGATGCTCGAACCTGCATATAGTCCAGACCTGTCGCCATGAAATTTCTGAATGGTTTCTATTTAAAAAAAAAGACATTACTGAAACGATAATTTGAGGGTGATCAAAAACTTATTGAAGCTGTTCAGCGGTGCTTGAACAGCAGTTAAGAAGAAAAATTTAAAGAAGACATTCAAATTGTGTGTGGAGCATGGGGAACACGTCTATTCAATGCAATGAAAATCATTTTGAAAGAGATGACTACTTCCTTGATAATTAAAGTCTGAATATTTTTTTAAAAAATTATTTGGTTTCAAGGAAAGCTTGTTATATTTTCCAATTGAGTTGAAAACAGTTTCAAGCTGTTTAGAAGAAAGAAAACGTCGTTTTCTAAAATAATTTTCTGTGCTTTCCAAAATCTACTTATTCAAATTAGAAAGAATATGTTTCTCGTGCGTACAACGAGGATGCTTTGGATAAAGCCTCAGGCATTTTAGTGTAAGCCATTATAAAACTGACAGTGTACATAGGAGCATCAATGAATACCACTTTTATTGCAGCTGCAAAGGCGTGCAGAGAAAGCAATGAGATTCAGTTGACATGATTCTGGGAAAGCTGTGGTACATAGATTTGAATGCAGATACTTAAAAATTATGTTAAACTTCAAGCACCAAGGTCGTTATAATTATCTGAGCGAAAGAAGTGCCCATTTAAAAAATTGTAAGCATTTATACCACTTAAAGTTGTGATGCACTGTCACTTGATTTGCATTTATCTTCCGAAAGCAAGGACAAAGCCTGTCTTACACCATGTTTCAGAAGTGAGTAGAATGTTAAGCATTCTTTTAGCAGATATTTGTGAGGATATTTATTATATTTTGAAAAGGGAAACTGGCAATAGGTCTAACATGGATAATAATTCCATAGGGAGATAGTTACAGAACATCATTAACCATTTCGTGACCGTGATAATAAAATATTTTTTCTATTAGAATACCACAGCGCAGGAAAATGACTGTTGCTCCTTTCCGGTTTTCATTCCCCCTCCCTTTGTCAAGTTAACAAAAGAAGGATTAGTGCTCGGTCACCACTCGAAATCTCCGATCTCTAGTCTTGCTGTGCATTAACCTTCAGAGGTTTTCCTGGGGCAATTAGTGTAATTTTGTAGTGAGAGACTAAGACAGATAGGAGTAGTAATCGTTGGAAAGTTTCTTCAACTTTCTCCTTTTCTTGTTCTTTCATGCAAAAAATATGCTCTCAATTTATTAACTTTTATTGAGCAAATATGAATGAATTTTCACGACAATTATGTTCTCATAAACTCGCTTTTATGACAACGGAAGATACCGCATTTTATTTGAAATCAAATATTTGCATTTTATTCTGTCTTTGAGGATGAAAATCTCAATTTTTCTGCTAAATGACCTTTTTCTTGTAGTGAAAACTGTATATATTATGACGCTCGATTTTTTATGGTGCAATATCTACAGAATATGTGTGTGTAGTCGGTTATAGTCAGGCCCTACATGTAATTTAACTTAAGCACAATACTGAGCCAACGACTACTATTCCTAAAAGACGGTGTCTCATTTTTGGGCCTACGTTAGACTCAAGGATGTACCACCAGGGATGTATTTCCCGTCTCCACAAACGTATGTGTCCAGAAAAATGTAATTTATAAATTTATTTGTTTCACAAGCGCTTAGGTGTCGAGAAAAATGTTACATACAATTTTTCCCGTGCCTACAGTCTTTCAATGTTTTTATATAAATGATTTTTACTTGCTTTATAGTAATTTCACCACAGATCTGACTTTTCTTACATACAATTACAGCAAGTTTTTATTGCTATATCTCCTTGCATCATTCCAAATACAGCATGAACTGAGAAAAAATATTTTTGTTCGCTCTGATGAAGTTGCTTCACGCTAGTTGACCAACGTATCATGCATCAGTATGTGTGAGTGAAATATTATTTCATTTATTTCTTCTTTACTTTGTCAGCTTCTCCCTCCAGACACACTGAGTAAAAAGTATAGCAGAATATAGTGGACAAACAAAGCACGTGTCAATAAAATAAGAGTTTTACTGAGCGATGTTAAAAAGATGAATGATATAGCCCGGATAAACCAACCCCTGGTTCAGTTTTTTGTTTAGCGACAACGGAGACGGCTGACGGTAATTTCTCCTAATACATTCAGATTCCCTGAAAATTCAAAGAACTCGGAGGGGTAAGAAATTCTACTCACGCTACCAGGGCGTCTCGGACTCATGTGGTTGTCTGAATGTCCACCCATGCAAAGCGCGGTTGTAGTGAAGGGGTTAAAGTGATATTTAGGGGGATATTCACTTATTGTAGAACGATATTACAGCAATTTTAATTATGGTTCGCAATAAAAATACTTCTTTCTTTAATGTTCTATCTGGTACTGCTTTCTCTTGTAAGAACCTACACCTACTGTATCGCATACAGCGGGCCAGTGTAGGAAGTTTGGCCAAGATTTGCTAGGAAACATTGAAGTCATCACGCGCACCAAAATATATTAGGTATTTCTCAAGCTTTTTGCTCCCCGACGACGGAGAGACGATTGGCAGAGAATGAAACTCGTCTTTTCACTCCTTCGTACTGCATTGTGGTGCACTCCCTTGACGTTGAGAGCACAGTCAAACACGCAAACCAGTAATTTTTTTGGCGTTTCTGTGTAGCTTCATTATTTTCATTTTTTAAGGGCATCAGAGCCCAGTTCCTAAGTCTTCAGTATTCTGGTGCACAGAGAGAGAGAGAGGGAGAGGGTTTCCCCTAGCGTCATTCGTGGGCAGGCATACATCAACTTCCTTTTTATGTTGAAATTTACCGATATTTAATTGATATTTTTATTAAGGCCCGGGGAGAGGGGGGGCGTTATTTGTATTTATCCTTTTTTATTTTTATGAGATGTTCGATTTATTATTTCAATTTTTTATTCTACGCTAACTTTCACACAATCTCTGCAGCATTTCATCGTAAGAGCGTCATCATTTTTGAAGACGGTCCATATGTTTGTTTGTATAAATCACACAAAATTGCGAGTTTGTACGGGGTACCACATGCCCAAATATTCTCGATATAATATCTGTTTGAAAAACGCGAAAGAGATATAGGTAGGAAAACGGGTCCCCTTGGAAGTTCAGAAACAGGCAAACAATATGCAACGAGAAGAAGTTAAGGCTCAGCGAGACGTAGCTAGCGCAGCCATATCTTAAGGGAAAACATGTGGTGCACAGAAGTCAACATACACTCTGATCGGCAGATGCCGGAGCAGTCTGCGCATGCCTATTTCTGTTGACTTCAATTCTTTGGGTAAAGAACAGTCAGCTGAGCTACTCAGACTCACCGCACGCGATTGTAACCTTCTCGGTAGCATGATTACTTCGCAAATCGAATATGTTAGTTTTGTTACGCCAACCGGGTTAGTTAAGGCATTTGTTTGTTCTTCAGTTTTTCAGAAATATTTTCAGTAATGCCAAATACTAGGAAATGTCTGCATTTTGTACGGATCCATTGCTGAAATTTAATTTAAATAGTAATACTAATGTTATTGCGTATTTTTCTCTCCCTAATAAGGGATGGGCGGGATATCAGGAAACAAGAACAACAAAAAACTGCTCTAAGCAAATAATCATCAGATCGAAGGAAACCATCGTGGATCAAAGAAAAGCTTCACTGCCGTAGTCCCCATACAACTTGTTTTGCTCCTGAACGTTAACTTTCCCGCAGAGGATATTAACTCTTAAGATGTAGTGGCGCTGTTTTCGCCTGTTTTACGTTATCTCTATGAGAGTTGACTTTCTTTAAGCGTTAGATATTCTTTGAAACAGGAACGGAGTAGTGTGTAGTAGGTAACACTCACACCGCGGTTGATGCCAGATTTGTATGGCCTCCACTTCATGTTTCACTGGAAAATATATGCTCTTAGAATTATTATATAGCATATCTTTATATTAGAGCAATAAAATGAAGTAAGGTCAGTTGAGTCATTTTTGCTTACGACATACTGCCAAATGATATTTCGTTATTTTCTGTTGCATACCTCATTCTTAATTTAATTTTATAAACGGAATGTTGGAAACATAGAAGAAATGGTTGTTATGTAAAAGCGGCGATTCTATTAGATCTAAAGAATTGGTGGTATAAACATGAAAACTAGGTTCTTTCCACAAACTTATTGGAATAATATGTGACATATATATATTTTTATTAGTATTTCATTTACAGCAAGAACAGTAGCTGTAGTTGCTCATGCAACTCTGAGAATGCCACCACAACTGCTCTAGTTTGGTGTCCCGCAGTGTATTAAGATTGACGAGAAAAGAGAATCGAAGTGCATTCGACATTGTATTGTTTTTCAACTTCTGATGAAAGTTCTTATTATGAAGCATTTCAGAAACTGCCTTCTGTTAATGACATGCAGAGGGGCATATTGTTAATAAAGGACTGCGATTAAGGTATCCAATTTCAGATTTCTGAATCAAATGAGCAGAATAATAGACAAATTAATTGCTTTTGTAATGTGTGCTGTCATGAAATACGCGCAGTACTAAGGTAGAATTAACAAAGAGATGTAGAATTATAATGCATTCTTAATTTCTGTTTTGAATTCTTTCCGCAGCTTCTGCTACAATGGGATAGGAATGATATTTTAATTATTTCCCTCCATTTTTTAAAGCGAGATCTTGCTGTTCCAAACAGGATTCCAAAAACGTATTTAGTAGCTAATGTATTGTATTTCATCAGAAATAACACGGTTTTCAGTCAGATTCACGTAAAGGAAGTTTTTGCGTTTTTGCAGTGAATACGTTTTCTGTTTTACATTATTTGCTGTAGCCTACAAATTAAGAATAGGAATCAATGCATTGTAATTATCGTTTATAAGTTGAATAATAAACTGTGTAATAATGGATTATAACTATGCACAGAACTTGGCACTTGTTGGAGAAAATATTGCAAACATGTTGTGTGATTAGAATATATGCTTGCTTTGCAGTCACACAGCAATTTAAAGCTTCTTTTATGTTTGTCCAATTGCATTCGAAGGATTTATTGATTGGCGATTTACACTGATGTGCCATTACAGTATGAATATCCGCAGACCTGAGAAATGAGCGCTACTGGAAACCGAACGGCGTCACAGATGGAAATCGCCGAGTAGTATATATACAATCCGAAGACCGGCTTTTTGGTTAGTAAAGTGTTTGGGTTCAGAATGGTAAAAGCTGCGCCTATTTATCGGAGATTAATAAAGGACAAATTGTGAAGGCACGGGACCTCATAACTACAATTTAGGTAACGGCGTGGCTTGTGGGTCGTTCACGTGCCGCTGTAGTGAGTACGTATCGAAAGTGGGGCAGATATGGCCAAAATGACAAACCGCCGTCCAGTCGTGTGTCGTCCGCAGCTCCTTGATGCAAAAGGGGAGGGGCAGATTATCGTGCATTTCTCACAGTGACAACAGGGCCGCAGTGCGACAAAAAATCACCAGCAGGTACAACACTGGTGATCAGAGGCTATGTGTCACAGCAAAGTTTAATGCAGCCTTCAGCACATCAGCTTACGTGTAGCTGAAAACCCGGCAGGGTTCGAATGACTCCTGCTGCATGACGTATACTGCCGAACGCAGAAACGCCGATTATCAACGGAGGCTATGTCATTTGGATACACTGTTGCGCGGAAACATGCCAGCAGCGGCGGTGTTCTGTTGGGAAACTTAAAGGCCCCATTTTTCCCAACAGAAGAATCTTTGTCAACTATCAAGTATCTGAACATTTATTTGCTGACAACGTTCACCCATTCATGGCACCTATATTCCCTGCTGGTGATGGCAATTATTAACAGCATAATGCGCCATGCCACAGTACAATAATCGTGAAGGGGTAGTTTGAGTGACATGCTGGTGCGTTTCTGTTAACGTCCCGACTTACCAAACCAAAACGTCGATTCGTGGATTCAATAGACTTTGTCCCCTAGAGTCACAAACATTTAAAAAAGTATATGTCACATAAGAATAATCTGGATTTCAGCTTTAGAGCTAACACTATCTTTGATTTGGTTCGTAAAAACATAGATCCGTTGAACCATCTCGAATGTTTTGATGTGTACAAAGGTTCCTCTGAAACCAGTGAGACCCTGACACACACCCTCACCTCCTATGATTCATGTTGGTTCTACAATTAGGAATATAAAATCACGTTTTTCGGAATATAAATATAACATTAAAATGCATGCTTCATCTACTGCTTTATCTCACCGCGTTACTTCGGAAACTTACTACCCCTAATGGGAGGAATCCAGGATTTTGAGAACCCCTGCCAGTAAGACTCAAATTCGCTTTACAGGGAGTCTATATAAACAGGTTCTTTAATGTGTGTTGCAACGGCGATTCACCTACCCAAGTTTCCCAGGCTTCGAAACTCATTGTACCTGTTAAAATTAAAGATAATTGCATCCCACCCTGAAGTTTGAAACAGTGTGTTTCCTGCCTACCCTGTGTTTGAAGTTTGAAACAGTGGAGCATGTGTTTGGAGCAGGCTTTCGGTTATGCTAAATACAGCTTGACATTTATTTGCTTTTCGTGAATTGAATTATTTATAGGTAACGACTATTTTATCTATATGCCACGGCAAACTCTTCCCGCGGTCACTTTTTCGTCTAATGAAAGACACCAGGGCAATCTGAAAGATGTTATGAATGTCATTTTAGTCCTTGTATATCGTTAAGTGTGATTTAAATGTAATTTTACGAAGTACATATATGCATCTTCAGACTTCGTTTTAATTGTGCATAAGACAGCGTTTTTACCTGATTCTTGAAATGTTGTAGTACTACCCTCCAGAAAATATGACCAGATAATCCAGTATTTTAATTTTCTGTATCCTGTACGTTGTCGGCAAGAGAAAAAAAACAGATAACACCTCTTTGATTTGCAAAAATTACGTATCAGTGAGGCAGAAATTGACCTGTGAAATGAAAGCATTAAGAGAAGAATCAAAATAACACAGGCATAGCAAATCAGCTGTGAAATCGTTCAAAGCACAACCGAAAAGTTATGCTTCCCATTTTTCTGTACAACATAGAACGGCATATTTATACTTTCTATTTCGAATCAGGGGATCATATGCGAAAAGAACGAAATATTTATCAACATCTGCTTAAAAAACGATGACGAAATATGGACAAAATATGTTTTGTAGCGTATGAGTACAATATGGTTCGCTCTCCTGGCAAGAACGTCCCAGGTTTCACTTGCAGTCGTCCGTGCGTGGGTTACACGCAGCAGGAAATCATTCTTTCAACGGAGCAAAAGCTTCACATCATTTATAAATACAGATTCGTTTGGCCTACCACCAAGTCTCTTAACAACATCGCACTTTCAGTTAAATATTTTGATTTAAAATGTGTAAAAGACCTTTAAAAATATGAAATACTGGACATTTAAAAATATGAAATCCTGGACACTTAAAATATGAAATCCTGGACATTTAAAATATGAAATCCTGTATCATTTCGCCATTTATTTCCATACTCCAAAATATGTACGTCACGCTCCCTCCCAGGTACTAATGTTTTTCTGACGAGGGGGAAATAATTTAGGACGCTAATCTGCACATTTGCATTGTAAGTGACATTATGATTTCTAAAATAATAGTTAAGAAGGGAACTGTTTGTGCTGTAAAAAAATCAGTGCTGCACTGATTAAAATTTGCAAATAAACAATATTTATCCACATGGTAAAGTGCTGCAGTTGCAAACAAAAGTTTAGCGGAGATTCAGCTATAATTTACAGGACAGAAAGGGTGAAAGTGAATAAGTAGAAATTATTAGTTATACCCAGATTTGGGAACGGATTTTCCCCAATCGGCGAAAGAAATTGTTATAAAAATTACAAGAAAAGTTGCTTGATAATAATCAAACAATTCTTATGAAAATAACAGAATCATTAGAAAACGTTTTTCGCATTTTTATTGGTCATTTGGTGACGAGAAGGTTGTCAAAATTAGTGCGATATTTCTGAAAACTACGATATTTTGGAGAAATGTTTAGAATAACACTTTTCGAAATCATAATTAGTTTCATTAAATAGCAAGACACCATGTATTTCGTGAAAACGTGATTCTCGTCGTTATTTAAATTTCTGTTAACATATTACAAATACTACTCGCGACCCAGCAGCATTTCTTCCAGTGTTCCTGCAATCTATAATTTCTGAGTGTAACACGTGAATTCCACAGTTTTTTAATTACTTTTATGATTTTTTTGTAAAGTTGTTGAGTATGGTCGCTTCAAGTGTAAGTAATGGAATAACTAATAGAAGAAATAAACTGGTGCTTTTCATTTCAAATATTAATGCATTAGATTTCAGTAAGTAACTGTTAAAATTAATATATAATAATATTCACTTTACAAACAAAAATTTCTTTAATTCTTTTTATCATCTTTTCTGGAACTTGGTCCTCCGGGCTCAGATTCCCTGTGCATAAAAAATTAGAGTATAGTATCGACTTATACGTTCGTTTAACGTTTAGTGCCTTCGCTGGGAATCCCACTAGTTTGTTAGAGCATTGGTCCGCATTTAATAAGGTCAATTATTTGCCGTATGCTAGCAACGAAATTGCCTTGACGCACGGCTATCCAGATAATATCGTCAACAACATTATGTACAAGGTTAGAATGCAAGTAGCCACGACTTTACAGGGACAACCCATTAGAAATAGATTTGTGGGTTCCATAGACTGTGTCTCCGATGTTATTAAGGTTTTAAAGAACCACTGCAGACACAACAACGTATCCTTTAGAATTAAGAAAAAGAATACCCTATCTATGGTCAGAAATAGAAAAGATCCTACGAATAACGACCATAAATCTAGGGTGTACTGTATACCTCTAAGGGCTACAGATTCGCCCCTAGAAGACAAAGTCTACATAGGATCGACATTCCACGCATTGAGAACCAGGATTCGGAAACACAGATACAATGTCAAAATGGGTGCGCAAACAACGGCACTATCCAGACTGACTTCGAAAGGCACTCATGTGCCAATTTGGGATCATTAATGTGTCCTCACCACTGAAAATACAGAAATTCACCACATTCTTTGCGGAAAGTTTATTTAACCGTGGATATGGCCTGTCCTGTTGCAATGAAAAACACACACTGCTATTTGCCGGACTATTGGGATGCCAACTGTCGGGAGTGACCATTCGAACTCAAGTAACAACTCGCACTAGAACATTTTTACAGTTTTTATTGATTTTTTACACGCAAATTTGTCGCGCATCCTTCATTCATGTGACGGAGGATTTGATATTTAAACACCAGTTCCATTAATTTGTAGTTCCCCATCTGAGCATGAGCTTGAAAGGTCTTATGGTTTTAAACTGCGATGTTATTATGTCTTTTAATTGTAAATTAAAGGTTTTAGTAAGTCAAGTGGTTTTGAATAATGACTTATTAAATATATCGTACAAAAACGAAAATTTGTTTTGTTCGAATTGTGTAACAAATGTACCTGATTTCTTTTGCTGGATAGACAGATTCTGGTTCACGAGGACACCAAACATTTGATTTAAAATATATAATTCGAATAGTTACTTAGTTAACAACATTACAGGTACCTTTAAGGTATAACCATATTACTATAGTCTTAGATGGATTCAGAACTCATGTGTTGTCATCTCACACCTCGGACAACAGATGGCAGCACATCGGAACACATTCTTTCATGGCGAGGAGTTCTGGCATATTTTAAGAAATTTATTTTCATATGAAACTAATATTGAAAACATGGCTTCAAGAAGTTGAACACACGGACATTGATAAACTTTTTAACGTGTTTTGATAAAGATTATTTTTGAATTTGAAATTAATTAATACCTTGGTGATCTGTTGAACGTAAAATATCTTGAAGAAACCACTCTCCACACCAAATGTGTTGGAAGTCTGTAATATTGGATTGCAGGTATGCATAGAAGTATTTTTAATTTTGCAAACACCGTATAAGTATTTCTTGTATGTTATCTCGTATCTATCTTTAAACTTATATAGTATAGAGGGAATGCGTGTAGGAAGGGGCAAGTATGTATCTAAATTAAGAAAAGTTTGCGGCCATTGGTTTTTAGGGTCACAGCTACGTTGAAGAGGAAACTCAATCATAGGACACTGTGCACTGCTAACATGCAACACGTACGTAGATTGCACATGAAGCGAATGTTTTTAATAATTAAGGGATTCGTGGTGGGGAGTTAAACATAACACAGTAATTCAATGAAATAAAAAGCACATTATACAGGTTGCATCTTAAACGGTAAACCCAAGCTTCAGTTTTTATTTTAAAGTTTCTAGGACAAAGAATGAACACGTATCAAATTTAGTGTGTTTTAATACAAACAATTTTGTATCGCGAATGTATATCCCATGAGCTACCTTGAAGAGAAAGTCAAGTTTTTTGTTTTTGTTTTTTCACTTTCGATGATTATTTCGAAGGTTCTTCTAATGCAGATTATATTGCAGTAATTTACTTCTTTAAGTAACGTACTGCTCTTCAGCTAGAGCTCGTATGTTATATTACGTAAACTCCATATCTCTTTTTCTATACTCGAAAAATCCTTATAACGTAGAAAATCCGCTTATTTCGTGGTGTAATATGCAGTAAGATTCGCAAAATTTTCACTCGCAACTCGGAAGCTTATAACGAAGTAAGAATTTCTCCCTTCATTTTTGATCCACACCTAAGATCGAACCCGAGTTCAATTATTTCGGAAACAAAGTCGCTCTACCAATAGAGCTACGCAGACGTTCCGGTCTCGCTTCTATCTGCTTTTATTTCGTGTGCGTCCTGCTGGACCGGCACGTCACATCTCACTCCCACCCCCGAAAGACTGCCGGGGGGCATGGCCCCTGGGTCAGCCGTGACCATGAATCGTTGCAGGCAGCCATCCGCTGTAGAACGTGCACTTGAGAACTCCCATTCAATCTGGTGTGTGGGGTGCTGTGTCACACACATTTATTTTTCGAAGCGATGGAGATGGGATTCTCTTATTTTTCCTATCTCGCGGTGTGGAAAGAACATCGCTCCATTGCGAGAATTTTAACGGCCGGGTCATCCGGGAGTTCGGGCGCCATTATCACGAAGTAAATTTCTCAGTCATTTTTTGTCCACGCCGGGAATCGAACCCGAGTGCACTTATTCCGGAACAAGTCGCTCCACCTGCCAGGCTACGCAGTCGTTTCGTTCTCGATGCTATCTGCCTTTATGTCGTGGGCGTCCTGCGGGGTAGGCACGTCACAAGCTTTTTCAGGGCAATGCAGATATTTTTGAAAATAACGTGGGGGACATCACGCACAGCATTGGGTGAGTAATATCACGCAATGATACGGTGTGCCGCAATGTGATTTCAGTCTTTCAATAACACATGCGAAACGATTGGTAGTTCGATAGAGACCATGTCACTGCATGCTAGGTTGCTAGGAAAGACTTTAACGGGACAGCTTCAGCATCAGGGAAAGCTTATGACAGGCTGTCTTGCATCTTTATAGAGTCTGTCATCAAGGTAATATGGCGGCAGCCTCCTTAAAGTTCGTGTATGGGACAGTTATATCAAAACTGTTCCATAAAGGAGTTGCCGAACAATGCATGACTTCTCTGACGAGGGCTGTATTCTGCATGTCCTGGTTGGCACTTCGCTTTGAGTTCTTTGGTGTAGCCTATACAATGATCGCTTTTTCATTCCGGTATATATATTTTCAGTGTAGTCAGCATACACCATGTATGCGCACGCAATATAGTTGTTGCATGCTGACAACGCGTAAAAGGTATACATCGAAATGACGAAGCGATCCTTGAATAGTACGTGTAAATCACACGTGCGAAATATCAACCAGGACATGCAGAATACAGCCATGGCCAGAGAAATCATGCGTTACTCTGCAGATCCTGTATAGAACAGTATTAGGAGCATTGCCCCTTACACGAACTTTAAGGAGACTGCCATCAAAGAAACAATCGAAATTCTTTTCAGTAAACCAGCATGCAATGAAATGGTTTCTAACGAACTACCAATGGTTTTGGCATGTGGTATTAAAATATGGACACATATCGCGGCACACCGTACAGTTGCGGGATAAAAACTCACGTAGCTTGCTGCTAGTGTTGTCGTCTACGTTCTTTTCAAAATCTTTAATTTTAAGGTGTTTTTTTTTATTTTTTTGATTGGAGGTGTAACGACCAGCGTGAGCAACTCAATGGGCTATAAGCAGTCGCCCGTCCGTTGTTTAGGGTCACTGGTTCCAGGGGAAGGGAAAGAGCCAGTGCCGTAAGACAAACACAACATCCATGCCTCACCGGGATTCGAACCAGGATACACTTTCGGACGAACGATCAAGAGGCCATTGCCTTAATTTTAAGGTGTTCTAATTCCCTGTATTTTGTGCCTACATTTTCTTGAAACAGCCTTCCATTGGAGAGTGAAAGCTTGATGAATCTTTATGAATATTACATCACGTAAATAAACGGATTTACTGCGCTGTAAGTGTTCGTTTAATATTTTTTTTATTGGAGGTTTAACAACCACCGCGAGCAACTCAGTGCGCTATAAGCAGACGCCAGTCCCTAATTTA